>VRYO01002781.1:326481-381837 GCA_009812075.1 Sialia sialis | reverse complement strand
GGCACACACCGTGCCAGGGCTACAGGGCCTGTCCTGGGCTGGCACACACCGTGCAGAGCCTGTCCGGGGCTGGCACACACCGTGCCAGGGCTGCAGGGCCTGTCCTAGGCTGGCACACACCGTGCCAGGGCTCCTGGGCTGGCACACGGGCAGGGAGGGCTCCAGGGTGACCAGGACACAAGTACCAGGCACCATCCAGGCTGCTCCACACCAAAGCAGCTCTTGAGAGGCCACAGCTCCTTCCCTGGGCACAGAGTGATGGCACAGGCCAGGAACCAGGGACAGGGAATGCTCATTCTCATTTTGTGACCAGTCCTTTGCTCCCCTGCACAAAGCAAAGTTCATGAAGAGCCTCCTCCAGTGAGCACCAGAAGGAGCCAGGCAAACCTCCGTGGCCTGACTGCAGCTCTGAACTCAAGCTATGCAGTGTTTTTATCACCAGCTGAAGCTGGGTGAAAATGCACCTGGCACACCTGAGCTCCAGCAGGAGCCCAGGCTGCCCCAGACACCAGCCCAGGGCTGCCAGCAAAACCCTGGGGGAAGCAGGCAAGATTCATTCTACATCTCAGCAGTCTAAATCCTTTCCTACATAAAAAACTACAATAACATATTGAATAAATTAAAACATTGCTCTGTCAATTATGCCAAGTTGGGTCTCCACTTCTGATCAACAATGAACCTCACACAAGGAGCTGCAGCTCCTGGTTCCTCTTCAAGAAATGTCAGTGACAAAGGGACAGTGATGCTGAGCAGCACGAACTGGGCTTCAGTCAGCAGCCTGTCCATCCCCAGAGGGGCAGGGAATTCTCTGGGTGTTACACCGGGCTGGACTTCTCCCTAAAATCTCCCTAAAAGTCCTTTCCCTTCGTCTTTCCAGCAGTGGTGCTGCTGCAGGCAGCACACAGAGCAGTGTGTGCAGCAGGATGCACTGGAGCACAGGCAGACAAGGAATTATTGGTGCTTCTGTGATGGGAATTAGGATTGCATGCAAAAAAATCAATAGAAATTGCTTCAGCACCCAGGAAAGTGCCTGGAAGTTAGACTGGAATTACTGAAAGACTTAAATGGCACTGGCTACATGCACGTACCAATAATTATTTTGATTTCCCAATATATTTTGTCACAGTGGCCCCTGAGGGATGGGATAGACGCACAACAGACACAGGTCCAGCAGATGAAGGTGCAGTGCTAGGAATTACACAGCTGCCTTTCTGTGTTCGAGCCCCAGACACCCTGATTCTTTTTAAAGTGTCATTTTGAAATTTTCCCTTTACGTTTTTCACTGCACAGTACAAATGATCAAACCTACAATCTGATCTGGTCAGTAAAAACCTGTGACCCAAACCTGGGCACCCCAGCCTGGCCTTGGCTGGTGGCTGCAGAGCCTGGGATCCACAGCTGCTCCCGTGGCACCAGGGACATGGCAGGGTACAGGACAGGCCTGCACAGGGCACAGGACACTCCTGCTGACCTGCACAGGGGCACAGGGGCTGCACAGGGAACAGGACACACCTGCACAGGGGCTGCACCTCACCTGGTGCACCCAGGAATTCCTCTCTGCAGGGCTGCACAGCTCCCATGCCAGCAGTGTGTGCCACCAAACCAACAGCAGCATCCTCTAGAGAGAGGCAAAGCAAACATTCCAGAGCTCCTTTCCTCCTCACTAATTAGAGGCTGCCTTTCTGAGACAACATTCATCATCCCAGCTCTGCCAACCACTCTGCTGAGCTCTCTTTTTTAATCCCCCCTAAAAAGCAGCCAGCAATTCCAGCCCGGCTTCTCCTGCTGCCCAGGTGATCCCAGGTCTGCTGGCACAAGTCTCAGCCTCTCATGCAGAATCCACTGCAGTCCTGGGGAGCTGTGGGGCTGTTCCTTGCACTCCAACCCAATGCAGAAAAGCAGCTCCAGCAGCATCAACTGGAGCTGCAGTGCCCGTGTGAGGGAAAGGGAATTCATGCAGCTTTAGGTTCTGCAAATAACCTTGAAAACAGCCTTACTGCAACAATTCACAACAGAGCTTGCAAATTCTGCACAGAAAATCCAGTGCAAAGTAGGTAGAACTTTTAGCAAGGAGCAGTCCAAAAGACAGAAAAAGAAAGAATTTGATAGCAGCGCCTCATGTCAGCTGTGTCACGCAGGGGACCATGAGAGTTCATAATAATTCATTTGAAATGAGAAAAAAATTAATGGCTGCATTTCGACAAAACATTACAAGAGTGGCTTTGAGAAAATCAGGTTTGTCCCAGTACTTTAGTATTTCTTTTTAAAGTGACGAAACTCTGTAATCCCGAGGGATATTCCCCCAGATGAGAATTTTGCATGCTGGATGGTGTCACCAAACGCTCACCCCAGGGTTTTGCTATGCCAGCACAGGTACAACAACAAGGTGCAAACAGACTGTGGGGCTTCAGGTAGAGACTGAGAACACCTGGGGCTGCCCTGGCACCAGGGACCCCCAGCCCAGGCCCTGGAGCCTCGTGTGGCACTGAGAGGTGGCACGGGGCACTGACCCGGGCTGGCACAGGACACTGAGAGGTGGCACAGGGCACTGACCTGGGCTGGCACAGAGTACTGACCCAGGATGGCATGTGGCACCGAGAGGTGGCACAGGGCACTGCCCTGCCAGGGCTCTGCAGGTTGCAGGGCACTTCTCTCCTGGGCACAGCCGGGCTGGGGACGCTGTCCCTGCAGCAGTGTCCCAGTCAGAGCCGGGGCTGTGTGCCATGTGTGCCCTGCACATCTGGGCAGGGCAGGATCCTGTGTGCCCTGCACACCTGGGCAGGATCCCGCAGGGGCAGCGGAAGGCAGCAGCTCAGCAGCTGCCCCGGGCAGGATGCTGCTCTGGGACATGAGAGGAGAGCTGCGCTGGGAACCAGGGGAAGCTCAAGGAGGAACCTGAGAGCACAGAGGGGGTTTTTGTGCCAGATGCTGCAGCTCTCTGAGCAGATGCAGGTTCCTATTTCTGGCTGGGACTGAGAGGACAGGCGCCAGGAGCCACGGCTGGGGACAGTCACAGCCCAGCCCTTCCTCCCAGGCTCCCTGCAGCGTGGCTGGCACCAGGGCAGCTCCTGGCACCCAGAGCCAGCCCAGGAGAACAGGCACGGGCTGCTCTGCCCTTCCAGCTGAGGGAAGGGCCCTGTGCTGCTCTCTGGCTCTGACACCCCAGGGACCCCAGGGCTCCAGGCCAGGAACACCAGAACCATTAGACACAAAGCACAAGACAGCAACTCAGTGATGCAGGCAGCAATCCAAACAGGAATTTCAGGTTATTCCACTGTGCATTACCAGCACATTAACATATTCCTCCACCAAAATGGAGATGGACCATTTCTGACAGAAGCTCCGAGGAACGGAAAGGTGGCAGTGCCCTGGTGCTGGGGCTGGGCTTGTGGTGAGCAAGAGACAACAAAGACAAAGAGATGAGGCAGGGAAAACCAGAACACCCAGGCTCGCTCAGGGGACAGCAGCAGGCTCAGGGGACAGGGGACAGGTGTGGGGTGGCACAGGCTCTCACCCTGCTCCAGTGCTTTTCCCCCTCAATCTTTACAAACAGCTCTGATTTGGTTCTGATGGGCAACAGAAAAGATCAGAGGTACAGCCAGCCTAGAGCAGGTTTAACAGATGTCTATTGAATATTTGTCACATGTCCACTGCTGCATTAACCTGTCATTTACCCAGCCTCATGGTGATGAGTGCAGAGGCACTGGCAAGGCAGACATCAACAACTTCTGGGCTCAAATAAAAACCATCACTTAATGCAGCCCCATGACCTAGAACAGCTGGTCTAGGCCACAAAGAGAGTTTTCCAATTCTAAAAAGTTTTAAACAAAATGAAAAAATGTTAGATTTGAGGTTATACAATGTCTTTAAACAGGAAGGCAATTTAAAGCCTCGGTCACTAGACAATCCCTGCAGTGGTTCCCCATCCACCTGGCACTGAAGGCTGCCATGCAGCCTCTTATTTCATTTCTTCTCTGAGCTTACATCAGTCAGGCACACAGACCAGTCTGCCCACATCAGCAGCAAGAGATTATCTCATCAACCACGGACAAAGTACACAAGCTACAAGAAGTAAAATGAATTCTGCTTTACAAAGCTGCCTGGATAAAGGAGCAGCTTCTAGTGAATCTTCAAAGCCTTCCAAGCAGAATATATTTGTACAGCAGACCGAGACAGCTGCTGAGGATGAAACTGGGGAGGAAAGTGTCCAGAAAAATGGGAAGGAGAGGAAAGCCAGTCCTGCTGAGCAAAAATGCTGTATTCAGACATGTAAAAACAATCCACAACTGGAGTACACAGTCAGTGAGCATTTACAAAATACCCTAAAATATTCTCAAAAGAGATCACAGTCTTCATCTCCTGTTGCAATGAAACACATGAAAAGGACTGAATTCTCCATACCATGGAGTCTGCAATACAGTGAGTGTTGTCAGAAAGAGTGAGGGGACTGAGTACAGACACCCCAACTCTACCTGATCACCCTCCCCAGCATGCAAATAGTGAAACCACGCTGCTCTCAGTGCTCTGCCCACCACAGCCTGACAGATTTTGGCAGGAAACTCTGGAAACACCTTTGGAGTCTGAGCAGGACCGTGGCTGTGCATCCATCGCAGAGCACTGCCCTGCAGCTCTGCAGAGCTGTTTGGTGAAACCTTCAGAGCTCTGAGCCCAGCAGGGAGAGCCTCTGGTGTGCCAGGAGGGCGAGCAGCCTCGGCTGCTGCCTCTCTCCTCCACCCTGAGCACTCTGAGCCTCTGCTGAGCTCAGGTGTGCTGGCAGGGCACAGAGCTCACCTGGCACAGGTCACACTTGGTGAACTATTTGCTGCTTTCTTTTTCCAATCCACAGTTTGTTGGGATCATTTTGGGACATATTTTAACATTAAAGCCATCAGGAGCAAGAACACACAGGGACATCCATGCCAAGGCTCAGTCCTGAGGGCCTGAAGAGCAGCACCAGAGGGTGGTCACACCTTCACTGACCAGGGGACAGGTGCGCCAGAGCTGCGCCCTGGGCAGAACTGAGCAGGGCTGTGTGGGGCCAGCACAAGAATGGCTCTGCAGGAGCTGGGGCACTGCAGGGTGACACCAGCACCGTGCAGGGACACTGCAGTGACACCAGCACTGTGCAGTCACTGAACGCAGCCCCAGGGACACTGCAGCATCCTCAGGGACACTGCAGTGACACCAGTGCTGTGCAGTCACTGCACACAGCCCCAGGGACACTGCAGCATCCTCAGGGACACTGCAGTGACACCAGCACTGTGCAGTCACTGCACACAGCCCCAGGGACACTGCAGCATCCTCAGGGACACTGCAGTGACACCAGTGCTGTGCAGTGTGACACCAGCACTGTGCAGTCACTGCACACAGCTCCATCCCAGCCGCAGGGACCTGCAGTGTCCCCAGGGACACAGGAGCCCCCACCTGCCCTGCCCCAAGTGCCAGGCAGCACATCCAACACCCCAATGATGCTCTGAGGCTTCAGCAGAGCTCCTGCCTGAAGAGCCTGAGCACAAGGAGCCTTCCAGGGGCCAGGAATTGTGCAGACTTAAAAGAAACTCAGAAAAGCATGGAAATGAGCACCTTATTTACATGAGGAGTTAGATATGCATCTTTCCATAAAATCACGTACGCTTTTGATCTCTGTGCCTCCTGAGCAGAAAAGGGAGCTGCAAATTCTCAACAGCAGCACAACATGACGGATTTGTGCTGCTCAGAGCCCCAGGAAACAAAATACCTACAGCATCCTCTTGCCAGAGCAAACAGCGCCAGCCAAGACCAGACTGATCAGAAGGTTGAAGTGTCCAAATTAAAGGTTTTTCTGGTGCTTTCACACACCATCCCTGGCTTTGCTGCCATCTAGTGCCACACAGCACGGTCCTACACGAACCTTGAACGGCTTCTGGTCTGCACAGGGCTGCAGGAATCCTGTCCTCTCTTCATTCCCAGAGAGCAGCCACGACCACTGCAGCTGGTGAGAGCTGAACCACTTTGCCAGTTTTCCCAGCAAAACTTGTAAGCAAGAAATTAATCCTAGAAAAGTTTCTACATTTGCATACTGACAGAGGAAAGAACAGTTTGGAGCGCAGCCTTACAAACTGATACTGCCAAAATCCCTTTGAACAAAGTCAAACATGGTGATGCCATCATGGCATGAATGACTTTCTGCAGGTTTCAGTGTTCCTTGTGTGCCAGTTTCTGTGAAAAAGGAACAGGAACTTTCATTTCCACCCCAATTTGGGGTATACTTGATGAAGTTATACGCACATATCTCATAATTTCCAGTGAAACTTATTTATTTCAAGAAGTGAGTGATGATTTTTTTAAAAAAATCCCCTCATGGTCATCCATCACTGAGATGAGCAATAGGAGGGCAATGAAGAGCAGAAGCACTGTGCAGTACCTGCTCTTCACTGGAATTCCAGCTCCTCGCATTCAGCTCCTCTCCATGCAGGGGACAAGAACGTGGGCTCTTCTGTTGTGCTTTGGTTTTAATTTGGATTTTTTTTCCCCAGAACATCATCCTGGCACAGGCCCTGCTGCATCCCAGACCCACGGCTGCCAGTGGGACTCCTGAAGAGCATTTCAGCTGAAATCCTCCAGCAGCAAAAAGGATGGGGTACAATTTGTCCTATGGAAAACTGCCAGGTGAAATAACAACGGAAATAGAAGCATTGATAAGTGTTTGTTTCATTGCTGTCAGTTCCTGCCAACATTTGATAGAAATCAGTCACTGCAGCAGGGGCTGTGGGCACTGCCCAGCACTGCCCTCAGCAGCCCAGGGCAGAGCATAAACAACATGAAATAAAGTGTACTGCCACTTTATGGCAGGGTTTATAAGTTATCCACAAACATTTACATATGAAATCCTAAAATCCCCCAGAGACTGTGATTTTTAAATACATTTAAGTAAACTAAGTTGAAATGAAGGTTTTGATAGGCCTGAGCAGTCTCTGCTGGGCCCTGTCTATGACAAACATCTCAGCTCACAAGTGGCATTCTGTCAGGAGAGCCAAGGGCTGACAACCTGCAGCTCTGATTTATGGCTCCCCCAGAGAGCCTAGGCTGCCCAGGGAGCACAGCTCCAAACTGTTCTGTTTGTCAAACACCAGAAGCTTTGACCAGTGCTGTGTCCCATTTGTAAAACACTGGAATTTTTAATCATTGCCGTGTCCCATTTGTGAAACAGCAGAAGTTTTAACCATTGCCGTGTCCTTTTTGAAAACACAAGAATCTTTAACCATTGTTGTGTCCCATTTGTGAAATCCCAGGAATCTCTAACCATTGCTGTGTCCCGTTTGTCAAACACCAGAGTCTTTAACCATTGCTGTGTCCCATTTGTCAAACACCAGAGTCTTTAACCATTGCTGTGTCTCGTTTGTAAACGCCAGGAGCTTTTACCATTGCTGTGTCCCATTTGTAAACACTAGAATCTTTAACCATTGCTGTGTCCCATTTGTCAAACACCAGAGTCTTTAACCAGTGCTCTCCTCGTCCCACAGAGCCCCAGCTGAGCCCAGACAACAGCAGCTCTGCCAACAGCAGCTCAGCTGGGCGCGCTGCCCACGACGAGTTCACCACCATCGTGCTGCCCCTGCTCTACCTCCTCATCTTCCTGGCCAGCCTGCTGCTCAACGGGCTGGCCGTCTGGATCTTCTTCCACATCAGGAACAAAACCAGCTTCATCTTTTACCTCAAGAACATCGTGGTGGCTGACCTGCTGATGACGCTGACGTTCCCCTTCAAGATCATCCAGGACTCGCGGCTGGGGCCGTGGCACTTCAACTCTCTGCTGTGCCGCTACAGCGCCGTGCTCTTCTACGCCAACATGTACACCACCATCGTCTTCCTGGGGCTCATCAGCATTGACCGTTACCTCAAGGTGGTGAAGCCCTTCGGGGACTCCAGGATGTACAGCATCACCTTCACCAAGGTGCTGTCCGCCTGCGTCTGGGTGGTGATGGCGTTCCTGGCGCTGCCCAACCTCATCCTCACCAACGCCTACCCCACCAGGAGGAACGTGGACGACTGCCTCAAGCTCAAGTCACCCCTGGGAGTCAAGTGGCACTCGGCTGTGGTCTACATCAACACCTGCACCTTCGTGGTGGTGCTGGTGGTGCTGATAGGCTGCTACATTGCCATCTCCAGGTACATCTACAAGTCCAGCAAGCAGTTCATCAGCTCCTCCAGCCGCAAGAGGAAGCACAACCAGAGCATCAGGGTGGTCGTGGCCGTGTTCTTCACCTGCTTCCTACCCTACCACCTGTGCCGAATACCCTTCACTTTCAGCCATCTGGACAAAATTTTAGATGACTCTGCACATAAAATCCTGTATTACTGTAAGGAGATGACGCTGTTCCTGTCTGCCTGCAACGTCTGTCTGGATCCAATCATTTATTTTTTCATGTGTCGTTCATTCTCACGAAGGCTGTTCAGGAAATCCAACATGAGAACCAGGAGCGAGAGCATCAGGTCCCTGCAGAGCGTCAGGAGGTCAGAGGTGCGCATCTACCACGAGTACACCGACGTCTGAGGCACCCCGGGACTCTGCTGGCCTGGGAGGGGCCTGTACATCCTGTAAATAAAATGTCTTTACGTATCTGAGCACAGAGCTCATTGAGGGATGCACACACACCTTCAGTGTTTGTGTCAATCACCAGCATCCAGCCCAGGTTCCATCCCCAGGGACCCGGCTCACTCTGGGCTGGGGCTGCTCTGTCAGGTGCCAGGTGGGCTCACTGGGTGCTTTAGAAACCAGCTGAGGCAGAGACCAGTCCTGAGCTCAGCAGGCTGCAGCCAGGACAGAGCCTGGACAGGATCAGCTCCCCAGGCTGCAGGGATGGCAGCAGGGGAAGGGCAGGGGACGAGGTGGCACAGCCCCTGGGGACCCTCAGTGTGACCTCAGCCAAGCCCTGTGCCACCAGGCCCTGTGTCACCAAGCTCTGTGCCACCAGGCTGTGTGTCACCAAGCTCTGTGTCACCAGGCCCTGTGCCACCAAGCCCTGTGCCACCAGGCTCTGTGCCACCCCAGTGTCTCCGTGCCCCTCGTGGTGCCTTGGTGGCAGCAGCTCCATCTCACCCAGGGCTTGCACTGAGCCCTCGTGGACCAGTTTGTCCTGGGCTCACTGGGCATTAAATCACATTTGTAAGAGCAAGAACTGCTCTGGCAGGACTAAAGGAGCTGACCAAGGCAGGCTGGCAGAGCTGCAGGTCCTGGCAGGCTGTGCCCAGGTGCAGTGCAGCTGCACCAGCAGGAGATGGCAACAGCCACCAGCCACTGCCTCCCTTGCTGCAGGACTTTCCTTCTAGTACACAAAAACAAAAAGGGCTTGACAGGAAAATCCTGGAAATGCAGCACTCAAATAACAAGATTAAGTTCTGCATGAGAACATCTTACATAAAAAAAAAAGTTTTCCACTGAAGACGGGTTTTTTTCTTCTATTTTTTTTAAACACTACTGGTTTAGGTTTAGATTTTGGTTTATGAATAATTATGATGTTGAAATGTAAGTATGATAATATTTGGATATTAATGCAAGTATTACGAAACCACTTACATGATCAGGGGAGAACATTTCTGGAAAGGAAGACAGAATACTTTGGGTATTTATCCTACTTTAAATAAAAATACCTTAAATGGCTAAAATACCACAGACAAACCCTGTTTCCCAACCAGCTCCGTAGAAAACTGTTCACACACACCAGACAAGTTCTGGGACCAAATCTGTCATCTTGCACCCTCAGCAGTCCAGGCACATAAAAATTATATTGAGAGAACCACTTTGGGAACTGGCTTGCATTCTTTAATTCTCACAAGCACCAAATGAAATGGAATTAAATGGAATGAAATGGTTAAATTCCAGTATTCAGGACTGGAAGATCAGCCCTGTGTGCAGACATTCCTAGCCACAGACTGTCCTCAAAGGTTAAAGCAAATCAACACTGGGTGCTTCTGGTCTGCCTTTTACAACTGTAAATCACCAAGGGTTTAAACTTGTTAAACTGTGCCTGGTAATTGCTGTGGTAAATCCACAGTGACCTTTCCCCACAAGCACTTCCCACACAAGCCCAGCAAAGCCCAGAGAGCCTTTCCAGGGGCAAAACCCTGCAGGTCCCCAGCCAGGGGACACTAAAGGAGGAGACAGCAGACAGGGGCTGGGATTGTGACACAACCAGGTGGGCACTGCATCCCTGAGTGTGCTGGGTGTCCTCTTGAAGGTTGCACACGTATTTTTACTAGAGGATGGATTTTCATGGTGTTTCCTCCTAGGGAGACGCTACTGCTCATCCCTCATCAGAGCTTTCCACCAAAAATGTCACCCAAAGCACACTCACACACCAAAGCCACACTCAGGTGATGGATGGGTGATCAGAGCAGCCACACTCAGGGGATGCCCTGCAAAGCACACCCTGAGGAGCAGTTCCCCCTCTCCAGGGATCCAAGGCACTCAGCAGTTTCTGGGCAGTGTCCCAGCCCCAGAGAGGGATTTCCACAGGGAATGTGGGAGCTCAAGCAGGGCCATGCACTCCAGCACACAGAGCAGCCCCTGCCTGCAGCCTGGCCCTGCAGCAGCACTGCACTGCCAGCCCCAGAGCAGCTCTCTGTCCTGGGCAGGACGTGTCTGTGACAGCTGTGACAGTCATTGCTTTGGACACTCACAAACGGGACAGCTCTTTGATGCTGTTTATGAGGCATTTTCCCATGGCTAAAAATGAATTATACATCAATGTCCCAATCCCCAAACACCAGATAGCTACACTCAGTTTATCCAGATTTGCTCTCTGAAAGTTCATCTTGAAAGAAAAGCTACAAGGAAGTTGTACAGCAAGTCTCAGGCCCCGACCTGTCCCTTTCAGAGAGTCACATCAGGACAGGCATGGACATCAACTGTGGCTGTGCAGTCCCAGAGCCCAGTTTGAAGAGGAAACACAATTTTCTGGGTGAAAGTACAACAGCAGATCTGACCCAAGAGTGCAAGGAGAGATTCCTGAACAACTGAACAGTTCATTAACATCTGGGACTTTTTACATTCTGGAAGATTTGCTTTGCTGTGTAACTCAAATGTAATTCTATCTTACATATTCTGATTGAGTAGCCAAGGCAGAGCTCTTCATGCCAAGTCCTTATTGTGGGAGAAATGTGATTTGAGCTGTACTCAGAGCCAGCTCAGATCACCCCTGGTGAAAGACTTTTCTCATCACATTTATTTTGTGCTCTGCTGCTGTGGTTTCTCCAGTAATGACCTTTCCTGTAACTTTCCACCAGTGCAGCTTCACAGGAACCCTAAAAAAGGAAAGTAAACCCACCTAAATTTCTAAAACCCTGTCTCTGCACTGGCACCCAGCAGCCACTCGAGCTGGATGAAGCAGGGGAGGCACAGATGAGCAGAGTGGCCATGGCAGGCTCACCCAGCTGTGCCAGCAATGGAAACAGAAAACGCAAAATGAAGAAAATGCCAAATTCAGCATGCCATGGAGCCACTGCAGCACCAAACAGGATGGAGCTCCTGTGGTCTGTGCTACCCAGAAGCGCTCTGCAGACCAAGCCCACCCCTACCTGCACAGCTGCTCTGTAAAATGCTCCCACAAACAGGTTTGGCTGCATCCCACCACAGAGCCCTGCACACCAGTTCTGTATCTGGGGGATGAGAATTCAACATAGAATTGCAGGGGCAGATCAGTGGGTTTGTCCTCCTCACCCTCCCCAGAAGAGACACGCCTTGATAAGTTTTTTGTCCACATTGAAGCGAAAAAGATAAAGGAGTTATTTGTGCAGTTTTTGAGGAGATTTTGTCTTGCACGCCAAAGGAAATCAAAAGCTTGCCATTTCCTGAAAAGGTTACAGATGCAAATGTGTGATTCTGAAGTCAGAAATGAGGTGCTTTGAAAACAGTTGTCTGTGGAGAAAGAGACACAGGAGAAATTGCAAAAATGATGTCTTAGAAGTACAAATGTGCAACTAGAAAAAGTTCTGTCTGTGGCTGGAAGGCAAGAGAACCACCTGCAGGAAAGCCTACTTTGACTGAGTAAGGAGAATTCCTTGATCAAATCCCACATGAAGCATTTTCTGATGCAGTCCAGCACAGTCCCTCCCCCAGCACCCTGTATGGCAAAAAGGAAAATATGCAAGGTGCAGTGCTGCCACTGGGCACGGACAGGACTTGGTGGGTGAGCTCCAGACGAGCCCTTGGAAGGCTCAGAACTGTTCCATGAGCAGGCACACACATCCACCCACCACCAAACAAAACCGAGCACAGAGCATCCCTTGGCACATTTCACAGGGTAAAAGCACAACTGGAACTTCTGCAATGCTTTTTTAATTAGCTGGGCTCCTAGGGGGATTATCCTTGTAAAATATTTGTCTTGCTCATCCTTCTTTTAGCAGTTCCCAGGGCTGGCCACTGACCCCCAGGCTGTGCACAGCTCAGCTCAGCAGGGCTGGAAGCGCTGGCAGCTCTCAGCAGCTCTGGAGGGCACAGGTGACCCTGGCCACAAGCACCCCTCCATGGCAATGGTTTGGTGCTGGAAGATCTGCACTGGAACTCGAGCCAGCCCCACCAGCCCAGCTGTGCAGCAAAGACTGCAGAGCTGCCACCCCACCCACCCACACTGCTGTCACAGCCACCAGGGCACCCCAGGTTTTTGTCACCCCCGGACACCCCAGCAGTGTTCTCCCCTCCCTGGCTCTGCACTCTCCAGCTCTGGCACTGAAGTCCATCAGCAGGATCCAAAAGGATTCCCTTCTTAGGGCCTGAGCTCAGACAAAATGTTAACAGGTTCCTTCCATGAAACCACCAGCAGTGGGGAGTTTTGGATTTGCGGGGAAGAGGCAGACTTGTATGGCAGAAGGTAAAATCCATTATCAGTTTGTTCTCAGGCCAGCTGAAGTGCATGGTGAAGTGCAGGGCTGCTGTGCCCATGCTCAGAAACCCTTCAGAAACAGCAGCCATATCTTGAGATCCTTCAGCACTGCGTTTGGCTGGCATTTCGGAAAAATAGCCATGTTTGTATAACAGAGCAGCTCTTGGTTTGCCCTGCTGGCCAGAGTCATTCCAGCAGGGTGAAGCTGTACACAGAGCTCAGGCACCCCACCCTCTCCTTAAGCCCTTAATCCTCTGCCTTGGACAACTGCTTACTTCTCACTGCAAAAAATTATCTGTGCTGCAGCGTTCAATCCATCACAGACTGGCATCTCACACTGGAAAATACTGTACTAACTCTTCTTTGGGGCTCCTTTCTGTCTTAGCGTGTCCACAGCTTTTAAACCAAAGCCTGATTCACTGCTCTCATCCCTGCCTCAAGAAATGACCACAGAAAGAGAGGAGAAGCTTGGCTGGGTTGTGTCTTCTGGCGAGCACCTGAGAAGCCTTGGGCACCGTCTGTTCTGCCTGATCCAGAGGGGAAGCACGAAAAGTCAATGAAACCAACACCAGAACTGAAATTGTCAATGGAGCCAACACCAGAACAGACATTGTCCATGGAACCAACACCAGAACTGACATTGTCCATGGAACCAACACCCAAAGCCATGGATTGACCACTACAGCTCTGGGCTGTGAGATCAGGACTGAGAGAGGAGCAAGAGTACTGACAGGAATGTTCAGACATTCTGCCTCTCAAGCTATCCCCCTGCTGCACAGAGAGATACTCCATGAAATTTGGGGGAAGGAAGAGTCTGGAGGTTCAGGGTAACTCACAGTGGCCCCAGGTAAAGGACGTGGACATGGGAACAGGCAGGGAAAAGGTGTTTGTATTTCCCTGTGCCTTTGGGCCCTTCTCCTACACAGAGAAACCCTCACAGAAGCAAAGTCCCTGAGGAATTGTGTATTTTCTGCAGGGTTGAGGTGACACACTGTCAAGCACAGCTCAAGTCCTGCACTAAATGTTTACTTGTTCTCAGGTACACAATGTATATATCTCACAATTCCTGAATAAACATTTAGACCTCGATTCATCTCCCCAAACCTCAGCTCTCTCTCAGAACATACTCCTTTCCTACATCCACAGAGGAACTATTAGCTCTTCCATTACCAGACATTTCCACTAATTCTGTGCTGGATTTCAAAGCCTCCGAGAAAATTCGCGGGAAGAGCAGGAAGGGACGAAGGGTGTTTAAGGTTAAAAGAATAACACCAAAAAAAAAAAAAGAAAAAAAGAAACAGCAAGCGAAGCCCCATCAAGTATTCCCGGAACCCATCTCCCAGCCCCAGCAGGCAGCACTGGAGCCGTGGCTCGGGTTCAATCCCCCAGGCACAGCCGCAGCTCCCGGGGCAGGATGCGTCACAGCCAAGGTCGCAGCCAGCCTGGGAACAGCTCGGGAAAATCCAGCTCGGGAAAATCCAGCCGGGCAGCTCAGCCCTGCTGCTGTGCAGTCCCGCTGGAGCCTGCCCGAGAGCTGGTTCCGAGGAACTCCGGGCAGCTGCAGGCTGAGAGCCGGCCAGGGGCACGGCCCGGCTCGCCAGCCCTTCCCCTTCCTGCCCCAAAGCCCCGCAGGGCTGCGCTGGCAGCGGCGGCAGCGGCAGGGACGGGACCGGGACCGGGAGCGGTCCGAACGGGCGGCATCGGGACCGGGTCCGCACGGGCAGGACGGCCCCGGCTCCTGTCTGAACGGGCAGAACCCACTCGGGACCGGCTCTGAACGGACAGGACATCCCGAACCGGCTCCCCAGCACCGGGACCGGCTCCCGGCTGCTCCCGAGCCGCTGCCCAGCTCCAGGGCTCGGGGGGACCCCGCGCTCCTGCTGCCCCTCCTGTCCAGGTGAGAACTCCCAGCACCTGTCCTGCAAACGCTCTCGGTCATCCTCGGGTGTTTTTAAGTAACTGCCGCTGCAATTTTGCTTTTTAAATTGGCAAATAAGGTGGGCATCCACGAGTTCTGCGAAGCACCGACAGCTGATAGCCAAAGGAGAAGTTTTACCTAAGAGCAGAAAGCGGCACAGAAACTGCTGCTCCGGCTCCAGCTGTGCCAGCAGGCGGAGGACCCGCAGGCGAGTATTCTTCTCTTCTGCCTTAAAAAGATATTTTTCTTAAGCGACTGCATTTAATTTATGACTGAGAAAATGTAACTATGCGAAAATCATAGTTTGAAACATCAGAAAACAGAATTTAAAATATTTGAATGACATATGCTACTATTCAAATATCATATTAAAGGGGGAAACTCCCTTGAGACACATTTTACTACTTTTAAAAACCTAGTTTTTGGACAATGAAACTAATAATCATTAAAATGTTTTATAACATTTTACCATAAAACCAGGGCTCTGGTTTTAGCTGGGATAGAGTTAATTTTCTCCCAGTAGCTGGTACAGAAATGTGTTTGGGTTTGGGATGAGAATGTCGATTACATCCTGATGGTTTAGCTGTAGATGAGCAGGGCTTGCACCATGCCCTGCCAGTACAGAGGGGCACACCACTTGTTTTCCTTGGGGTTTATCTCCCTCCTTGGTATTTTCCTTCATTACAATCTATTGCTGTTGATGTTGTTGCTGTTGTTATTATTATTAGTAGTAGTAGTAGTAGTATTGTTATTATTATTATTATTATTGTTGTTATTATTTTCTTAAACTACTCCTACCTGACCTAACATTTCCTTTCATCTCCACCACTCCACAAGTCCAATATGATAACTGATGTGAGATAGGAAGGATCTCAGTGGGCGATTTTGAGGCTTAATTTAAAAAACTGAGTTCGATTTGAAAATTATGCTATGTACAAAGAGCTCAAAGCACTGCCCAAGTTTCCACCTGAGTATCAGGGCTGGCACAGGTTCTTCACAGACTACAATCTTCTATGGCTAAAAACATGCTCAGAATAATGAATACTCTTGTCTAAAAACCAGAAATAAAAAGAGAATGAAAAATTTAGCTTATCAGGAAGACAAAGCTGTTAAATTTCTGGTTCAAAAGAGCATGAAGACTGCTGGACAGGAAGAAGAAATGAAAGAGTTACTGGTGGTTTTTGCAAGACAGAAATGCAATTCTGCCCTTGAGGTGTCCTGACACTGCGCCCCAAGGAGCCCAAGGCTTTAATGGGAAACACAGAATCTTATCTTCTGCTCTCTGTACCTGTTGGCTCTCTGCTCTGTGTCCCTGCTGGCTCTCCTGCTCTGTGTCCCTGTTCTGTGTCCCTGCTGGCTCTCCTGCTCTGTGTCCCTGTTCTGTGTCCCTGCTGGCTCTCCTGCTCTGTGTCCCTGTTCTGTGTCCCTGCTGGCTCTCCTGTGCTCTCCGTACCTGCTGTTTCTCCTCCCCGTGCCCTTCAGAGCACCAGAGCTCACTGCAGGTGCCAGGAGAATATCCCAGGTGTTTTCACGGATGTAAAACCTGCTGTCACCCACTGCCACCGCCTCACATCAAATCCCGGATTTGGCTTTTGGGAGCAGCTGAGGGGACCCCGCTCTCCGAGTCCCCTGCACCCCACGGCTGGGGGCTGCAGAGAGCAGGAGCTGGGAGGAACGGGAGACACTGCGGTGGTCACTGTGCCCTGATGGAGCCTTCCTGGAGCCCTGCCGGGGGAGGGGACAGCGGCACCGGCACCGGCAAATCCCGCACCGGCACTGCGACATCCGACACCGGCCCCGTCACTGTCACATCCAACAGCGGCACCGCCAAATGCAGCATCAGCACATCCGACACCGGCCCCGGCACACCCGACACCGGGCAGACCGGACCCTCCTTTCCTGCCTCCCGCAACAGGAATGCCACCCATTCCTCCTGCCATCCTAATTCCAGTTCATCCCATTTCCCCCACTGCATTCTGTGGCAAACAAGAACTCCCCCCCAGCCTGCCACTTCCAGAGGCTAAAATAGCCCTTTGGTGTATTTTACATACTTTTATCCTCTTAAGGATTAAAACCCAGACATTGCCCTATGAAAAAAGTCATAATAAGAGCAGTAAATAGCAAAATGTGAGTCTCTTGGCAGACTCGGAACAAGTCAAATGCGGCGACATCTCCACAGTCACCGCGGGCAGTGCCCTGCGGAGGAGACAGCCAGAGACCCTGAGTGTCTGCTGGCATGCACCCCCGGGCTGCCGGGCTGGGCTGATTTTTGGGACACAGAGACGGGTCAGAGCAGCCCTGACCATGCTCGGTGTCTGGGGCAGGTTTCCCTTGGTGTCCACAGTGCCCAGCACAGCTCCCAGACCTGCTGAGCACCCTTCTCACCCCCCTCCTGCCCCCCAGGGACACCACAGCAGCTTCCCGCTGATCAACCAGCACGGACAGCACTGCAAGCTCCACAGCACCAGCATCCCTACCACACTGCACAGAAAATCTTAAAATAAGATTCTTCTTTTAGCACACTCAGCACAACTTGCCGTGGTTGTGGTGTGTGTTGCGCTTCCTCCTTCTCCAGCTTCCTCCTAACACCAGAGGTACCATCCAGC
The DNA here is from genome assembly GCA_009812075.1 of Sialia sialis. NCBI lineage: Eukaryota > Metazoa > Chordata > Aves > Passeriformes > Turdidae > Sialia > Sialia sialis. The sequence goes on along the minus strand of VRYO01002781.1, from coordinate 364,453 downwards.
TAGATCACCTCCCCTCATAACTCCATTTTGCAGCTCAAAAAAGATTTCTGGGAATAGCGACCACTATCACCACTTCCTGGCCCAGTAACTCCATTACATATTTATTAAACAGCTGCCTTAGTTTCCATAAATAGCTAAAATGTGTACTTGGAACTACACGACCTCTGCTAAGTTCAGGGTAAATAAATATATAAATTAAACAACTTATAAATATTATTCTCATGTTCAGTAAAGCAGGGTGAACTTTGAAACTTGACAGCCATGTCACAGAAGTCAAGAATTGCCTTAAGCTACTGTGGAAGAGTCACAGGGGCCAGCACCAGGGTCTGACCCCAGAGGGACCCAGCGCTTGTCATGGTTTATGCAGCTTCCCGTGTGCTGTGCCAAGACAGCATGATCTGCATGCTGAGAAAGTTCAGAACATTTTTATATTTTACCCAATCCATCTCAGTCATCTGGTGAATCAAGTTTGCTGGTTTTGCACAGCTAGCTGAGGTTATTCACACAGAACCAATGAACTTTCTGCTGGCCCAAGCATTTTAACAGGAACAGCTGCTGAGCACCAAAGGCTCTGTGCCACCCAGGTCAGGGAGGTGACAGAGCTGGCTGCCAGTGCTGATCTATTCACAGCAGCAGGACAAGACCCTCTAAAAGGATGAGACAGTGGCACAAAGAACAGAGTGTGAGGAGGTGACACAAAGAACTGATAAAGCTGAGTGTGAGGAGGTGACACAAAGAACAGATAAAGCTGAGCGTGAGGAGGTAACACAAAGATAAAACAGATAAAAGTGACCACAAACACAGAGCTGTGATGCTTGCAGGGGACACTGGATCCTCCAGCCTCACCCGTGCTGGGACAGGGTTTACCTTGAGCACAGCTGCCCTGTGTCTGTCCCTGGCCACTGTGAACTCTCCTGAGAGGTCTGGGGCTGTGTGTGCTCAGTGCTGTGCTGCAGCAGCCCTCATCACCCTGCCAGGACCTGGACCGTGTCTCTGTCTGTCCCACAGGTGTCCCAGCAGCAGCAGAGCCTGTGCCTGGGAATGGACACAGCTCTGGATCCCCAGCAGAGCAGCACTGCAGGCAGCTGAGGGGAGGTAAGGACATGCCAGTGATGGGAAAGATGCACAGGGTCTGGCCTGGCGTCTCAGGGACAGAGAGCTGATAAATCTGCTGGTATCAAATGTAAAATCTGTACAGGGTGTCCCCTGTGCTGCACAGATACCATGGACTGCACAAAGATTTGATGTTCATGTCTCTAGTCACACAGCTCTGAAATAATCCTTGGTTGCATGATGCCTCAGCAAAAACACACCTCATGAACTTCTAAACAATTGAATACCTGTGGGTTCTTGGCTGTAGAAAACCCGACAGACAAGGAACAAGTTCTCAACATGCCATGTGCAGAGAGAGGGTTCTGCTGGCAGCCTGGAGGGAGAAAGTGAACAGGGACACAGCAGAAGAGAGCAGGTTTTAAATGCACTGTGCTACTATTTAAATTAAAATGCCATTTGCCATTAGGGCCTTTCCAGAAGATGCTTCTAATTTCAGCACTATCACCCAAGCTCTGCCCAATAACTGCAGCTCAGCTCCAACACACCTGTCCATGTGATGGTTCAATACCTGCTCTCCAAACCCTCCTTTTCTTTTATAACCCAGCCAAACTAAAATGCCTTTCTGACTAGAGCTGGAACACGAAGCCAGGATGGCTGCTCTGGGATAATGACCAGGCAGAGGTTTAGTGCAGGCACTGGGTGAGCCCAGGTGACACCATCCCCGTGTTCCTCTCATCCAGGCAGGCTCCAGAGCACACCTCAGCTGATGATCAGCCCCTGCACCATCTGCAGGACTACAGAAAACAACATATCAAAGGAGACCTTTTTACCTGTTTGAGAAAAAATGTCCATTTCTAGCTATTACAAGGTTGCATTCAGGCTCCAACCTGCTCCACAGAGACATCAGCTTCTGACTCAGAATGGGGATAAAGGGAAATTATTTTCTAAAAGACAAGGTGGGTTTTTTCCCAGCTCCAAGGCACATATTTTCCAGTTGCCTAGGGTTTCACTTGCCAAATACAGCAGCATTATATTTATATCTATATTTGTTCTGCCCTCCCCACAGAGGATAATCCACCCCCACAAACATTCTGGCAAAGAAAAGCAGGAGCAGATGTGATTTCTTCTTGGAGATCCTTTAAAATGTAAATCTGACTGACTTGAGAAGCCAGCCCAAGCTCCCACATTATAAACTAGCACACTCTCCTGTGTTCTGGGCTGCTGGAAGCTTAAAGAAAACTCTTTAAACCAGCTGCACATGCAAGTTCCTTGCCGGGGAACACTGGGATAAATTGGCATACACTGGGTATCCTCTCACCAATAGAGCATTTTGAGCAGGAATATTCGTATCACTCACATTTCATGGTAATTCACTGTTAAAAATACCTTGAGCACATCCCATTAATGCTGAGCCACCAGCTCACAGCCATGGGCTCGTGCCTGCAGGAAAGGGACAGCCCTGGGCTGGGAGGTAAAGGTTAAAGGCAGGCAGAGAAGGAAATGGATCCTCTGTTTGCCAGACAGGGAGATGCCCCACTCAGAAAATGCCCTGCACTGCTGCTGGGAATGCTGAGGGGTGGGGACGTGGCCAGGTCTGGGCTTCTTGGGAAGCGAGGGCAGAAAACTCGGAGCAATGACAGCCAGCCCAGCAGCACCCTGCCCCGCTGAGCCCCTCTTCTCTCTGCTCCTAGGAATGAAGACAGCTCAAGATGTTCAACTCCAGCAGCAACTCCTCCGGGAGCGACTGCACGCACAGCACGGTGATCACCACCACCCTCATCCCCCTGCTCTACTGCCTGCTCCTCCTGGCCGGGCTCCCGCTCAATGCCCTGGCAGCCTGGGTCTTCCTGCACGTCCCCAGCACCAAGAGCTTCATTGTCTATCTCAAGAACATCGCTGTGGCTGATCTGCTCATGAGCCTGACGTTCCCTTTCAAAATCCTGGCAGACTCGGAGCTGGCCCCGCCGGCGCTGAACCTGTTTGTGTGCAGGTACTCGGCAGTGGTGTTCTACATGAACATGTACATTGGCATCTCCTTCTTCGGCCTCATTGGCTTTGACAGGTACTACAAAATCGTGAAGCCTTTGTTCACCTCCTTTGTGCACACAGTCAGCTACAGCAAGGTGGTCTCTGTAATCATTTGGCTGGTTCTAATCGCCATGTCCTTTCCAAATATGATTTTAACTAATGAAATCACTGAGGACAGTCACTCCAGAAAATGTATAGGTCTTAAAAGCGAGCTTGGCAGGCAGTGGCACCAAGCAACAACCTACGTTTGCACGGGGATTTTCTGGATTGTTTTTTTTCTGCTAATCATATTTTACACTTCAATATCCAAAAAAATATACAGCTCTTACAAAAAATTCCGGAGGACCTCGGACGTGGCCAAGAGAAAAACCAGCAGGAACATTTTCACCATCATGTTTGTGTTTGTCATTTGCTTTGTGCCCTACCACCTGTGCAGGACCCCCTACACCCTGAGCCAGACCAGCTCCCACTTCACCTGCCAGTCCCAAAAATCGCTGTTCTACGCCAAAGAGTTCACCCTGGTGCTGTCTGCTGCAAACATCTGCCTTGACCCCATTATTTATTTTTTCCTCTGCCTCCCCTTTAGAGAAAAGCTGTATCAAAAACTGCATCTCAAGCTGAAAGCCTCTGCTGAGGTTGAAATTTCTAAATCCAGAAGATCAAACACACTTCGGGAAAGCATAAACATAGTGTAGGTTTGTGTCTCTTCAGCAATGACATTTCTGGAAGTGATTGATAACAAAAGAAACAGCGCACGGAACAGGCAGCAGCACCCAGGAGAGGGCTCAGCAGGGCACCAGGAGCTGTCTCTGTGCACAGCCAGCCCTGCATGTGCCAGTATTTCCACTGTGCTGCCTCAGCTGATGCCCTGACTGCCCCAGCTGGATCTCAGAGCCCCAGGAGAGCCTGAACAGCAATTCTGGAGCACAGAGTGGTGGAGTCTCTGAAAGGACCCTCCAACAGACCCAAACCACAGCACCTGCTTCTCTGGACTCACCTGAACTGTCCTCACCAAACTGCAGCTGCTGGGGCAGGAGGAGCAGGAACATCCCAGAACCACCTGGGAACACACAAATACAGCTGCCTAAGAACTCTGCTGCTCTTCAATCCACAAAGAATGGCTTCTGGTTTGTCTGTGATTGTCACACAGCAGTAAAGCATTTCTGACTGTACCAAGGTAACAGCTGAACGCCACCAACCTGCTCTATACAAATATAATCTCTTTTATACCTTTATCTTTCAGCAGCTTTTTTTTAAAATTGATTTTATTATTGTACAGGGCTAAAGTACCTGCTAAAGCTTCCAGACAGTGGCTCTGGAACTGAATGTCTCCATGTTGTTTTACAAGAAGCCATAGGAACAGAAATAACAAGTCCTTCACCTTTCTGCCACCGCATTTCATCTTAGCCCAAACAGGTCTAAGGCTGACAAATGTTTAAACATTCAGTCCTTGCACCTTCTCTGAGGCTGTGGATAACATCTCCTTACCCAGTACCACCGGTCAGCAGCAGCAGGATTCCAGCATTCCCCAGGACCGTACTCCAGCTAAGGGTCTGGACACCTGCACTGGCTCACACAGAGATTTTGGAGCAGATTCAGCTCCTGGCATTTCCCACCCACCAGCAGAGCAGCTCCAGTGATCCCAGTGAGCACCAGTGCCCACCAGTGCCTGGGGCAGCCTGGGTGTCCCTGGGGCTGTGGGAGCTGGACCTGCCTGCAGGAGAAATCTTTGTTCTGGCTTGTTTGTTAAAGAAAATACATTAAAGATATTTATATGGTTCTTCCAGAGCTCCCTGACTCTGTCAAACTGAGGCTCTGCAGGCTCTGCCCTCCAAGCAGGGAACCTGCTGGGGACAGGAATCTGGTGCTTTGTGGGAGATCTTTTCTCATTTATGGCAAAAACATTCGGTTCCCTACATGGCAGGGCTCGGTATTTGCCTACATAAATTTACATTATTGCAGCTGTGAAAGATTACTGGCATAGACAGATGAGAACATTTCCACAATATAAAATTGAACAACTTCTTAATTGCTTTGCAAGCTTTGAAAGAAATATTTATATTGTGCAATTGTTTCACACCTTGCCAGATTATTGATACTGGAATGAGAAGAATCTGCATGCAGGCACAGGGGAATGGATGGGGATCAAAACCTGGGTTCAGAAGGGATGCCACATTTCCAGCTCTTGGCTCATGTCAGAAAGATCCTCCTCCAAGAGCTCCTCAAGCCAGGAAATGTCTCCATGTCCCTGGTCCTGCTGCAGTCCCAGCTGGGAGGGACAAGTCCCAGGTGCCAAGAGTCAGAGCCACCCTGATCCCCCCGCTCAGCTCCCCACTTGGTGCAGGAACTCAGGCACTGCTAAATTAATCCTTTCACATCCTCCCCAGCAGACAGCCAGGGCAGCTCCTCTCAACTCAGGGAATGCACATTCCAGAATCTGCTCCCTTCCCGTTCTGCAGGCAGGGCAGACCATCCTGCAGCAAAGGTTTACTGAATCATCACTTTGTCTTTTTGGCTCTGGAAAAGTTCCCTGAGTTGTAATCCACTCCGCAGAAAAGGAGAAACTGACTGAAAATACACAAAAATACTGAGTTACACAGACAGAAACAATTCTCAGTGCTGCAGTTGGGGTTCAAAACCCCACAAGTGTAGGAAGATCAGTTTGCATGGGCAGAGCAGTGTAAAAAAATCCGTGTTTGCTCACAGCTGGACACAGCATCATTCCATATTATGAAGCTTTGCAAACATTTTGACAAATATGGTCTGAACTTTCAGTTTATGACTAAACCTAAAACCAGACATTCTTCATCTGTTCCTCCACAAAACTCTAGTGCAGGGTTTGTAAATTCCTGAGGACTGTCAACTACAACCAAGGGCCACCAGCTGGAGTTTCAGTTTTGCTGTCACCTCACCCCCAGCACGGTGTCAGATCTTTTCTCATCCTTTCCCAAACCAACCAACCAGCCAAAAAAGGAAAGATTACCCCAACTTTCCTGATGTGTAAATTTATTTTTAATAGTGCTTGGAAAATATCCAAATATTCAGAATTCATTCATTGCAATCAGCAGAATCCCTAAGTATCTTCAAATCTGCCAGCTAAGGTGCAGCTCTAAAACAAACACCACGAGACTCTCAGAACCTAGAATTTCATTCAGGAGCATTAAAATGAATGAGGAACAGCTGCATTGCACAATCCTGATTTCAGATGGATTTTAAATAGGAGATACATGCAGGGAAGGGGGAAGCAGGGTTTCAGACCTGTGAAAACAAAAGCAAAGGAAGAGCCACTGATGTCACACAGCCACAGCCCCCAGGAAAGCGCTCTGGGCTGCTCCCTGAGCACTCGTTTCTCTCTGTCACTGCCCTTTTGGTGCCTTCCACGTGATGCTGTCTTTGAAGGCTGAGTTTAAGTGCGTCAGTCCCAGCTCTGGAAACCACAGGCACATCTGCAGCCCCAGCAGCCTGGGCAGAGGTGACAGCACAGCACGGGGACATCAGCACGGGGACATCAGCACGGGGACAGCAGACCCTGCAGGGGATGCTCAGCACAGCCCAGGCCACCAGCACAGGTAGGTGGCTCCTGGCTATCTGTCACAGCCTGGTTACATCTCCATGAAGTTCAGCCCAAAATGTGCCACTCGCTCCAGAGCTGGGCTCAGCCTTTGGCACAGCCTGGGCCAGGGTCACAGCCCAGAGGGATGGGGACAGGCTGGGCACAGGGAACCCAGCCCAGCAGCCCTCCCCAGAGCCCCCCCAGCTCCTGCCCTCAGGATAGGACACTGCACAGGCTGCAGGAGCAAGCTGCTTTCTCCAGCACTTCAAATAACTGCAGTGCCTGCACTCATTTTGCTTTACAAACCATGCAGATCTGGATATACCATAGCAGATTAAATTATATGTGCTGTAGTGCTCTTATCTTGTATAAAATACTCTGTACAATACATAGAAATAGAAGTGTTGCGGTCTGGTGCTACTCACCACATCAGTGTCTGGGTTCCAAGAAATTCAAAGGAACAGCCTTTCCCACATCGATTCTCTCTGTGTAGCAAATAAAAAAAAACCCTCAGTCTTCCAGGGGTATTTAGCTAAATTAGAACCCAAATTTTCTACTTTTCCTTTCCACTGAAGCCTACAAAGAAAGTGAGCAAGATTATTTATTATCTGCGTCTTTCAACATGTGCTTTTCCTAAAGACTTCATAAAATACAGTTAATTCATTCTGCGTTCAAGTAGGAATGGAGAGCAGTTTGCAGACCTTAGGACTGCTGAGGCCCGTGTGCTCACCCATCTGACATATCTGTATACTATATATTGTATATTGTATACTGTACATTGTACATTGTATATTGTATATCATATATCGTATGTTGTATATTGTATATTGTATATTGGTTGGACAGTGCATTCCTTCAGAGATCCCAACACATCTTTACTGAGCAGGGATGCTACAAGTACTGCTTTTTTCATTAAAAAAAAAAAGCTAGCTTCAATCCTTCAAAGGTTATGATGCTTTAGTATGATCATTATCGACCAGATGCTTTAATGGGTTCAAATCTTTTTCTGTAGCATCTTGGCTGGAGGAGGGTGTTGAACCAAGCACTGTCAGAAAAGCTTCTGTGGTAGAAACAAGTCCTGATATATTCCTAATTCTTCCAGCGTGAGAATAAAACCCTCCTGAATATTTGTAAAGCAGCATGAAGAGAGAGAAAAATATTTCTTCCTAATTGTTTTGGTTTTTTTATAATTAATCAAAGAAAAGACAATAATGGAAAGGCTGATGTCATTGATGTCCTTCCTCGGGGTTCTTTTTTTGTAGGTCCTTGATATCCCCTGTCAGCAAAGCCAATTACACAAGGAGTTTACAATGTCAAGCAACATTTCTGAATGTCATCTCCATGAAGAAATGGAACCTTTTACCTATTTTTACTACTTGATTTTTCTCGTGGGAATTATTGGAAGCTGTTTTGCACTGTGGGCTTTCACAAAGAAGGGCCAGAAACCAAAGTCTGTGAGCATTTACTTGATCAACCTCCTGACTGCCGACTTCCTGCTGACCTTGGCCCTGCCAGTGAAGATCATCGTTGACCTGGGAATTGCCTCCTGGAACCTGAGGATATTCCACTGCCAGGTCACGGCCTGCTTCATCTACATGAACATGTATTTGTCCATCGTGTTCCTGGGCTTTGTGAGCATGGATCGCTGCCTGCAGCTGACGCACAGCTCCCGGGTGTTCCGCGTGCAGGAGCCCGGCTTTGCCAGGACGCTGTGCGCCGTGGTGTGGGCCATGCTTCTGCTCATCACCGTGCCCAACATGGCCATTCCCACCCGGCACGTGCAGGAGAGGCCCGGCCTGGGCTGCATCGACCTCAAAACCAAGCTGGGGCGCGACTGGCACGTCTTCACCAACTTCCTCTGCACGGCGATCTTCCTCAATTTCTCGGGAGTGATGCTGGTGTCCAACGCGCTGCTGGCGCGGCAGCTGTGGCGGCGCTGGCACGGCCAGGGCAGTGCCCAGGCACGCAGAGCCCTGGCACAGGTGCTGCTGGTGACGGGAGCGCACCTGCTGTGCTTCGTGCCCTACCACGCCGTGCGCATCCCCTACACGCTGAGCCAGGGCAGCGCCCGCACCGCCTGCGCCCTGCGCCGCGCGCTCTTCACCGCCAAGGAGGCCACACTGCTGCTCGCCGTGTCCAACCTGTGCCTCGACCCCATCCTCTACTACCACCTGTCCAGCGCCTTCCGCGCCAGGTTCGCCCAGGCGTTCGCAGCCCCCGCGGAGGTGAAGGTGCTCACGACCCTGGAGGGGCAGCACAGCAGCGAGCAGCGGAGATGCAGCCCTGAATGCACAGGATGGGAACGGAGCTGCAGCCCTGACTGCACAGCACCAGAGCAGAGCTGCAGCCCCGCAGGCAGAGCCCCGCAGCAGCCTCCTGCAGCTCACAGCCCTGCACAGAGCGGCATCTCCACACCCGAGGCTGCCTGTGCAGGGCAGGACGGAGGAACAGCTCAGCCAGCAGCCACGAGTGATCTCTGAGCAAACAGCTGCAGCAGCCTCCTGTGCAGCAGGAAAAGCCAGAGGAGCTGGGGGCTGCTGTTCTGATGCACACATTTGCTTTCGCTGCAGTGTGTTCACTTGAAGTATAAGCTGGAAGCCAAAGAGAGAAAGTTTTCGTATCCCCAGTTTTCGTGTTGCTGATACTCAAATCAGAATTTTACTTTATGGTGAAGTTGCTTCACAAAACCCTTCCCAGCACCCTCGGCCAGGGAACACTTCCCTCAGAGCGATTGGGAATCACAGACCCAAGAGCATGAAGGTTCCTGCTTCACAGCTGTTCCAACTTCCCTGCCCAGAAAACAGAACCCAGGTTTGGGCTGAAGGAGGCTGCTGAGCACACACACAGCCAGGGCAGGGGGAGAGCAAGGAAATAAATGCTTTTCTCTTCTCCAAATAAAGCACTCTGGTGGCATCACCACTGCTGTGGTGAGATGCTGTCAGCTGCCAACAGAACCAGGGCTGCTGTAGATTCCTGGAGACAACGCAGGACACCCAAAAGACTCTGCTCTCCACTGATGCAGGTTCTGTTGGGCAAGCTGGCACTGCCAGAGCCGTACCCACACTCTGGGTTCCTGGGACTCGGGGCCCTGGCAGCAGCTGCGACAGGTCTGAAGGGTCTGGCCCTCAAATACTTACTTTGCTTTTGACTGAAATCGCGAATGTGGACCCACACAACTTCCTGTCTCACAAAGGCTGCACCTCAGCGCTTCCTCCCTTCCTACACCACACGTACTCACCCTCAGAGTGCACCATCCTCGCAGAATAACCAGGCTCTGATTTGTCTCAGCTGGGGTCTCGCCCCTGCAGCAGGTCCTGGACAAGCACAGAGCACGCCTGAGAGCGCTCAAAGCGCTGCCCCAAGAGCAGCATGAAGGTCACTAGGAAAAGCAAACTGGAACCCATGTATTCCTCTTAAGGTCGCTATCAGTTATTCTTGAATAAATAACTTATTACAGAATTAAACTTATTACAGAATGATTTTTTTCCTTCCAGAGAGATTTTGTGCTTTCACTCCTTTGGATGAGCAGGTGTTGGATTTTCTGAAATAGTTAGGGATGGAAACCCCCAGAAGCAATAACGAAGCAATGTGAACAAACAAGCAATAAAATAACTGCATTATTAAAACTATCACAGCAGTGCTCACAACATGCTCTCTTCTCTCAGTGCTTGGGGAAGCAGACTGATTCTGCAGATATTATTTTGCTCATCATGCCTCCCTTTCCTGTCAGGCAGCCCAGCACACTCAGATTTCACATAGTTATTTCTGTCATGGTTACAAATGTTAAATCGAAGCTCTGCGACTCCAGGACCCGTCAGAGCTCCTTTCCCACAGCAGGGTGGGGAGTTTTGTTTATCTCTTTGATTTCCAGAAAACTGGTCTCAGAAAGACAAATATCAACTCTCTGCATTTGTCACAAACCCCATTCGTGAGAACCACATTCTAAACAGGGCTTTTTCACTCTAAAGTGTAAAACATCTCCTGGCATCCTAAGAATTCAGATGGACTTCAAAGACAATTCAAAAAAAAAAAAGGCTAAACACAGTGCAGAGCCCTAAGTGCATAAATATCCATGGAGTTTCAGGATTCTGCACAGTGATTCCAATAAACTCATCATCACTCCTTAAAAATCAGTCACTCTCCTGTGTCCCCCTCTCCCTGGGTGGAAAATCCTGCTCCAAGCTGCAGGTACCAGGTGTCCCCACCGCTGAGGGGGACTGCAGGCTGTGCTTAACCAAGCTGCATTTTGCTACACAGGAGATGGTGAGTTCAAGAGTCTCACCGACCATTCTGAACCTTAAACCAATCACTCTCCTCTTAAAAAGGATTCAGAGGTGAAGAAGCCTTCCCTTCTCAGCTCCCTTCCATAGTGGTGCCTGTGATAGACTGATAGAAAATAAAGTACATGTAGTTCAAATGTCAGGTGAAATTTGAGTGAGTTTAAGTCCTAGGAAAATGACAGGTGAACTCACATGAGAAAGTCACTATTGCATTCTCCAGCCCACCCTTCTGAGGGCTCTGTTTCTGCCCAAATCAGCTCCTGCCCCCACAGGGACTCCTTGGCTAACTGGGGCTGCAGACAAGGCACAGGGGTTCCAATTCTGGACTGGTGCAAATAAATTTATTCCAATTTAAAACTGCACCGTAACAACACAGACTGTTTACTGGATTTGCACCTTCACAATAATCATAACTGTGAAAATCATTCTGGAGCTGTGCACAAGAGATGATTTGAGTGAAGGAAATGTCACATGGGAGATGCTTGTGGCCAGAAATAATGCCTGTAGTTTCCTCTGCAATCCCATCTAAAAAGAAAGTGAATTTACTGCCTTATGACACAGAATAGATTTCTAGATTTTGAGTCATCCTGCTCTAGCAAATCTCCTGAGGAACCCACACAAGTCAGGAACCAGCAATGAGAGGTCCTTTCAGTTTCAGTGGCACACTCATCAGGCAGCAATCCTGTCACTGTGTCATTGTGATGTTCCATCTTCGTGGGCCACCAGACCTTCCCAGAGAAACAATCCAACAACTGCTGCTAGCCTTGGAAACTTCAGGAGCAGAGAGCTCTGTCAGCTGCACCCAGGGCTGGGTTTGGGCTGTGCTCAGCCTGAGGGGAGCCCCTTGTATGGGTGAGCCTGCACACAGGAGCCAGCTGGGGCAGAAATACAGAATCACAGAACCATAGAATCACAGAATCACAGAATCGCAAAATCACAGAATCACAGAATCACAGAACCATAGAATCACAGAATCCCAGAATCACAGAATCACAGAATCCCAGAATCACAGAATCACAGAATCACAGACACACAGAATCACAAAATCACAGAACCACAGAATCACAGAATCACAGAATCACAGATACACAGAATCACAGAATCACAGAATCACAGAATCACAGAACCATAGAATTACAGAAACACAGAATCACAGATTCACAGAATCTCAGAATCATTGGGGTTGGAAAAGGCTTTTGAGATCATCGAGTCAAACCATTAGGGCAGCACTGCCAAGCCCAGCACCCAAAAGATATTAAGAAAACACGATATTAAAACTGGAAGAACAGACAGGAAATAGATTCCAAACATGCTTCAGTTGGGCTCCATCAAAACACAGGCAGCAGACAGCTGTCCTTCAAAGAACATTTCTAACAACAAAAACATTGTCAGCAGACATCCTAGCTGTGGACATCCTATTTACAAAATAAAAATCCTCAGAGGCTTGCATGAAAACAGTGCACACAGCCTCGTGACTCAGGCCTCTCCTGCCAGGGAAAAGCAGAAGTTTATGAAGGGGAAGGAAACAAGAGACAAAAAGAAGACAAACAGCACCGCTCGTGGTGACATCCCTGCGGCACAGGGAGCGGCGACATCCAGCAGAGCGGGGGCTTGGAGGGGTGGCAACCCTGCCCAGGGCTGGGCAACCCTGCCTGGGACTGGGCAACCCTGGGCAACCCTGCCCGGGGCTGGGCAACCCTGCCCGGGGCTGGGCAACCCTGCCTGGGGATGGGCAACCCTGCCCGGGGATGGGCAACCATGCCTGGGGATGGGCAACCCTGGGCAACCCTGCCCGGGGCTGGGCAACCCTGCCTGGGGATGGGCAATGCTCTCCCAATGCTGAGTCAGAAAACAGACCCGCTTATACTTTCTACTGTCAAATTTTACTCCAGCAGTGTATTTTCAAAGTCAGATATTTCTTCTTTTCTCCAAACACCTTCCAAGGGAATTCAGGAGTTTGGTGTTATACACAGACCCAGTGCCATTGCCATCTGCATTACACACACACACTAAAGAAAAGGACTTTAAAACGCCAAGGATTTCTGATTACAGTTTTCATTGATCTCTGGAAATGGGTTTAGGAGTGGGGCAAAATATAAAAAGAGATAGTGTTAGAATATTTTCCTATACTAAATAGCCAATTAATTTAAACCCAAAGTTTTCTATCAAATACATACACAATTCATGTAAGTAAAAATTAAATCCATTGTCTACAGATTATGAATTGAGAGGAGATTGCAGCCATTAGCTCTTGGTTATCCTTACTCTGATTTGCCCAGAAGATTTTATGATGAAGTGTCTCCATGAAATTGCTGGAATCTGATCTGTCAAAGCAATGCTGATCCAACAATTCCCAGGAGTGCAGAACCTGGCTGATGGTCACCCTGGAGATGAGAGTGAGAGAGGAGCAGGGGGAAATAAAGGTTTACCCAGGAAGATATCCACATGGCAATCTATTTCTGGGATTAGTGGTGATGCTACAGAAATATTCTCATTATAGTGCTCAAGGAAGAACTGATGTAAACCCTAAATCTCCAATATTTGTTTGGAACTGTCTTACCTGCAGTCCTTGGCCCTTGTCCAAGGACCAGCACAGCTCCACAGCAAGGCCTCTCTGCTCTATCTGCTGCTCTTCATAAGCAATGGTGTGCTGGCTCTTGTGGCGAGCTGTAAGAGAAAATGCATTGGTGTATATTTGAAACCTGGCCTGAGCAGTTCACCTGAGCATCCCACACCCTGCAGAACAGCACTGTTCACAACAGACACCCTGCCAGAGAACACCCTGACAGGGAAAGCAGAAGTGCCCAGATGCAGCTGGATGCTGAAGAGGGGGCTCTTGGTTTGGCAGGGTGCTGTTCTGTACCTGGGCATTAACTTAAAGGACAGCAAAAAAGAACTTCACCCAGATGGAGAAAAAATCCAAAGCCCAAAACTAGGGAGACAACCACCAAAAAATAGAAGAGAGCAGCTCAGCATTGCTGGCTTTGGAAGAAAAACAGCAAAAATAAACCCTCTGAGTAAGCAGATAATCAGATAGAGCAGCCAAGTGCATCGTCTGAACCCCCCGCTCACCCACTCCCCCGGGGGCTGGGGCGAGCAGAGCGCTCATCGGATTACAGAGATGTGTCACCCTAAACCCTCGCTATCGGGTGACAGGGGATGCACCGGCACATCTGCCAAGCTCTGCAGAAGGGGAGCAGAGCCTTGGGAGGAACAGCCAGAGCTGGTGCCGGGGGGCTGGACAGGGCTAGCTGGACACTGGGCACTCAGGACAGGGCTAGCTGGACACTGGGTACTCAGGACAGGGCTGGCTGGACACTGGGTACTCAGGACAGGACTGGCTGGGCACTGGGCACTCAGGACAGGACTGGCTGGACACTGGGTACTCAGGACAGGACTGGCTGGACACTGGGTACTCAGGACAGGACTGGCTGGGCACTGGGCACTCAGGACACGTGTGGCAGGACACACGGCTCTCGGGACACGTCTGGCCGGCTGCCGGGCTCTCGGGACACTGCTGGCCTGCTGCCGGGCTCTCGGGACACGTCTGGCCGGCTGCCGGGCTCTCGGGACACTGCTGGCCTGCTGCCGGGCTCTCCAGCAGCCCAGCGAGCCGCAGCCCGGGCGCCGCCTGTGCAGCCCGTGTCACCATGCCAGCGCAGCAGAAGAAGATGCTGTTCTGCGCCGCCGGGGTGCTGAGCTTGGCCTGCGCGCTGGGCACGGCGGCGGCCGTGGGCTCGCAGCTCTGGGTCAGGGGCTCCATGCTCTGCTCCACCGGAGCGCTGCTCGTCAACGCCAGCGGCGCCGAGCTGCACAAGTTCATCGGCGACATCCAGTACGGGCTCTTCTCGGGACAGCGGCTGCGGCACTGCGGGCTCGGGGGGCGGCCCCTGCACTTCTCATGTGAGTACCCGCGGGCTTCGGGCTGTCCCCGGTACCGGGACAGAGCTCCGGCACCGGGACAGAGCTCCGGCACCGGCCGCACACCGAGCCCGCAGCTCGGACACGCCACGGCAGCGCTGCCCTCCTCCGAGCTCAGCCTCAGTCACCGATTTTGTGACACTGATACAGCGCGGCTCGTGCCTTCAAGAATCTATAATGCACTTGCACAGAGAGCCACTATGCAGAAGATTTATATTGTTGCTTTAAAAAGAATATTTGGGGGGGTTAATTATCTCTGTCATCCTCCTCTGTGTGCCAGAATTACACCACTACCTCTTTGCTGTCTAGAAGAATGTACTAAACCAGCAAGAGCCTCAGGAAAGAGCTGGGGCACTGGCTGCTTTTGAGAAACAAAGCAGCCCAAAAGTTTGCAGTCCGTGGCACTAATTAGAAGAAGGACTGGGGGAGGCTGTCTGGGGAATGCGGGCTGGCTTGGTACTGACACACAGAATGGCAAAGTGTCAGTAATGGCTTCACTTTACATTCATAACCTATTAATCTGCAAGGATCAGAAGATGAATACAAAATTCTGAGATATTTGTACCCAGCAGCACACGGAGCAGGCAGTAAAAGCAGCTGCTGTGGGTACCATACCTCACCTAAAGTTCCTACAGCACACAGTTTATAATTGTTCTGCTACAGCAGCACATGCAAGCTGCTCACAGCCCTGATTTCATGCAAGGGAAGGTGCCCAGACAAGGTACCAGAAATTATTTACTATATAACGTTTTCCCAAAATAGTAAACCAAGCTAATTTAATACAGTATTTGCTGTCTCTAAACTCCATCACTAGTCTGTTTATGCTGCTGAAGTTCCCTCTTGGTTGCTTTGTGTGCCATCCCAGTGTGCAGTAATTGCACCCTGGGTGAATTTTCAGAGGGGTCTGTGCCATCCCAGGGGTTTGGTTCAGCCTGGGGCAGCAGTGAGGGGTCAGGAGCATCCTCCTCAGAGAGCACTGAGAGCAAGGTGCTGATCCTGCTCCCTGGGCTGCAGCAGCCCCCTCCACCACCTCAGTACCTTGGAAGGAGCGTTACTGAAAGCAGGACAAGCTTATAAAATACACAGCCACCGCTTAATGCACTCACTGCACTTGAGCATGTCTGAGGAGGACAGACATGGAAATAGGTTAAAAGATTTAGTTCTATGCTTGTCCCCATTAAGTGCTCCCCTCTGACCACTATATCTCTTTTAATTGCAATATGAATTTGCTCTGCCAGCAAACCCTGTTCAGCTGGGGAAAACTTCTGCTCCATTTGCTCCCACTCATCCCCATCAGTTTCTAGGTCAGTGGTTCATTTTCTAAAGGTCTCTGCCATGCACAGCACACATGGGTTCATTCAGGACCATGAAAGAATGCTTTCCTTTCAAGACAACATTGCTTCTGGAATTGATTTTTCCTCATACATCACATATAAAATGTCAACCAGCTATAGATGCAGGTGCCCAGGGGAGGATTCGATACCATGCCATCACTTGTTTTCTTAAAACAAACTATACAAAATGGTATTGCTAAATACACAGTTTCACATGTTTTCCCAAAACATCAGACAGCATCACAGGAACTAATGCTATTCCTTGCAGGAATCCTGAAGTGTATTTCACAGTTCCTTCCAAAATACCTGGTTTTGCCAAACAAACAGGAATTTTTAAAAAATCATTCTCTCTTGCTTTCTGAATGACTATCCCTGTGTCCTACACAAACAGGACCACAATTTGAAAGAGTAACTTAAACGCTGAATAAAAATATTTAGAATAAATTATTCCTGAATTTGTGCACATGATGCACAGCATATTACATATGCATGTAATCACAGCATATTTCCTTTCCCACATCATGAGGTTGTGGGACTTCATGAACATAAATGAAAACAAAGTCTAAAGAAAGATTCCTTGTCCCAGACCCAGAGAAGAGTGGATGCCAAGCCTTCAGCCGAGGGAGCTCAGCCTGTAACCCTGGCACTGGCCACAGTGGCATCCTGAGCCAGACCTGTCCCCTCAGCTCCAACCTCCTGCTCTGTCCCCAGAAGATGCTCCTCACATTAAGGACCAAATGTCCCCCTCAGAAATGACAGGAGAGGATTTCCCTGGAGCTGCTCTTTCTCTTCTGGCCAGTCTATGCTCCTGAGTTTCAGAATTTTTTTGCCTCCAAACATCCATGAAAAACCATTTCTAGTCAATTATTTCATCTGGTTGCATTTAGAAGACAGGATTAAAACAATTGTCACAAACAAGCAGGAACCCCCAGCCTGACAGCAGAGACAACTTTACCTAATGTGTATAATAATGCTGTGTTTCTTTGTTCTCAGTTTTTCCAGATTTGCTCAGAATTATCCCTGCAAGTATCCATGTTAGTGTCATTCTCTTCTGCACAGTCCTGATTGTCTTTGCCCTGGTGGGAGCAGGGTTCTTCATGCTCAACGCTTTTGGCAGCCCCTACGAGACCCTGCACGGCCCCATGGGGCTCTACCTGTGGAGCTTCATCTCGTGTGAGTAGCCCAGGCTGTGCTGGGGCTGGCCCTGCTGGCCAGGACCTCCCCCAGCTGAGGAGAGAGTCCAGCTGTGCCTGCATCCACTCTGCACTGCCAGAGCAAGCCAGGCAGGAGGGAGGTGGCTCTGCTCTATCAGAACACGGTTCCCAAACCAGGGAAATCCTGCACGAGGGTGGGTGGCAGGGTGGGAGTGGACCAGCAGCTGCAGGAAGCCACGGCAGAAGGTGGCATCAGCTGGGGTGGCATCACCAGCACCCCACACACAGCAAGGAGCAGGAACCGCACCAGAGTAGGAAAAGGGCGGAAAACAACCAGAACAGCCAGTGATGCAGCTGGGTCCATGTCAGAAGGGTTCCAGCTGGTGTGAGTGAGGCCAGCACCGAGAGCAGCACAGCCTTGCCAGGGGCAGCAGAGCTGAGCAGCAGCTCGTGGTGCCGGAGCAGAAGCTCTGCAGGCAGGGGAGCAGAGGGTTCCCGTGCCACACAGCCTCTCTGGGCTGGGCTGGGCTGACAGGCAGATCTACCCTGACTTCACAGGGGATCACAATCTACAATCATAATTGAACCAAGGGCTTCCGTTTCTGTTCAGGGAGCTCCATTCTGCCAGTGGGACCATGAGCAGCTTCAAGCCGAACACCGACACCTCACCAGCTCAGGGCACTAAAGCAGCTGTGCTAAATATTCCTGGTCCTGAGCCAACTTCAATTAGAAAAGCTTACCCATTTCAATAGCCATTGGCTTGGATTCAAAGATAATCCCTGTTAAAGCTAAGTGGCCATACAAACATTGTCCAGAGGGTATTTGTCTGCAGCACACAGGACACAGCGTGCCTCAGGGATTGCTGAGCATCCCCCCTTCCCTTTCAGGTTCCTGTGGTTGCCTCATCATGATTCTCTTCTCCTCAGAGGTGAAGATCCACCACCTTTCAGAGAAAATTGCAAATTTCAAAGAGGGAACTTTTACATTCAAGACTCACAGCGAGCAGTTTGCAAATTCCTTCTGGACCATCCTGGTTTGCTCCCTGGTGCACTTCCTCAACGCCCTGCTAATCCGACTCGCTGGGTTTGAGTTTCCCTTTGCAAAGGCAAAAGACTCAGGGACAATCACAGGAGCAGTAGACTTGATGTATTAAAGGGATGTGATTCAAGAATGTTTCCAGTGAAGAAGTTTGTCACATCAACAACCATCAGATGTACCAACTTGTGAACAATTAGCTCTAGGCAAGATGAAAAAAGGGAGTTTCAAATAAGTGTCAATATGGTGTGAGCAGTGAAAAAAAGAGATGTGTTGTATGGTCATGTCTGGATGGAAAGGTCCTCTTTCTTGGGGTAAGATCTTAATAAGACTTTTTTTTTCTGAAAATTGTTTAGAAAGTGGCTGGTATGAACAAAAATAGGAATCTCAGTAGTGTGGCACTGAGCCTGGGAAGTGCAGTCAATGGGCTGTGGTAGAAGAGCCCTCTGTGCTTCAGGACCTACCAGCCCACCAGGCCTTACTGACCTGGATGTCATTTTTATATTTTTACTGTGAAAGGCAGAACACTGCTGGGTTATTGTAAAGGTTTGTCAGCTCTGCCTCTGCATCTCCCTGAATTCTATAATATGGGAGGGCTTCTGTGAGGCAGCACAGCTCCCAGTGTTTTTCATCACTTTCTTGTTAAGCTATATGCATTTTCCTCCTAATGTTAATGTATGTTCTTAAAGCAGAATTTGTATCTCGTGGTATTGTTTACTACACAGCAAACCCAAACACGTTCCTGCACCGGGCAGACAAGATCAGCCCCAGCCTAGGCTCTGGGAGTCCCCACGGGGGTAACTGTGCCCAAAGTCACCCCCACATCCCCCCTGCACCCGAGCCCAGCCCCGCTACTCGTGGGGCAAACAACAACTTCTTACCAGCAAAATAGAATTAGGACAATGTTTGTGTGTTTCGCTGAAGGAGCAGGTATGCTCTGCCCAGTGCAAACCCTGAGGGAGCCCCACTATGGGCCCCGGGGAACCCCAAAAGGGGAGCCCCAGCAGTGCCCCCGGGGCTCCCTGTACCCGGAGAACGGCCCCGCTCCTGCCCCGCGCTCGGGCCACCCTGGGACAGCCCCCCCGAGCAGCCAAGCTGCCCTCACCCCCGCTCCTGCGGCATTAAACATTGATGCAGCCGGCACAGCGAGCCGGGCAGCGCGGGGAACGGGCTCTGCGGGCAGCTCAGACACCGCGGGACAGTGCGGGACAGCGGGTGACACCGTGCGACACTGTGGGACACCGTGCGACACCGCGGGACAGTGCGGGACAGCGGGTGACACCGTGTGACACTGTGGGACACCGTGCGACACCGCGGGACAGTGCGGGACAGCGGGTAACACCGTGCGACACTGTGGGACACCGTGCGACATCGCGGGACAGTGCGGGACACTGTGCGACACCGCGGGACAGTGCGGGACAGCGGGTGACACCGTGCGACACTGTGGGACACCGTGCGACATCGCGGGACAGTGCGGGACACTGTGCGACACCGCGGGAGGGTCAGAGAGCGGCTCCGCAGCGGCTCCACTGTCCCCAGCCCGCGGCATCCCCGGAGCATCCCCTGAGCATCCCCGGAGCATCCCCTGAGCATCCCCGGAGCATCCCCTGAGCATCCCCTGAGCATCCCCGGAGCCCCGATCACCCGGAGCAGCCCCCGAGGGGAGAGCAGCGCCTGCCATGAGTGACCAGGGGGCTGAGCACCCAGCACCGAGGGAGCTGGAGGAGATCACCAGCAGAATCTCTGATCTGAGCAAATGGAGAGAAATCTTTAGTTTCTGTGGGTAAGATTTTTATTCTGCTTTTTGAACACAGTTTTAATTCCAGGTGGTCATTTAATGTAATTTTTAAAGTTATGTTTTATTACAAAATTTATGTGACAATGAAAAAAGGTCTTTGTGTCCTCAGTAACATAAAAGCTTCAGCTCTTCCTTTGTTCTGGGGTTCTCTTCTCACTGGGCTCTGGTTTCTCCTCATGCTACCAATGTTAAAACACCCCTGTTGGTGTTTTAATTTGTACTTTATTTTACATTTTCAGCTTGGAAACCAACAGCACAACTCATCAGGTAACTCCTTCTCCAAAGGTAATATTTTCTGTTTGTCTGGTGAGTTTTGGGCTGTCCTTGGTTGGCACTCTGAGGAGGTCCCACACCCACACCTGCAGCCCAGGTATCTATGGAGATTGATTTCTGATGCTGCTTCTTCCAGAAACAAACATTTTCTTCAGATATTTTGAAATCAGAGGGACAAACCAGTCCAACACTTGATTAACCTTTCCATCAAAAATTAATGGTTTTGATGGTGAGTTTTAGAAAGCAAACTAAGGTCTCCAAAATAAAAGTATTTGGCAGACATGCTGTGCCCAAAGGCTGTGCAACCCTGGAGGTATTCCCTGTAATTCAGGCAAACACAGCACCGAGTCCAGCTCGTAGGGGTGTGTGGGGAATGTCTGAGAGCAGCTGGAAGCCAAGGGCACCCACTTTCCAGGGCAGCGTGTGCCCCCCAGCCCCTGCCAGCCCGCAGCCCAGTGCTATGCCCGCCCTGGCAGTGCTGTGCCACCCTGGCAGTGCTGTGCCCGCCCTGGTCCAGCTGTGCCCGCCCTGGGTGACTGATGCACTGCTGCTCCTCTCCCTGCAGCCAGGACACAGCAGAGCTGGCCATGGAGCACCCACAGCTGGGGGGTCCCGGGGGTCCCAGCCCCCCTGCAGCATCCGCCAGCCCCTCCTGCTGCCCCAGGGTGGCTGCCCTGTCTCCCTGGACACGGCAATGGTGAGCTGCTGCTGAATTAACCATGAGCTGTAATGGGATCTCCCAAGGAAAGGGACTGGGGAGCCTTTCCTGATGTCAGCTGGGCAGCGTGTGGAATGGGGGTGGATTCTGTAGGAGACTCTTAGACAAGGCTGGAACTCATCCTTAAAGCAGATAGTAATTCTCAGGAGAGAACCAGTCAAATGACAGCAGGCAACGTTTCCCTGAACTTAGGGGCTTCCCTGACAAAGAGCCTCAGGACAGGACATAGGATTGTGGAATCTTAGAATTGTTTGGCTTGGAAAGGGCCTTTAACCCCATGAGTGAGGGGCTTCAGCTCCTGTGGAGTGCCTGGCCCCAAAAGCTCAGCTGCCAGGTGCTGCTGTCCTTGGCAGCTCTGCGGGCAATGGCAGGATGGGCCCCAGTGCCATCGTCCCCAAAATGTGCACTGACAGTGGAAAAGAAGAGACAGGGTCTTCATGATCTGCTTGCAAAAAGCCATGAAGCTGTTTATTGATCCACAAAGCAAAGTTCATATACTTTTTCTATTGTTGCTAAAAATAGCGAACCAATAATATTCGTGTAACTATGGTATATTGTTTACTTGTAACTAAATAACATTGCTCAATCTAGGCCTGGTTTAAGCTAGCCAGGTAGATACAGTATTTCCCGTAAATCCTCATAAAAGTGCATACTAAGCACTCTGTACCAAGTACTTTCTTATCTCTTACATTCCTTCTCCAAAATCCCACTCGCTCCTGCCAAGGTTTGGGTCTACTACGGCCAACAGATCCATGTTGGTTGTGACTAGCTGAGCAGTACTCGCAGTGCTGCTCTCTAGTTTATTCCCACAGTGCACTGTCCCAAATGTAAGTTATTACACACTACAGCCAAGCTCCAGCAGAGTGGCTGGGTGCTGAGTGAGGTCCCTGCTCTGGAGCTCAGGCCTGGCTCCGGGCAGTGACACTGAGGGCACAGGGGCACTGCACCCCAAGGGACAGACCCTCTGTGCTGAGAGATCTGACCCTGCCCCTCTCCTGCTCCTCTCCAGGGGCTGCAGCAGCTGCTCTTCAGGAACACAACCTCCCTGTTTGACTGGGAGTGGGCAGCAGCAAACTTCAGCTTCCACCCAGCACACTCCGACCTGGCCTATGTGCTGCAGGCAGGAAAGGTAACAGTGTCCCATGGCAAAGGGAAAAGTGTGACATGGGAAAGGGAAAAGTGTCCCATGGCAAAGGGAAAAGTGTGACATGGGAAAGGGAAAAGTGTCCCACGGGAAGGGTAGAAGTGTGACATGGGAAAGGGAAAAGCGTCCCATGGGAAAGGGAAAAGTGTCCCACACGAAGGGGAAAAGTGTCACACGGCAGCTGGCACCTGTGGCACCTCTGCTTGCTGTCAGTGGCACCTGTGGGAGCTGGCAGCCAGTGCAGGGGCCCTCAGCAGCACATACATCTGTACCTGCACACACCTGTACCCTACACACCTGTACAGGTTGCAAAGATCCTGTTTATTTTCTGAGAATTATTGCTGCGCCACCTAGACAAGTGAAGTCACCCAGACTGTCATGGTCTGAGATGGAGGCTTTCTTCTTCCTTATTTACCATCACAAGACTGCACCCAAAAAAGCAGAAGGCCAAGATACACACTCAGATTGTAAATCCCCTGAACTTGTGTGGGGGATGAAGCGCTGGGTGCAGCCTTGGTGCCGCTCCCTGCATTCCACATCTCTGTGCTCACAGAGGGAGCGCAGCCCCGGTGAGTGCCAGTGCGATGGGAGTAGGCACAGGCACTGCTCTGTGCAGCCTCACATCTGCTCTGGGCTGCCTCAGGACCTCTGCAGGGCACAAAATCAAACCATGGGGCTCCCAGGCACACGGTACCTGAAGCCAGGTGCTGTTCCCTGGGATGGAGGGAGGAAGGGCAGCCACCCACAGGATCCCTGCTGCCCCCACACATGCCAGGGCTACCTGCAGGGCTACCCTGCAGCTTCTCCTCCACAAGGACTTGTTGTTGTCCCCCTGGCCGGGGACTGCTGGGGATAACACGTGCTCCTTCAGACCTCTCCGAGGGCAGGGGCTGTTCTGCTCCTGGCAGGGGTTGTTTTTCTGTTCCCAGGGAGGAACCAGAGCCATCCTGGCGGCTGTACAAGCACACATCATCACATACCTGCTCTTCACAAGAGACACAGAATACACTCACCTGGACAGGTGAGCTGCTGGGCCTCGTGGGACACAAGGAAATTATTTCCATGCACTGTTTGGTCAGTGCCAGCCCCTGAGTTCAGGCAAACCAGATGCAGGTTCAGGTGTGCAGATGCAGGTGTGGACATGCACTGGGAGAACACCTTGGCTGACCCCCAGGCAGGGCTTCTCCCCAGCAGGCCCTGAGATTTTGGGACAGCGGGATGTGGGGATGTGCCCCTGCCCTGCACGATGTCCCAGGCACAGCCCTGCCTTCCCCTGGCCCAGGCTGTGCCGGCTCGGGCGCTCGGAGCAGGGGCAGGCACTGGCCACGGCCCTGGCAGAGACCCTGTGGGCAGCAGGAGGAGAGGACAGAGCTGTCGTGTGCCTCGTCGCTGCCCCTGTCGCCACCACGCCACCTGAGGGCTACAGAGCCAGCAGCTTGGCAGAAAGGGTGAGTTCGGAGCCTCTTCTGCCGACGGGATTTTCCTTAGATCCCTCTGAAATGCAGAATCTCCCACACGCCCACGCTGCACTACAAGCAGCGACCACCCCAGAGGCAGGGCGCAGCCCCGACACCTCCGCTCCCCTTCCCAGAGCCCAGCTTCCCCTCCTGCCGAAAGGAGAATCCTGTCAGCATCCAGCTGCTCCCCCGAGCCCCGCAGAGCCAGAGCGGCGGCTGGGGCAGGGGCAGGGGCAGAGGCAGCCTCTGCACTGCTCTTTCACCAAGCTCAGCTTTCTGGTGTGACTCCTTCTCCTCACACCATCCTCACTGCTCGTGCCCCGCAGATCCGGCTGTTCGAGTTCTCAGAGAAAGCTGCTGCTCAGGAGTTCATCTCTGATCACATGAGCTGTGTAAGTGGGGATGGCTGCTTTATGCAAGCTATTGCATCTTATTTCCCATTCAAATTCGGCGTTTTGGACACAGCAGTGTCATTATCAGGACATTCACCCGGTTAATGTACAGTTTGTTCCTGTGGGAAGGGATCCTGCTCCCACTAAATTCCTGCGACTTCATTCATTATTCCAGCTCTCTCAGCCCACAAACACTGGGTAAACAGGGCAGCATTTTGTACATCATTCAAAGATGTGATTCCTTGCAGCCTCAGCAAAAACATGGGGAAAATTGCACAAAACCTATTTAGCCAATAACTGGAAGTTTGTTCTTTCTTTTTTTACCTTCTCCTATTTAACAAAATCAGTTACAAAATCTTCCTGAAATAACACCTTAGTCATCTAAGTCAACACACTCACCTAAGTGTATTGAAGCCCAGCAATTGTTTTAATCAAATATGATTTACCGGCCATAATTCAGCCCCTGTGATCCCTTATTTCTTTTTCCAGTTCCAAGGCGAAGGAAGCCATGGAGTGATACTATTTTTATTCAGTTTACTTTTCTCTAGGACACTTGAAAGGTATCTTTTGCTTTTTAAAGATTTTCCTGTAGTTTGGTTATGTCTGAGAAGCCTTTTCCTTTCCTCCCGTTTGGTCAGGCGGGGAGAGGCAGTGCTGATGATCTGTGCTTGGCCACACAGGGTCCAGGAGGACTTGGGTGACACAGCTCCTCTGCTGAACACCGGTTCTGGAAATGTCACCTGTTCAGAGGTATGATCAGCCACATGTCTCAAGCGCTCTGGTTTTATTATTCCCACATCTGATTTAGGGAAAAATTATCACTTGTTAATTAATCCAAAGAAAATATAAGCATAACTTGATTTTTTAAAAATATTTAGCAATTTTAATTATGACTGTGCACTTAAAAAACAAATGACGATGATGATGATGATGATGATAGTAACAACAATTTTTTAAATCCGCTGGCAGCCTGGCGTTCCCTGCTTGTGCCAGGCAGAGCTGGGAGCAGGACAGTCACAGCTCGGGGCTCTTGCCCGTGTCCCGGTGTGACGGGGCTCTTTCCCCAGGCCGTGCTCAGCCTGCTGCTGACAGGACGGGCGAACCCGCGGGGGCTCGGTGGCCACCGGGAGCCGGAGACCGGCGCTGGCCAGGAGGATGAGGCGGTGCCGGGACAGCGGGGACCCGTGGGATTCCTGCGCTGGGAACGGGCACCGGGGCAGCGACAGGTGAGTGCAGGTGAGCCCCGGGCCAGCGGGACACACAGACAGCCGGGCTGACACAGCCCGGGCTAGCGGGACACACAGACACACAGACACACAGACAGCCGGGTCCTGGCGAGTGTCCCTGTGCAGGTGAGCCCCCGGCTAGCGGGACACACAGACACACAGACACACAGACACACAGACAGCCGGGTCCTGGCGAGTGTCCCTGTGCAGGTGAGCCCCGCGCTGCGCTCGCCCCGCGTGCCCGTGTGGCTGTGCAGCCTCTCGGGCAGGCTCGGCGTGCTCTTCGGCACCGACTGCCGGCTGCTGTCCGACTGGAGATCCGAGAGACTCTTCCAGCTGTACTTCTGCAGCGGGCAGCAGGAGCACACCCGAACCGCCCACCTGACCGTAGGTACGGACCCAGGCTTTCCAGGGACTGAGGTATGGTCACACACAGCTGGCTTTCCTGTGCTGAATACTCAGCACAAATTTAAACACACCAGGAAGCAGGACTGTTTCATGGGTAATTCAAAATTTGTAATAACCTTGTCTCCAACTGCCGTGCTTTTACCCATCCAGCCCCACACAGCTGCTCACTCACCCCCGCCCCAGCAGCATCAGGGAGAGAATTGGAAGGGTAGAAGCTAAAGAGATAAAGGGTAATAAGAAAAGCAAAAGCCACACACAGTGCAAAGGCAAACAAAGAATTGATTCGCTTCCTCCATGGCAGGCAGGTGCTCAGCCTCCAGGAGAGCAGGGCCCCATCACACACAGCAGTGACTCGGGAACCCAAACACCACACTCACAAGCCCCCTCCCTTTCTCCTCCTTCCCCCCACTTTATATCCTGAGCATGATGCCGCAGGCTCTGCACTATCCCTTGGATCGTTTTGGGTCCTCTGTGCTGGCTGTGTCTTCTCCCTGCCTGCCGTGCACTCCCAGCTTCCTCCCCACACAGCAGCAGGAGGGGCAGAAAAGGCCTTGGCTGTGCTGGCACTGCCCAGAAATAACAAAATCACCTCTGTACAATCAAGGCTGTGCTCAGCATAAACCCAAACACAGCTCCATAGCAGACAGTGGGAAGAGGTGGATGAGTTGTGCCCCAAGCAGAGCTGCAGACCGAGGTGGAGAGGCTGGCCCGCAGCAGGGGCTGCCTGCCTGGCTCACAGCCTCAGTTCTGCCCTCCTGCTCCACTCCAGCTGCCACCCTGGCCCTCGTGCTGCCCACCAAGTTTCACATCCCCCCAGGAGGGACAAACTGCTCCTGTAGCAACGCTTGAGTTGTGAACCAGGCTTTGTGCTCTGGTGCAAGGTTCTTGTTTCTCTGCAGCTGTGCATCACTCACTCTCCTCACTGGGTGCCTCCCTCACTCTCCTTTCACTGCAGCATTTAAAGCAAACTCAGAACCTTAAGCTGAAGAGTAAATCTGCAGGGAAGCAGAATGGTTTGAGATCAACTGTCATGATAGGTGTGTGCCCACAGATACTATCTGAGCATCTGCTCAGAAAAGCAACGTGCAAACACACCCTGCAGGAGCCCAGAGCTGCACTCAGAGCACTGGAATTTCCTGGGGCCGTGGTGCAGGGTAGTCCTCAGCCCGAGGCCCTGCTTGCCCCCAGCTCCCTGGGGCAGAGCAGCAGCACAACCACACCAAGACAGCTGCAGAAGCTTCTGCTTTTAGCCTTCACTGGGGCTGGGGTTTTAAGATTTTTTTAGACATTTGTTTTTCATTTCCTCTTCAGACACTCATTCACATCACTGGGAAGAGGCTCCAAGAGAAGGCCCCTGCAGCCCGGGGCAGAGGTGCCCAGCCCTGGAGATGGCAATCAGGACCAGGTGGGCAGGGGCCACCGTCAGCTGGAATGGGACAGACCCCTTCTTCTGAGGGGGGAGCAGGATGGACCCCTGCTCCTGGGGGGCACGGGCACCCACCACACACGACCAGGTCACTGCAGGAGGACAAAATGTCTCTGCAGTCAAACAGCCTTTGGTGCACTGAGGGGACAGCTGCCCGTGAGGCATCACAGCCCCTGCGAGGCGTGCAGGAGGAGCAGCGGCCCTGTCCCACTGCACTCCTGCTCCAGGTGCTGGCATGCAGGTTCTGCTGACACCACAGCTGGCAGGAAAAGGACAGTCAAGCCCTGGCAGTGGTGGAGCCTCTGTCCCCAGAGGGATTTAAAAGCTGTGCAGATGTGACATTTGGGAACAACGACCTCAGCAGTGCTGGGGTTGGACTTGTAAAGTCTTAGAGGGCTTTTCCAACTCGAACTGTTGTGGGGTTCTGTGATTCAGTGGTTTTACTGCCATTGCCAAATCCTGGCACCCTGCATTAGCCTGATAAGCATGGGCAGGGCACATTTCTTCTAGCTCACAGAAACCACTGTCCACTTCCTTCTTCATTGTCATTGCTCCAAAACAACCTGTAAGTCACACCCTTAGTGCGCTGCTAATGACAGCCGAGAACAATAAACCTTCTGCAAGTGATCCAGAAACTTGGTTCAAATTTATTGGATTTTACAAACAATAAAAAGAAGCCGTGACACCCAGCGAGGAGATGCGGGTCACAGCTGCGGGGTCTGCACCGGCCGCTCCCGTTTCAGCTCCTGCTCCGTTCGCGGTCCCCAGCGCGGAGCTGTCCCCGGGCACCCGCAGCCCCGGTGACACCGGAGGGGCCCAGGGCGCCGGGGGATGGCACGGCCCGATCCCCGTCGGTCCCGGCCCGGTCCTGGTCTCTCCCGGTCAGTCTCGCTCTGTCCGTCCCGGTCCGTCTGTCCCGCTCTGTCCCGTCTGTCCCGGTCCGTCCGTCCCGCACTGTCCCGCTCAGTCCCGCTCAGTCCCGGTCCGTCTGTCCCGCACTGTCCTGCTCAGTCCCGTTCTGTCCCACTCTGTTCATCTCTGTCCCGGTCCGCCTGTCCCGGTCCGCCTGTCCCGTCTGTCCCGCTCTGTCCCGTTCTGTCCCATTCTGTCCCGCTCTGTCCCGCTCTGTCCCGCTCTGTCCCGGTGCCGGTGCCGGTGCCGGTGCCGGTCCGTCCCGCGCGGGGCACGCCGGGAGCGGGGCGGGGATCGCGCGCAGGCTCCGCGGGCGCAGCCCCGCCCCGTCCATCCCCATCATCCCCATCATCATCATCATCACCATCATCATCACCATCATCTCCTCCTCCTGCCGTGCCGTGCCGCGCCGTGCCGCGCCCGATGCTGCCCGCGGTGCCGGGGCCATGAGCCGCCCGTCCTCGGCCGGGCCCGGGCCGAGCAAGCCGTGCGGGAAGCAGCAGCAGCCGCCGCAGCTCGCCCCGTCCCCCGCCGCCGTCCTGCCGGGCACCGGCGGCGCTTCTCCGCCGCCTCCCCCTCCTCCTCCTCCTCTTCCTACCCCCCAGCAGCAGCAGCAGCAGCAGCAGCAGCAGGAGCTGACCTCGCTCTTCGAGTGCCCCATCTGCTTCGACTATGTGCTGCCGCCCATCCTGCAGTGCCAGGCCGGGCACCTGGTGTGCAAGCAATGCCGGCAGCAGCTGAGCCTCTGTCCCACCTGCCGGGGCTCCCTCACCCCCAACATCAGGAACCTGGCCATGGAGAAGGTGGCCTCGGCTGTCCTCTTCCCGTGCAAGGTAAGGACGAGGGGCTGGGCACCCCCATCCCTGCTCCCCTGCGGAAAACCCACACCCGTCACCCCCACATCCATGTCCCCAGATCCCCCTGCAGAGGACACCCACCCACTACCCCGGTTGTTGAAACTAGAATCCTCTGTTCTTTTTAAAGAAAAGGAAAATCCGAGCCAGGACCTCTCCAGCTGATCTGGACGGATCAGATCTAACTGCAACAGCAGATCTAACTTCAACTCAGCCATACAGCCCATTTTATCTAAGTGCTTGCTTTAGGAAAAAACAACCACAAAAGCCAAGAAGAATCCATTTTAAGTGGAAACAAAAACTAAGTAAAGTTCAGCTTGAATCCAGGGCTACGTACAAGTAATGTGCAATTTGCAGTGAGCACGAGAGCTCTGGCTGATCACCTGTGTTTCCAGCTGACGGGTGGGAGCAGCGAACGCTCGTGCTGCTGCCTTTCCTGACGGCTTGTGTTTGGTCTCTTTCCAGTACGCCACAACAGGCTGCTCCCTGACACTCCACCACACAGAAAAGCCAAAACATGAAGCCATCTGTGAGTACCGTCCCTACTCCTGCCCGTGCCCTGGCACCTCCTGTGACTGGGAGGGATCCCTGGAAGCCGTGATGTCCCACCTCATGCATGCCCACAAAAGCATTACCACCCTTCAGGGAGAAGACATCATTTTCCTTGCCACAGACATTAACCTGCCCGGGGCAGTGGACTGGGTGATGATGCAGTCGTGCTTTGGTCACCACTTCATGCTGGTGCTGAAGAAGCAGGAGAAGTGTGAAGGTCACCAGCAGTTTTTTGCCACCGTGCTGCTCATCGGCACCCGAAAGCAGGCAGAGAACTTTCAGTACAGACTGGAGCTGCACGGCAGCTGCCACCGGCTGACCTGGGAGGCGTCTCCCTGCTCCATCCACGACGGCGTGGCCGTGGCCATCCGCAACAGCAACTGCCTCGTTTTTGATACATCCACCGCACACCTCTTCGCTGACAACGGAAACCTCGGCATCAACGTCACCATTTCCATGTGCTGCCCGTGATGCGTTGCTGCCTGATGTAGAGCTTCACCAGGGTTTGGTTTTGGTTCCCGTTTTTTACGCTGTTGAACTGTGTCATCTTGTATGCTAAGGTTTCTGACTAGCCAAGGGCTGT
Source organism: Sialia sialis (assembly GCA_009812075.1). NCBI lineage: Eukaryota > Metazoa > Chordata > Aves > Passeriformes > Turdidae > Sialia > Sialia sialis. Next base: position 334,352 of record VRYO01002781.1, on the reverse strand, counting down.
AACTTTGGGCAGAAGAGGAACAAGAGTGTGCTGTAAGTAACATGAGCGGGACAAGGTCTTTTAAAATTCTTGGGTGCCTTAGGAAGATTACACAAACACAGTTACCTTTTATAATTTAATTATATTTTATGTAAAGAGTGCTTCCATTGGATATGTGGCTTAAGAGGCTCATGTTTGGAGCACACGTAAAAGCCCTTTCAGCAGCAGTACAGACTCCCTCTGTCACTGGTGAGCTTTAATAAAAGGCTTTAGTCTCACACAAGGGTTTGGTTTGGAAGAGACTATATCTGTTCCAATACTCCTGCTGTGGCAGGGACACGTTCCATTGTCCCAGGGGCTCCAGCCCCAATGTCCAACCTGGTCTTGGGCACTTCCAGGGATCCAGGGGCAGCTACAGCTGCTCTGGGCACCTGTGCCAGGGCCTCACCACCCTCACAGGGAGCAATTCGTGCCCAATATCCCATCTCACTCTGTCCACTAGCAGTGGGAAGCCATTTCCTGTGTCCTGTCACTCCAGCCCTTGTTCAGGTTCCCTCTCCAGCTCTCTTGTGGCACCTTTGGGCACTGGATGGGGCTCTAAGTTCTCATATTTGCCCTAAGTAAAGCCACGGTGGCTATCACCAATCACCTCCTTATTTTCCATGTGCCTTAGCATAGTTTCCAGGAGGATCTGCTCCAAACTCTTTCCAGGCACTGAGGTGAGACCTGACCACCTGTGGTTCTCTTAATCTTCCTTATTCCTCTTTCTAAAAAAAGTGTGACTGTGTTTCCCCTTTTGGAGTCAGTGGAAACTTCTCTGGACTGCCACAACTTCTCAAACATGATGGATAGTGGCCCAGCCACCAGTGTCTCTGAACCCACAGGTACATCTCAGGTCCCATGGAGTGAGCACTTTCAGGTCCCTCAGACCATCCCCACCCCAATCCTCTCCTGCTGTGGGTGGTTCTTGAGCTCCCACTCTCTGCCTTTGCCTCCTGCCACTCGGGCAGCTTGCCCTGGAGGCTGAGTCACACATGGCTGAGTACCTCACCTTCTCCACATCCCAGGCAACTGGGTTTCCCGTTTCCTTCCAGAGAGGGACACATTCTCCCAAGTCTTCCTTTTATCACTGCTGTACCTACAGAGGTCCTTTGCTTGCTGCCCTTGATGCCCCTTGATGGCCAGATTTAATTCTTTCAGGCTTTAGCATTCCTACCCTGATCCCTGGCTGCTCACAATCTCTCTGTACTCCTCCCTGGCTGCCTGACCTTTCCCAGTAGGTGAGAAAGGAAAGAAATCCGAGTGACCTCTCACAGGAGAAGCTGTGAGGGGAGCAGTAGATACTTCAGCAATGTTTCTCCATTATCTGCTGCCTTATGGAAGGGAAGGGCACCAGGTCAGCTGTGGTGGCTTTAGCAGGAGAATGGAGAGAGGGGGCTGGGGTATGGCACATTTCACAGAGCATGGAATTGCTGGCTCCTGCTGCTTTAGGGGATCAGGCTGGGTACAGGCGCAAGCAGGAGGCACAAGTCTCACAGACTGCAGGTGGCTGGAGCCAGTGGCACGGGGTGATCCAGTTGTCCCAGGTTGTGCAGCTGGCCTGGGACACACTCTGCTGTTGATGATTGTAAAAGATCCATAATATAGCAAGAGCTTTATGGCCAGTGTCTTATCATTTGCTATTTAAGTTTTGTTGCCATATTTCTTCTATTTTGCAATAAATATTTTGCAAAACCTTCACAGAGGAGCTGTGCTAACACACGAGTGTGTGGCAGCTGCTCCACACTCACTCTGTGTGCTCAGCATGCTGGATCTCTGGGGTCCCCTGGATGGGCTGGCTCTCCTGGAGGGCTCCTTGCCCCTGCCAGACACAGCCACCGTGCACAGGAACTGGGTGGGCATGTGAGTGCAGGGACAGCAGGGACAGCCTCATCTATGCCACTCAATCATGGGGCTGTCACCACTGACTGCCTGCAGCTCCCCCCCGTGCCGTGGGAGCGTTCTGCTGGAATCACCGACAGCCAATTCCAGCTCCACGGGCGGCTGTGCCAAATCTGCCCCGAGCACCATTTGGAGGTGACACTGTCAGAGGGAAGCCTCACAATAGTGGAGAATGGCAGGTAAAGGGACAGGTGAGGCTTGGTGTGAATAAATAAAACACAGAAGGAGGAAAAACAGTCCTGAGTGTTCCTCCTGAGAGAGCCCCGGAGTTATGTCACCAGCAGCTGGCAGCAGCCCTCAGAAAAGGGCACAAGAACAAGTTTGGCCTCAGTGAAGGGAAGCTTGGTCTGGCTGCAAGACCTTGGAAGTGGCCATGGAAAAAACCTCCCAAGGAGTTACTCTTTAGGCACTGAATACCAACAATTAAAGATTCTACGTCCGGTCTCACTTACACTGTGCTGGCAGAACTCCGGCAGCATCAGCCCTGTCAACTAATTGCCTTCTGCATAAGCAGGATTGAAATCAAGCTGCGGTTCCAGCAGCTGTTACCACGTCTGCTTTCATCAGGATTTAAAAAAGAATTCCTAAGGATTTTATTAATTTTTCTCTACTTCAGCAAAACTTATAGATAGTAGAAGGTAATTTTCTTACTGACAATTGGGACGTAAGAGGATTTTTGCATAAAGTAAAACTCCAAAGTGCGTCTTTGAATGTAGCAGGATTAATTAATTACTGCAGTGTTACCTATAACCCACATTAGACATATTAACACGTTATCATTAGGTTTGTCCACACCACTCACTTCTGAAAGAGTGGCAAACTCTTATTAGATTTCACCTAAAAAACCCAAACAAAACCACCACCTTGTGTCTTTTCTGACTGAAATGGAGTCTAGGATAAGGAATATCTCAGCTGGCACTGCCAAGAAGGGAGAGGTTTCCAATTCAGGTCAGTGAGTAGACAGGTGACATTCATTTCAGGATTCCCTCAGGTTTCAGGTTTTCTTCCCAAGGCAGCTGATATGACTTCCCAAGTGAAAGTGTGACAGTTCCTCAAGACATTCGGAGGAGGTGATTGAGGCCTGCCTGGTTCCCTGAACAGAACTGACCCCTCTCGAGCCCCAGCTTTGGAAGGGATGTGAAGCATGTCCAGACAGGCAGACCCCCAAGCAGCACCTGGAGGTGCCCTGCAGCCCACCAGGTACATCTGCAGTGGAAGGTGATACCCAGGGAGAAAAACTGTGCCCAGAAAGCAACTTTTCTGTTGCTAGAGTTCTCCCTAAAAACTTTCCACTTTAGACATAGGCACTGCTGAGTTTAGAGCAGACACAGCCCAGCTCGAGGGGACCCTGCCCGAGCCTCTGCTGTGGGGACAGCGAATGGCTCTGTCCAGCCACAGCCAGAGCCTGGGCTGTGGCCATCCCAGGAAGCCAGCAGAGGGACCTGCCAGTGCTCTGGGGAGCCACCGATAGATACCACTGGCTGCACCTCAGTGTGCTCTTCCCTTCTGCAAAGTAAGTTAAGCTGACTTGGTTGTGTTTCTCTTGTGTTAGTAGGGCACTGCGAATTCTTACTGACAGCGTGGGTAAAGAGGCACACACACACACACACACACACACACACACACACACACTCTCCCGAGGGCAATCCAAACCTGGCTGGGTTTGTGCAAGATGGTTTTCTCTCTTTTATTCTCCGAGCTGTATGTGCAGATTCCTTGGAGAGGTTTGACAGCGCCAAGTCCTACATGAGGGATCAGGGAGATAATGTGACAAGCGTGTGACACACGTGTAAGGAATCTACTCGGGCAGGTGTTCCAGGTGCAGACAGGTCGTGTCACGCCGGGTTTGGTAATGTGCGTCACCCCCAGCCCAGCTCCCCGCTGCTGGCAGAAGCAGCAGTTCTGGGGTTCAGCAGGCAAAGAGCACCGGGATGGTGGGACAGGAGCGAAGGTGGCGGCCCAGGACACAGCCGGCACCCCGGGGAGACACAGCCAGCACCATTGGACACGGCCAGCACCCTGGGACACAGCCGGCACCCCGGGGAGACACAGCCGGCACTCTGGGGGACACAGCCGGCAGCCCGGGCGCTCCGGCTGCCCCGTGAGGGCCGCCCCCGCTCCTGTCCTGGCCGCACAGCCCCGCGGTCCCGTGAGGGCTCGGGGAACGGGGCAGCCGCAGCTGCCGCCCGGAAAAGCAGCGCCGCGGGGCAGCCGTGGCCCGGGACGGGCACACGGTACCGGGTACCGGGCGGAGCGGCCCGTGCCGGCTATCGGATGAAGGCTACCGTCCGGGCCGGCCCGTGCTGGCTACCGGCCCTAACCAGGTATCGGGTATCGGGCACAGGCCCGTGCTGAGTATCGGGTACTGGGTATCGGGCACAGGCCCGTGCTGGGTACCAGCCCGTGCTGAGTATCGGGTGTCGGGAACCGGCCCGTACCGAGTATCGAGTACTGGGTATCGGGTACCAGGTATCAGGTACCGGTCCGTACCCGGTGTCAGGTACCGGCCCGTGCTGGGTACCGGTCCGTACCGAGTAGCGGGTACCAGGTATCGGGTACCGGTCCGTACCGAATATCGGGTACAGGTACCGGGTACCAGGTACCGGGTAGCAGCCCGTGCCGGCGCGGGGCTGAGGCGGTTGCAGTTCCCGGCGTGCCCCGCGCCCCGCTCAGGTCGCCCTGGAGACGGCGCCGCAGCCGCCGGGCATGGACGGGCAGGGCCAGGCCGCGGAGCCCCACGGAGGGTCGGACGATGGGGCGGACGATGGGGCGGGCGAGCCCCGCTGGCCCTGGCCCGTGGAGAAGGATGCAGTCCACCTGGCAGAGCCGCGGAGTGCAACACCCCCGGCCAGCCCGCAGCAGACCCCCACGGGCCTGCCCACCCTCCTGGCTTACCGGCCCGAGTCCTGCCAGGCAGCCGTACACCAAGAGGTCAGTTGGGGTGGGCGGTCCCTGCTGCCTTATTCACACAGTTCCTTGTAGAAACATGGAACCAAAGCCCTTTGCCAAGCCCACAAAGGAGCCCCTACATGACAGAGGTTCAGCCACTTTTTCTTCTGCGGAGCTCTTGAAACAGCACTGTGCCAACTGGGCAGCAAGAAGCTGTGCAGCCTCTCCCCACTGCTGCATGCTTTGTTGAGAATTTCCCAGCAGAATATTTTGTCTAAATCAGATTTAAAATATATATAAATAGGTATAGTCACAGAATACAAGCAGGGCACAGAGCTCCCCGTAACCCTTAGCAGAGCAAAATCGCCAAAGAGTTAATCCAAGGCACGAGGAGGGGAACAAGGGAATTTTGTTTCAGGATATCCAGTACCCATCGTTAAAACACACTCTGCTGCCAAACTGGTTTGCATCTGGTCAGATGTGACCAGCTCTGTATCACCAATTCTGCTGGTGCGTGCTCAGAAACTCCCACAAGTGCAGACATCAGGAGTTTTTCTCTCTGTAATACCTTCAAATCCTCAGCTACAGAGTTCTGTGCTCTCAGCTTCCCTGGGAAGGAGCAGAGCTCATAAATACCAGTCATTCCCTTTCTTAGGGGCCATTTATGGATTTATTTACAACACATCTGCTTTTCTTTTTCTTTCAATGTTTTGAGTTAAATCGTCCCAAGATACCGAAGATAGGGATCTGTAGAGTGCCTGTAGGTGCTTTGCCACATTTGCTGCATTTTGAGCAGAGCCCTCTTTGGCTGTGCTGAGCCGGGGATCTGGGGCTGGTACCTCACATCCTTCCTCCCTGCTCTCCCCGCCGTGGCTGCAGGCAGAGGAGGATGCTGAGCCAACCTGCGAGTACTGTGGCAACCCGTTGAGGCCGTTCCCCTTTTCCAAGGACACGCCGCTCCCCGAGGACCAGGCAGACGTAAGCAGGGGGAAGGACAAGCAGGGTTTGCCATGCGAGGGCCGTGCTCACGCTCTGCTCTCTGCCTTGCAGAGATTCTGCTGCGAGCGCAGCCGGGAGCTCTATGAGTTCATCATCAAGGAGAAGAAGAAGCTGGAGGATGCCAGCTGCCTTCCCAGAGCTGTCAGCAGCCTTCTTGGAGCTGTGAGCAACCAGGAATCACTCGGCCCTGAAACCAACCTGCTGCTGTCAAAGGAGCAAGAGAAACGCAGGTACTGGGGGAACTGGGAATCAGGGCTGTGTAATGAACAACAGGGAGCTAGGAGGGGAAAAGGAGCACTAAGAAACTGCAGGAGAGGGATGAAAGAAGAAAAACCTCTGCTTTAGGCACCAGAAATTCAGATTCTCTCTGGTCCCTCCTGGCTCCTCACATGCCAGGCTGCACAAGGAGGTGGCAAAGCATGTACTGAATGAAATGTTAATTACTCTAACAGACTATCTAGAGACAGGTAGAGCAAAAAAATCCTCACACGTCTGTGAAGGGACAGCATTTGGGTGTAGTTCCTACATCTGGCACTGAAACAAAGCTAGAATTTGTATTTCTGTTTCACTCCACAAACCATGCTTGGATTACAGTTTCCAGAGGCACACACAAGAGCTCTGCGAGTTCTCAGGCTGTTTAGCAGGAGACCCAAAGCTTGTGCAAGAGTTTAGGCCTCCAGGGAAAATCTAAGCCACAGGATAAAGAAAAACTAAACCAGTACACCTGGAAGTAAAGTGTCGGTCTTGAAAATCCTTCACAGCCTGACGGTGCAAGTGCTTCCTGTGTACAGAGCACACACCAAAGCTCTGTCCCACTACAGATTCATAGGCAGCTGCACAGGAATAGTGACAATATTCTTGGAGATAAGCTATGTTCTTGATCCTGTGGGCATCTGTCCTTCTCAAAGCCCATTACAATATTCAGCTCTCCTGCCAGCAGAGCTGATGCCACTGCAGTGCCAGTCTGTTCACCGGTCTGTGTGGGCGCAATTCCTTTCTGCTGAGGTGTGAATATTTTGGTCACACTGCTGCCAATTACTTGGAACTGTGAGCAGAGAGAAAAATAGATTCAGAAATTGTGCTCCTAAAGCAGGGATATCCACTACTTGCAGCTTTCCAAACATGATACATGAGGTGTCAATATCTTTTCTATTTTCCAGGCAGCAGAGAAGACAGCTGTCCAGAGAGCTGGCTAACCAGTCTTTAAAGCCACAGCGGGACAGACAGTTTGCTGACCAGTCTTCAAAGCCACAGCTGGCCACAGACTCAGCTGACCAGTCTTCAAAGCCACAGCTGGCCACAGACTCAGCTGACCAGTCTTCAAAGCCACAGCTGGCCAGAGATTTGGCTGACCAGTCTTCAAAGCCAAGTGCCACCGAAGGTGAGTTGGTATTTCCTTATGGATTTGTGCATTTATCTCAACAATGCATTCAGTGGAATTGCTGGTTTCTAACTGGGGGATTTTATGCAGCAGCATGTTCATTCATTGTCCGATACACAATCTCATTAAATTAGATCCAGATACAGCCATATTAAATCATCCCTCACACATGAGCACAAGAGTGGTCACATCCCCTTTGCACAGAGAGGCTGTTTGTCACGATTTTCAGTATGTATCTGTGCTGAGATGCACAGAACCTGACTTGAGAGGACAAGAAGGCAAAGCCAAGCCCTTGGCAAGGAGGAACTGCCAAAATGAGGCTCACCCTTATCCTGCCTCATATGGATGCTCCACCAGTTCCTAGCCCAGGCTGTGGATGACTGAGCAGCCTTTGGGTCTAGTTGTAGAGGAGGATTTTGACAGGAGAACCAGATGTACAATATGTGCATGTTTTCACAGAGGATGGCAGGGCACTGAGGCTTCTGTGGCACTGGAATCTCAAATGGTCAGTTCCGGTGTGTGGAGCCAAATGTTATCCCAAAAAGTTGCTCTTTATACAGATGTGTGTATACATGTAACTGGAAAAATGCTACCTTTTATCATAATCCTTTGGACTGCCCTTGCTAGAGAATACCCCAAGACAGCCTGTCAGGATGGAGTGTTTCAGCCAGCAGCTCCCACT
>VRYO01002781.1:266116-317622 GCA_009812075.1 Sialia sialis | reverse complement strand
AAAAAAAAAAAAAAAAAAAAAAAAAAAATCTTCACACGGAGCCGTCTGAATCCCTCTTTGATTGCCTGGGATCCCAGACAGGCAATGTCGTTCCCAGCCACCCCTACGTCAGCATGACACGGAACTGCACGAGTTAAATATCCCCGAGCAGTCCCGTGCCTCGCCTTTCAGCAGCCGCCTCGATCAAACTGCGGTGAAGCGCCAAAGGCCTCGAACCCTGCACCTTCCCCTGCGCACTTCTGCGGCGCCTCACGGAGCTGCAGGGCCCGGCCCAGGCCCTGCCCACCCGAGGGCCGGCAAGCCTGCTGACCAGTGCCCGGGCCTCTTGGGGCTTTTCTGCCCGCAAACAGGCTGCGTGCGCCGGGGCCGCTCAGCCCCGCTGGGAGCTGCTGACACCATCCAACACCCCCGCAATGGTGCAAAAGTGCCCGGGCGCACCGACTGCCCTAAGGGCACTGCACCAAAGCAACACAAAATTACAGCCACTGCTGAGACATCGATCCCTCCCAAACGTTAGTCCCGCACCAGCACAACGCCATGCACGGCATTACAGGGCCCGAAAAGAGCGGTTTTATGGCGGGGGCCCTAGAGCGCGCCGCACGGAAAGAGCCGCCGCCCACGCTCCAACAGGGCCCGGCGCCCCGACAGGCCTCCCGGGGCGGGGCGGCCCCCGGCCCCTCCACGAAGGACAAGAGGGAGAGAGGCCACCGCAGCGCTGACGGAAAGGAGGGGAGGAAAAACGAACGAGGGAGGGAGAGGCGACGGCGCGGAGGACGCCGCCATTTTGGCCGCCGCCATTTTGGCGGGCGCCCCTCACCAGATCTGGAACTTGAGCAGCGGCCCGGTGGCGTAGGCCATGCGCAGCTTCTTGGCCGGCAGCCCGCCCTGCTCCGCCGCCGCGGCGCCGCCGCCGCCCGGTGCCGCCGCCAGCCCCGCCAGCAGCAGCAGCAGCAGCCGCCGCAGCCCCGCCGCTCGCATCTCGCCGCCGCAGCCGAGGCTGAGGCACCGCGCGCGCGCCGTCTCGCCAAGGTCAGGCGCGCGGCGGGGCGGGGCCCGGCGGGGCGGGGCCTGGCGCAGCCGCGCCCCCCGCGCCCCCTGGCGGTCACACACGGCTCGGACAGCTCGCTGCTAGCAAATGCCTTTATGGTCACTACATCCTTATTGCATAAAGACCGCGTCTCTTCTTCAACAGAATTAAGCTATCCAATGTCCTTATCGCCTTCCCTTCTCCTGCCGCATCAGGAACAACAATCTGCTTTAGGCAGTACGTTCTCAGAAAAGGAGCACGTTTCTCGTTGCAGCAGCAGCAGAACTGGCTGATGGATGCTCATCGCTTGCTATCAGCTTCATGGGCTCAAGTCCTTAGGAAAACTCTTTTTTAAAGGCAAATGAGCAGCAAATCTGTGGACGTTCACACCCTTGTTCATTTGCTGAAATGTTTAAGAAAATATGTTTTGCATGAACTTGTGTTAGCACCACTCTGGAGCTCGAGGAAGATTTAAACACCCAGTTCCAGGTCTTCCAGTTCCTTAAGGAGAGCAGCTTCTTTCTGAATCTTCTCCACCTGGAGCAGAAAAGCATAAAATGTCACAGATGTAGTTTATTATAAAATGAACCTGGAATAAACTGTAGAGATCTCAACTGTACCTGATTCTTCTCCAGCTGTTTGCCAGCAGTTGCCTGTTCCTTCAGCTGCTCAATTGCCTTTAGTTTCTGCCAAAAAAAAATACAAAAAGCCACTCTAACACAAAAATATTGGCAACAAAAGAATAGAAAAAAAGCTCCTAGAAGTTGCTGCACTTGCAGTCGCCTGATGCATCTGGAGACAGGTCTCTGTGGAAGGCACAATCCCGTGAGCAGCTCCAGATGCTCTCCCTCAATTTCCCACCCCTAACAGACAATTCTTTCCAGAACAGAACCCAGAGACCAGCACTGCCTCACTGAAGGGAGATCCAAACTTGGAAATTACTCCACCACTATCCCTCCTGACCAAAGATTTTCCTCAGAAAGCCTGGAATGTTAATCCAGAGACTACGAGCAGCAGGAGGCAGCCGAGAGAAATGGGAAAGATTCTCTAGACAGAACTTAACAATTTCTGCTCTGGAATTATTTAATGCAAGAATTCTCAAGGCCGGCAGTAAACTTTGCACCCACAAGGCACATCCCAGGGCACTGCTCCCCTGCCACAGCCCTGACCTTCAGCTGGCTGCACCTCCACAGCATTCCTGCCTGGGTTAGTTGGTTTTAAACACTCCTCCCTGTGTGCCACCTGTGCTGGGACCTTCAGGAACCGTGGCACACGATGGCCCCCGTGCTGCACAGGGAGGTGGGTGCAAATTCAGGACATTCCTGTCAGGGCCCCTGCACCCTCCTGAGCTCAGCTCACCTTGCACTCACTCTAGTCTGACACACCAGCCCTTGCAGAAATAACTGCCTGATAGAAAAATCATCTCTTCACACCTTTTTCAAATTCTTTATCCTCTTGTCCACTTCAGGATCTCCCGTGGTCATGGCAGGCACAGCGTTCTGCAGGGCGCTCTGGGGGGGCTTGGCTGGGGAAGGGCCTTGGTGTGCATCAGCTTTGGCTTCCTGCAGACATAGAAAATCCAGAGAACACCCTTGACTACAAGAGAATGAAAAATGTCTTTAATCACTTTAAGAGGATCCATTCAATATTCCTTCTTTCCCCAGTTTGCTGGTGTGTTCCAAAATCTGGGCATTATCTATTATTGATCTGCTTTCCATGGACAAAGGCTTATATGGAACAGCTCACATGCTGTTTCTTGTTTAATTTCTGCTTCCTCAAGATACAACCACACACAGCACAGGAAAATATCCGTTTAAAGGACATATGACAAACATATTCACAAATATTTGACTTTCTTTTTTTTATTTAAGCAGACTGGGTCATTGTCTTTAAGCAAAAGAAAGGGCTCAAAACCAGTGCTACAATTTTTTTAAAATAGCATATAAAGAAGTTGTTGCTTCAGATGTTTTTAGAAATTGGAAAGCTAATACCAAAAACTGACTTTTGTCTACTTAGTCAAAGAATTTTAAGTCCAGAAGTGACAGACAGGCTGCCTCTGGTCTGCCCTAAAAGCACAGCTCAGCCTTGCTGGGAACACAAAGCACCCAGCCTGTTCTCACCTCCTCTCTAAAACCAAAACACATTCTACAGAATGCCAAAGGCAGAGTCACCTTGTCTCCACTCTAACTTCAGCTAGCATTTGCAGTGACTCAGCAAAGCTGTTCCTTTTGAATCCCCCCTTCTGTATCTGCTTTACACTGGTTAAACTCTGCTGCCCTTCCCTCTCACCACATGTGTGGGGGCTCTCAGTGCATAGGGCTCTGCTCTGAGACTGACCCCTGCCCTCTGGGGAAACCAATTAACTAATTAACACTATCCTTGCAACAATGACGTGTGCAGTACCTGTTTAGCAGCTTTCTTGGCTTCATGTTTCCTCTGATTTTTGAGAGCTGTTTTATTCAGTGGCTTATCACCACCTCCCAGCTGAGGTTTCATGTTCTGGGGTGGCTCATCCTCATGCTGCATGACATATAAAATGGTTAAAAAAACCCATATTCCATGCTGGCACAGAAACCCCAAAATCTACCTAAGGCAACATCATATGCAAAGATGAACCAGAAAGAAAAAAGAAAGAAAGGAAGGGTGAAAAGGGTCTCAAACTCATCCACTCGAGTTTGCCTGGGACTACCCTGTGTGTCCTAATGATTTCTTAGATTTCTGATAAAAAACAAAATCACTGTGTTTTCTATCTCAGGAAAGAATAAAATCCAAGAGGTATCTAGCACAAAATGACTGAAGCCTGGAATTTTGCTGTTGTTGACAGCTTTATAACTCAAACTCCTGATGACTAGAGAGGAAGGCTGAGTGCTGGGAGAGGAGTGGGGGCTGTTTGGTGCTCAAGAGAACTCTTAACTGTGCTATTGTACTTCTTTAATGCACGTGATGAGATTTTTGAGCCCAGCTAAGTAAGCAGAATTATTTTACTGACTCTATCTTTTCCCTGCTCCCCGTGCTCACAGATGGTTTGTGAGAGGAGCCCTCAGCATGGCTCACACACTGCTGGCAGCTCTGCCTCCTGCAAAAGCACCAGGCTCAAAATCAAAGCTCTCCAGGACTCAAACATTAAGGGTGCAGCTGTTACATGGAATTAGCTGCTACTCTGCCTACTTTGAAAACCTGCAGAAAGAAACTAATTATACAAGCAGGTCACTGTACTGAAATGTGTTTAAGCTGCAGCCGACTTATTAATGATCCAATCTCTAGTAAGTACATTTACCTTTAAAAACCCCCCAAAAACAGCAAGAAAGAATGGCTGTTGGGAGGCCAGCCAAGCCCCAGGCTGGCTGGGTTCAGAGCTGGCAAATCAGGCCACCCAGATGAGAGGCTTCTGTCCTAACCAGAGCACTCAGTTTCACCACAAGCCACACGTGCAGTTCAGTGTTTCAGTGACATCACAAAGAGAATTACAAAAATGTGCAGATGCTTTGCAAAAGGACAGTATTTGTGCCAAAGACACGAGAGCTTTCAGGCGTACATCCTTGCAAACTGTGAGCAAAGTGCCAGAGAAGGTGACCAAAACCCTCCAAACCCTCACAGCGCTGTCAGCCTCTTACTCCCCTCACGTTCCCCCCCAAAGCAGACACACAGACACACGCGCGCACACACACGCGCGCACACACACGCGCGCACACACACGCGCGCACACACGAGGCAGCAGAGCAGCCCCAGCACTCACCAGCTTGGAGCTGGTGGCAGGTTTGTTCCTCAGGGCGGGGGGCCTGTAGGCCTGCGCCGGGCGCGGCTCCGCGCGGGGCAGCTCGCTGGGCACGGCCTGGTAGCGCACGGCCCTCTCGGGGAACACGCCGTCCAGGAAGGGCTGCCAGGCCACCTGCCACACCTCCTGGTCCGCGGGCACCTCGTGGCAGTGCAGCACGGAGCCCGTGTAGTGCCAGATCTTGAAGCCGTTGCCGACGCGCAGGCGCGGCGCGCACGTGGCCGTGACGATGTGCTCGCCGTCGGGACACCACGCGAAGTACGTTGAGTCCGAGGCCACCGGCTTGCAGATGAGCTTGTAGTTCTTCACATCCCACACCTCCATCTGGCCCCGCAGGTTGCCGAACCCTGCCAGCACCAGGATGTGTCCCTGGGGGCTGTAGTAGACGGCGTTGCGAGGCCCGGTGCCAAAATCAAACACGGGGTCACATTTCAGGTTAAAAACCGTGGCTTTGGCAGGCATGAAGCCATAGACAGCACAGAACTCCACAGAGTTGGGGCTCCAGGCAACATCATAAATAGGGCCATTTTTTGCTAAAGGAAAAGGAAAAACATGCAGCTGTTGGGAGACAGCGTTTTTTCAGGGCAAGCCAAAATAAAATCCATGATGATTCTTCATGCTTTCTAAAATGCTATGTTCTACTTATTGGCAGTGAAAACTAATTCTGCTAACAACAGAGGGGAAAAGAACCTTCTATCTTCTGATAACTTTAGTTACAGTTTGCAACAATAACTCCAGTCATTGCAAATTACCTCTGCAGGGCCAACACCAACACTTTAACAGTAAGCATAGCTTGACATGTAAAAAAAATCCGTTGTTTTTTTTTTCCCTCAATTATGACCTCAGGACCTTCTCAAATTGTCCTACTGGAAACCTGCAAAAACAGGACTTTTATACCAGCTGGATAACAGTTTCTCTTCTTGCAGTCTAAGAAATATTGTGTAGTTCAGCTTTGGTAAAGTAAGTAATAGTGACCTGAGTTATCTTTGGACAATGCCCATGCACAATATTTGTTGACCCAAAATGTCCAAACTGAGTTAAGTGGTTCATGCCTGCTGTCACTCTGAAGTCTCATTATCTTTGGAAACGAGGATGTCTAATCACACAGTGTGTTCCCCTTCAAAATCTGTTCAGTGACATTAACCCCGTGTGGTCACATACAGAGGTGACAGAAAATGACATGTGGTGCAGGCAGCAGCTGGGAGATGAGGGCAGCTCCATGCAGCCTCCAGGACTCTGCCACAGCCTGCAGCAGCACCACATCTTAGTCAAAAATGAAAAGCCCTCTGGAAATGCCAGTGTGGGAAAAAGCTTCAAAACTGCACTTCAAAAAAGATCCAACTCCACAGGGAACGAGGCACCTCTCACTCCAAGGGCCCACCACCTGCTTTTCTCAGTTTGGACTTTTCCTTGAAAAGGAATAGCTAAATTAAATGAAAAGTAACAGTAAACCTCCTGTTAAATACAGATGCAGTAGAAATAAAGAACATTTCAGTAAGTATGTAGTTAAACAAGTAAAGTTCTAGAGCTGGGAAACTGCTCCCAGAGAGATTCTGTACACTGACTCATAACCCCAATTCTCCTTCCCCAGGGGAGTTACGAGTTACCATCAAGGGAAATGGGGCACAGTTCTCATCCAGGAGTTATGAAATTACACTCACAGTAAGGATAGTCCAGGTCACCCACCCCCAGTGCTCCCAAGCTTTCCCAGCAAACTGGCCTCTTCAACCCCACACAGGCCAGATGACTGTACATAATAAAGGCTTGAGAGAATGAAAAAGCCCCCACACAGGGCAAGTGAAGACACGGACTCCCAGCTCAAGCCAGACACTGGAATTATCACATTCATCTGCTGCTTCTCAATACCTCATTTTTATGTCTTAACACACTTACAATTTTACAACGCAAAACAAAGGATTTCTATTTTCCAACAGACAAAAAATTGCTCTCGCTCTGCCCCGGCTCACTGAGTAAAAGTATCTTGCATGTATAAAAGTGCAGGTTATTCTGTTTAGAGTCACATTCCTGCCCATTGTGGATTCTCAGACATCAACCTGGCTCCACTGCCCAGGTGTTTCCTCAGCAAATGAGCACAGTTCCCCCCCGGGCACTTGAACACGCTCCCAAGCAAAGCAGAGCATGAATTAACTGGAAGTGTTTCCTCTCTGCCACTCACATTAAGAAGGTAAGTCTAGCAAAGACAAGAAAATTCAGTTACTGAAAAAAACCCAAACCAACCCAGAAAAACATCTACCTGCAGAGGTAAAACAACAACACAAAACCAAAGGTGATGGATTTTGGTTTTTAGGGGCAGTTGCTGGCCCCAGCAGCCCGGGAACTCGTGGGTACTCACGCAGCTGCACCCAAAAGGAGAAGGAGTTTGGTTTTCAGGGGCAGTTGCTGGCCCCAGCAGCCCAGGAACTCGTGGGTACTCACGCAGCTGCACCACGGCGCTCTCCCCGCTGGCTGCCACGTAGTGCAGCGTCTGCTCGCCGTAGTAGGAGGCTCCACTCTTGTCCACCTCGGTGCTGGCAACCACTAGCACTGCTGTGGCTGTGAACAGACACAGTTAGTGCAGCACAGCCTGACAACCCCTGCACACAGCACAGACACTGCCACATCAGCTCTGAACTAACCAGATCCTACTGGGTGCCTGTAACAGCGCTGCTATCATCCTCTTCTGAACTGAGGTTTTCCTAAATGCTAACACAAAAGGACTGAATGCCTTCCTTTCTCAGATGGAAAATGTCAGATCAGTCTGTTCATTCACCATTAGATCACAAGCAAGTGAACACTGCTGCATCCTTTGCAGGTATTATAAAAATATTAAACCGCAGCAGAAACCAAGCATCCTGACCAATCCTTGAATAAAATGTTTCATCAGCATCTTGTGTATGCACATCAGTCATCCAAAGCTGTGTTCCTGAGGGGCATGCAGAGCAGGGCAAGGCCCAGCCTGCCCCTTCCCCCAGATACAAGCACCCCAAAATGCCTTGAGCTATCAATCTCTCCTGTCTCTCAAAATCCCCATGCACGGTTTCTACATGTGTGCAACACCTTCTCTGCATTCCAAACTCTGTGGGTTGGAGTAAAATTATTTGTACAAAATCATTCTGAAACAGCCCTTTGCTGACTAACAGCAAAGCACAGAGGCCTGACAACTCATCCCAGGTGTGATATGTATGCAAACAGGTAATTCTACAGGTTAGGATTATATCATGGTGTGAACTGCTCTTATGTTTACAATCCAATCATTATCTACACTGAATGCAAAGCTATACAGGAATTTGTCATTCAACCCCTGAATTTACCAGCATGTACAGAATATTTTCAATTACAACACACACAATGATGAAGGTCCCAGGAAAGCGCTGAGCACTCCAAGGTGTGCAGAAATGCACCTCAGCACGGCATTACTGGGCACCCTCAGGATTTATCAGCATGTGCAAATCAAACTCTAACCCCACACAGCAAACAGTCAGTCAATCCAAAATGAGCACAACACACAAGTTCAGCACACAGCTGCTGTACCTTTTTTGTTCCATAGCATTGTCACCTTGTCAGCTTTGAAGAAGCTTTTGTTGGCGAGTGCTGACTGCGGGCCCCCGAAGTTGGGGTACTGGTAGAGCCTGACAAAGGAGGGAGCACCTTTGCTGCCTGGGACATAAACAGCAACCTGAAACAGCCAGAGATTTCACTGCAGCTCAGAGCCTTGCTAGCACAGGGCACAGTTACTACCAGCACATCGCACTAAAGTCGCAGTGGGTTTCGTTTTTAAGAAAACCAAGAAAAAGATTGGAAGCTGGATCAGAAGTACCTTGGTTGGCTGTGCTCCTGGGGACAACACGAAATCACTGACTTTCTGCAAATGCAGCTTATTTGCAATGGTATCTGCCAAGAAAAAGGCCACAGACGCGTGACATTAATGACAAACCACATTACCTGGATGTCCCAACCACACCCAACTATGGGGCTGCATAACACAGACCAGTCAAGACAAGCACAAAGAATCTCTTTTTCTAGGCAAACCATCATCATTATCCCATCAAAACCAGTTTGAATCTATCCTGTGTCTGAAACCCAGCACTCCCACAGCTTGCTTAACACCAGCTGATTCTCAGGAAACCCAATTTCTTGGAGCCACAACTCTTATATCAACTTCATATTTAAAGCAAAACAAAGAATGTGAAACTAAAACCACACACTGCTGTTCTCCCCTCAGTTTTATTTAATTTCTTTACATTTTTGTTCAATTAATTTTTTATCTTTCTGCTTTTTTCTTCCCCTTTCCCTTTTCAACATCTATTGACTCCAGATATTCCACCAACAGTAAATCTCCTCGGTAAAAATCTTCAGGCTTCACTATTTCATTTTTGCCATCATTTTTTTTAAAGGGCCATTTTTAACAGTCTATTGACATAACATGCCCAACCCAAGGAAGTAATCACAGATCACATTTTCTAACAACAATTTCCTGGATCTCATTAATGAGAAACAATATAGAATCAGGTCTCCTTAACTGAGGCTCAGATGCATTTCATATCATGTCTGTCAGTGAAAAGATAAATTAGAAGGTGAAAACACACTTCATTAAAGCATAACGATTCTGAATTCCAAACTGAAATAGAATGCAGGTGGTATTAAAAAAAAAAAAAAAAAAAGGCAGGCAAAGGAAGAAACAAAGAAAATCCTGAAAACAAAAACCTCCCCTAAAAGAAGCAGCATTTATAGAAGGAATGAATGCAGAGAAATACTCGCATACTGAAGTCGTTGTTTTCAAAGAAGTGCACTTCATTGTTCACATTCCTGGCACAAATGCTTTCATCATCTGCCCAGCAAGGACACCTGCACATTGAGGGAAAAGTCAGAAATACAAAATGATGCTCATCATTAGCTCCAGGATTGTTTTCCCCTTCACTGTGAGCCCAGTAAGTTCAAACACAACACATTTAATGTGGAAAAATGACATCTGCATAGCAAAAATTATACAAGTGGACTTAATTATTGTGTGCCCAGCTTTGCTCTGTGATACAAAGTGAGAGTGAATTTACAATGAACACATAGACAAAAGCACAGACTCTGGCTTTCAGTTAGCAGCAGGCACTGCTCTCGAACAGCTCCATTTACCTGGGTCAGATTTTAAAAATGACATTTCTTTGTAAACAATTAGCATCTGGAAGGCTTACTTACCAGTTCTGCAGCTTTTTCTGTATGAAAGACTTTAAGCATTTTCCAGTTCTCAAATCATGGAGCTGCAGGTTGGGCACCCCTGCTGTACCATCCTTAGCAGCTGCAAAACAAACAGGAATCTTTGAGGCTTAAATCTGCTTTACCCAGCACCCCACCTGATGGTTCTGCTGGTGCCCAAACAAACATGAACTCCTGCAAGCATGCAATTTCTGTCCCTGAGGGACCAAAGCCATGAATGCTGATTGCTGTACCCATTAACCTCAGGCTGTTTGCAGAAAGAACTCACATTTGGAGGTGCAGGGCTTCTACTCCCCACTACCACACTGCAACCACCAACACCAGCACAGCCTTCGAATCCAAACCAAAAACTTCCTCACAGCAAACAACGGAGGCATGTTCTGCACTCCAAGTGAGATGATTTTATCCATTCCACCACAGTCACAGCTCTCTCTGCAAGCCATGCAAAATGGCTCTGCTGCTTTTAGACTGTCTGTACTCCCCTCCTTACCCCGGACAGCACAGCACAGGCTGCCTGCTGCTGTCAGTGATTTACAGCTCACTAACAGCCACAGCTTGTGCTGCCTTCTCTCACCCCACAGCCTGGCCAGTTCCCAAGGCCCAGCCTGCCCAGCTCCTCCCTCCCAAGGCAGCATTTACACAGTCTGTGTAAATACTCCAAATGCCCCAGGGAGGCAGAGGAGGGAATACAGCTCTGCACATATGAACACCCAGTCCTGGGCCCCAGGGCAGGACACAAGTGCTCCAGGACAGTGTGCCATGTCCCCTGCCCACCCAAGACTACAAGTTACCTGCACAGCACACTGCATCATCCCCAGAGTTTAAAAACACCTGAGTGACACAGCAAGGAGCCCTGGCAGAGCCCCTGTGAGGATGGCCAAGGCCAGCTGCTCTGGGACAATGGCATCCCTCCTTCCCCACTGTGCTCCTGCCTGCCCACAGAACCTCCTGCACCCTCTCTGCACTGCTCACTTAGCCAATAAACGTGCCACAGAGGCCAGCCAGGTCCTAACCCAGACACGGTGTAAGACATGCACAAACCCTGTGCCCCCCCCCAGCACAATACTCACTTGTATAGGCCTGCCACGTTGCCAGAACATTATTCTTTGGCGAGAATTCAAGGCAAACTGTCTTTGGGAGATCAAAGGAATGAAGTAACTCAGCTCTGGTGATGTTAACAACATTGACTCTGGAATCAAAATATGCTACGTCAATAAAACATGCTTACAATAGTCAGTTAATAGAGACAATTGTTCAAGTATTTGACTCGTTCAGATCTGCCCCAAATTTGGCCACTGTAACAAAATTAGAAGTGATTCCCCCCCAACCCCCCTTATATTTACAGAATTTTCCCAAGAGCACATTTTAAAACCAGACACCCAAGCATGACAGAAATCCAAGAAAAGTGACCACTGGTCAAAACATAACAGATATTTTTGACTGCAACACATCAACAGGAGCGTGAACTCTCTGACACACCTGATCTATAAAAAAGGAACCTTGTAACATTCACAAGGTGTACAGACTCTATCTTCTGTGGACTCTACTAATAGATTAACCCCAGAGACCAGGTACTGGGAGCCATGAATAAAAAACCAGCCAAACAAAGAAAGCATATCCAGAGTGTACGGGAATGGTGCATTACAAAGAGAAGAACAGCAAATACTTCATCTGAAATAAATACTTCATCAAGAAATAAAACCACTCATGCAACAATAAACTCCATTTAAAGTGCAAATGCAAACACTTGCATTAACAGCAACCCCTTTACACAGACCAGAGTAAATGAGGCACAAGCTATAAATTAAGATAATAAAATGCACTCACTTTTGTCCATTGCACCAGGCAAAGAGGGAGCCGTCCTTGCTAAAAGCAACAGCTTTGCAATTTTTTCCAGAATCCCTAAAGAAATAAGAAATGCACGTGAGTATCCAACAGTGCCATAGTTAAAGTTTTCTTAACAACAACGAACACAACAACTTTCCTGCTGTCTCCTGAGGAGCTCTGTGTCCCACTGCAGTCCCCATGCTCAGGGACTGTCACCTGGCAGCAAGAGCACCAGCAAGTACAAAGCCCTTCAAACCATCAGTTTTCTGAACTCACTTATATTCACGCCTTTTTCAATTTCAGAGTCTACCTTTACTTTTCAGCAAGCCATTTCTTCTGTGCAGTGACACAGTACCTTTGGAATGCTGTGCTCTCGGTGAAGCTGGGGGGTCCATTCACCATGTACAGCCCTTCGGACCCTCTCACTGCAAGAGGAAACAATCAGCTCATTTCAAAGGCAGGAAATTGTCCCAGGCAGATGTTTTTCTAACTCATGAACCTGAGACGTGCACACTCTTTCCCATACTAACTATAAGGAAGTTCCAAGGCATAAGCAAGACATACCCCTGAGCTCCCATCCCACCCCTCCTGCAGCACGTCCCTCTGCAGGGCAGTGCCCGGCCCAGGACGGGATCCATCACAGCCTCTGCACAGCCTGCAGGTTTTCTCACGGCTAAATGCAGTTTCCCAAGGTTCATGTACACCACATCCTGAGAGACCCTAAGGGAACATTTTAACACACCTTAAAACCGATCCATGAACTGTGCAGCCCTGCCTGGAACGCGTTCCCCAGCTCTTCTGTCACGCTCCCATTAAGACCCAAATTTACAACAGCGAGCGCTCAAAACGTACCCTGAACACCTGCAGCCCGCACAGACCCGAGCGAGGGGAACCAGGCCGTGCTTAGAGCTTACAAATACAGAAAAGGAAAATACACAATTCTTATGTTAGGGACAGCTTAAACAGTGAGATGCTGAAAAGGAACACGACTTTTGGAAAGACCTTCGCAAACTATGGTGCAAAGCGCACAGACCGCAGCGGACACGTCACGGGCTCCGAGCTGCCCACGCACCGAGCCGGGCCCGCGAACGCTGCCCGGGCACTCCGCGGTGAATCACCCGCGGTGAGGAACGAATCACCGGCACGGGGCCTCGAGAGCCTCCGCGGGGCTGGGGGAGCCCGGCGGCGGGGCCGCTGCTCGGGAGAAGAGCCGGGGTGAGCACCGGCAGCCCAGAGGAGGGCCCGACGGCGCTCCAGCCCGGGGCCGAGCGAGCACAGGGCCCGGTGAGCCCTGACCAGTGCCGGGAGCAACACCGTCAAAAATTCCACCACCGGGGCCGGACGTGGCCGCGCCGCGGCAGCGCACGCTGGAAAGGGAACGCGCGGCGGACGCCGACGGGCACTGGAGGAGCACCGGAGTGGCACCGGGCCGCCCCAGCCCAACCTAGCCCTCGCCCCCCGCGCACCAGCCCCGACCCCGACGCCGGCCGGGCCCCACGCACCTGCGAGCAGCGGCGTGGGCGGCACCATCTTGGCGCGCGGGCCGAGAGCTGCTTCCGGTTCCGGGGCGGCGGCGGCGCAGCGGCCGCAGCGCGCGCCACGTTCCCGGGCGAGGCGGGGCCCGCGGCGCGTGCGCGGGTTGGCGCGCGTGGGCACCGCCCCCGGCGCGCTCCCGGCGTGCGGAGCGCGCGGTGCTGACGCGGCAGCGGCGGCCGGGCCGGACCGGGCCGAGCGCGGACATGGTGGCCAAGCAGCGCATCCGCATGGCCAACGAGAAGCACAGCAAGAACATCACCCAGCGAGGGAACGTCGCCAAGACCTCGGTGCGCGGGGCCGGGCCGAGCGGGGCGGGCACGGGCGGGGGTGGCGGGGCCGGGCCGGGCCGCGCTGACGGTGGTGCTGTGCTCGCAGAGAACGGCCCCGGAGGAGAAGGCGTCGGTCGGGCCGTGGCTGTTGGCTCTGTTCATTTTCGTGGTCTGCGGATCAGGTGAGCGGCCGCGCGCGGACGGGCCCGGTGGCGGCTGCGGGCCCGGTGGCGGCTGCGGGCCCGGTGGCGGCTCGGGCCCGGTGCTGTCCCCTCGGGCCCGGTGCTGTCCCCGAGCGCTGCTGGCGCTGCCCGCGAGCGCTCCCGTGTCGCTCTCTTGCAGCCATCTTCCAGATCATCCAGAGCATCCGGATGGGCATGTGAGGGGCCGGGCTCGGGCCATGCCCGCTGGCCCCGGGGCCGCGGCAGCTGCCGAGGAGCGGCGCGCGGCACCGGCCGTGTCGCATTCCAGGTCCCTTCACGAGTCATTCCGAGTTTTCTAGCCCGTGCCACAGTGCCTTGAACAGCACCACATGTATAAAGCAATAAAAGTCTGTTGTTGATCTACAATCGTGGACCTACTTATTCGCTGAAGATCCAGCCTGGTCTCTAGTACGTGGAGCGATACGCGACCTAGGTCCGTAGGACTGACAGCTGTTGTGAGCACCGCTCCCCGAGCAGCGTCCCCCTCGCTGCAGAGCCGGAGATACTTGTTTTGACGCTGGAAGCCAGGATTCGTGTAGAGGCTGGAGCCCGACCGTGCAGCATGTTCCCGAGGAGCCTCTGCGGGCTCCGCAGCCCCGAGCGGGTGGGCTGCGCCCACTGCAGCATGTGGCAGTGCTCGCGCTCTGCTCGCACCGCCTGTCGCTTTGTCCTAATCCACGCAAATGCTTGTCTGTGTAGGGTAGTGGGGTAGTGAGAACCGGCACGGCCGGGCTGGGCTGCTCCTGGCGCGGCCTAGCTGCAGCTCGGTGGACTGCGGGAGCACCGTGGCCAGACCTGCGGCTCCCCGAGCCTCTCCCGGCCGTGCCTGTGCTGTAAATACTTCTTGGACAACTTTCAACAAGTGGTGATAGTTTTAAATTTGACAATGTTGTGTGGGAATATTGGGTGCGGGGGGGACACGCTGCTCCCCTGCCCACAGTTCTGCTTCTGTATGTGCAGCCCCTGCAGAATGTGGTGTGTCTTGCAATATATATTTAATCTTATTTAAGGTAACACCTGCCTTCAACTTGATTTCTTTTAACAATGGATCCAGTACTTAACTGCTTCCCTACTGGTGATCACAGTTCCTTCTTCTGTAGACGACTGTAACTTGAGATCACATGGAAAATGCTGCTATTGATCTTATTTCCCTGCTGATGGCCCTGGCTCCTGCTGGCTCTGCTGTCTGCGTGGTGACAAAGGTGGTAGGAATTGCTCTGCTGGTGCACGCAGTCGATAAAGGAAGATTTCTCCAGGTTTCTTAGTAGAAGACAAATTTTAAGTCTGGTTACACTAGAAATAATAGAAAGCTAAATGGGTTGAGGTTAATGAAATGCCTGTTAGCTGTGAGGGAGCAGCTCTTTTGTATGCGTTGAATTTCCATATGGAATCATTGGGACCGGTGGAAGCCAGTGCAGCCCAGCCTGGGGCCACCAGGGCACAGGGACCTTGTGCTGGGAGCTCGTGTGCTGTGGCAGGGGAAGTCTGTATAATCGCTGATTTTAAATAAAGTTCTTTTCAAACGCAAGTCGTGTTCACTCTGACGTGGGCAAAGCAGGGCTCTGCTGGGTGTTGGGACTCACCAAGCAAGGATTAATTGGCTTTTCCCCGGGAGGAGCCGCCGTGCCGGGGACACCCCCGTGCTCAGCGGTCCGGGCCCTGAGCCGGGGCTGCCAAGGCTTCCCTGGCTCTGGGGATCCCTGGCTCTGCCTTCCCTCACTCCCCTGGGAACGGCAGACGCAGTGAGCAGTTCTGCTGCTGCTGCACGAGTCCCTGGCTGTGCCGGCACAGCAGCTGTTCCAGGGCTGTGGGAATTCTCCGGGTGCTTTGGACAAGCTGGTTCTTCGGTGCCAGCTGGCCCGAGGTGCGCGCAGCGCTGTGCCCCGCAGTGCCCTGGGTCAGGGGCAGCAGCTCCGGCCGGAGCTCTGCGCTCCAGCTCCACATGTCCAAGTAGAAAAGCTGCCGAACACCACACTCGTTTCTTTCGGAAGCCAACCAGAGCGGTGTCCGAGTTTATGCCCCCGTGAGAGGCAGGTTCCCGCTGCAGGCAGTGCCCGCCCGGCTCTGGCGCTGCTCTGCCCAGTGCCACAAAGTGCTCGGGAGCTCGCTCCGGTCACCGCAGTAGCCACCTGCAGCACTCGCGTCTCAACCCCATTTCTCCTGTTCTCGGGCCGGCTGCAGGACCGCGCTGCAGCACCGCAGCAGGACGGGCTCGGGGCTCGCTGCCCCGGCCCGCGGTGCCCGCAGTCCGGCCGGGCCTCTCGCAGCCCCGCAGCCCCGGCACACGAGCGGACCCGGCGGCGACAGCGGCCACCCCGCGTCCCCAGGAACGGCTGGGACAGGGAACAGCCCCTGGGCCGGGCGGGGCCGGGACAGGCGGCGGCAGCGCCGCTGGCAGGGAGAGTGTGAGGGCCCGAGAGACTCGGAACCGGCCCGAGGCTGCGGGGACGGCCCAGGAACGGGACCGGGAAAGACAACGGGAAGGGCAACAGGACCTGGATGGGGTAAGGAAACGGGAGCGGGACACAGAACGGGAAGGGGAAGGAGAACGGGACCGGAACGGCCCCGCCCCACAGCGCCGCCCCGTGGCCGCCATGGGCCCCGCAGGCCCCGCTGAGCCGCGGCCGGGGAAGGGGCCCTGGGGAAGGGTCCGCACTCCAGAGGGGATGGGACTCCGCTCCAGACGGGGAAGGGGCCCCGCTGCACCCCGCTGTGCAGGACACCCGTCACAGGCCTGTCACTCTGCCCCACACCAGGACCAGCCGTTCCGAGGGGAGCAGCGCTGCCCAGGCCTGTTCTCATGGGCTCAGTGCCCCTCTGCGCCCAGCTCAGAAACAGGGACCAGCTGAGTGTCTGCTTCACTCCAAAGTGAACTGACAGAAGTTTTAATCAGCTACTCACCTGAGGGACTCCTGTTCCCAGAAGTCCCTGATTTGTCACTTCTTTCATATTCACAGCATCATCCTCACTGTACAGCTGGAGCAAACCCATGGAGCCCCTGGAAGATTTTGCTTTCTAACCCCAGCAGTGCTCACAGCACAGGGGTGCAGAGACACAAAACACCAACCCACAGCTCATGTTACTTCAGTGAGAACTGTTTAATAAGCACACAACACACAGCTCCTTTGAACTGTGCTGAACTGATACTTACCAGCAGATGTGTCTCAGTTTCTGGGACGTGGACACTCCTTTGAGATCTGAGACACCAAGACTTCCCGTTTGCAGTGTTAGTTCTGTTCTACCCTAGACACAGAGCTGGGCAGAGTTAGAGCAGACACTCACAGCAGAGCTCTCAGTGCAAACCCTCACCCCTCAGGCAGCCCCTGGTAGCAGCAGAAGATGCTTCTCCTACAAGAGAAGTAATTTGACTGCTGCAGGAGAAGTGTTAACCCTGGCACTGCTCTGCTCCTGCCTCACTGGCACTGCATTTCTCCACTTTGCTCAGAAAAGAGCTACTCAATTTAACCATACTGCAACAACATCTACAGCCAAAAAATTCAACAAAACTGGTTTAATTTCAGAAAATGTGTTAAAATATATATATATTTGTACATCAATTTGACACACTGCATTAGTTTACACAAATGATGGTCTCTCTTGAAACTGTATTTATGAAATGTACATTTTTAATTTAAATACTCAGTATACACTGCATTTAATCTGCATGTTGCATTTATTAAATACATTAAATCTGCAATGTAACAAAACGTTTTCTGCATACGAAATTCAAAACACCATTTTAAATGAACAAAAGATGGCTCACTTCATTTATTTGTTTTAACAACTAGTGCCTAGCACACTAGCTTAGCTCCACCAACACCAGCTGTTCTTTCTCTTTATTGACATTGTTCACAGACTAGTACATATTACACTAAGAGTGCTGGATAAAAACATGAGGTACGGAAGTGGTTCAAAGATTACAGGTCATGCAGATCATGCGAGACAGCAAAGAAAGTTGTGAATGAGAAAACACTAAATAAAAAATACATAAAGAATGTGCATTATAAAATAAAAAAAAAAAACCAAAAACCAAAACAAAAGGAAAAAACCAACAACCAACTCAATTATACAGCTTTGCTTCTTTGGTTACAAAGTAGGTTGAACAATTTCACAGCTTTTTATTCCCATCCAAAAAACCAAACCAAAAACGAAATGTCAAAAAGCAGAGGAATCATGGCCCCTTTCTCTCTATTAGAAAGTAGAAACAGAAATGAGCAAAGTTTTCTTCATCAAAATAGCCCATCACTTATTTATTATATCACAAGGACTGGTGACTACCTGTACAGATGCACTATGGTCTTCATACTTACACTCTATACAAAATTTACATTCAAGCTGGATCTTTACTACCGTAAATAAATACCAAAGGTCAATTGCCATTAGTGTTAGAAATATGCCAGGATTCTTTGTTCAATTATTGCCTAGACATTGTATCTATTAACGCAATCCCATCTATCATTTTACCCATACAGACATTTATTTAAAAAAAAAAATTCAAAAGTTCTGTGACATTGTTCATGTACATTATGAAAATAGCAGCCCTGTAATAAATAAAACAAATAAATGAAACTAACATAGGCAAATGTTACTTATATGAAAAGAACAGTGGCTCTGAAGAGGAATTGTTGCTCCTTACCAGACAGCAAGGCTCCAAGCAGCCCGGGAGCAAAGGGAACCCCGCGAGCTAGCCCAGCTCTGGGCGCAGGGAATGCCCCGGCTCCTGCGGCACCTCCGTCAGCGGCGTGCACCGGGCGGGGACAGCTCTGCGAGGGCGATTGTCTAATACTGAGAAGGCCAAACACACAAGAGAAGCGCGGCTGCTGGCGCTGGGGCCGGGCTCAGGCCGAGGACACGTTGGGCTGCGGCGGCTGCGCGGGCGGTGGCTGCGCGGGCGCGGCGCCGGGCGCCTGCTGGCTCGACAGCTGCGACAGCTGCTCGTTGTTGGACAGCGACTTGAGCAGCGCGTTCTCTCGTTCAAGTAAAGAGTTCCTTTCAACCAATTCTTTTATCTGTTCCTTCAGGACCTCCACTTCTTCTCTTACTGCATACATCAAATGGCTTTTCACCAGATCCTGCAAGGAGCGAGCGGACAGTCACACCTCGGGGAAGAGGAGCTGCCTTCACCAGCCCCAGCACTTACTGCTGCTGAGCCTGGAAAGACACAGCACTCATCCCCAAATGAGTATGAACAAACCAGCCTTTGAGCACAAACCACCCAGCCCTTTTGTGAAGGGGGCCCGAACCAAAAGCTTTGTCTGCAGCACTCCGGTCACTCCGGTGGCGTGCAAGCCAAGGATGAGAATTATGTCCCAGCTCTGATGCTGTGACCTGGGGAATGGCCCAGTCACTGAGGTCTGCGAGAACCAAATCAACACAAAAGCTTTTACATCATCAGAAGCGAAAATCCAACAGCTCTAACTGAAACTGAGCAGCATGCTAAGGATGGCATACATGACCCTTCAGAAAATCTTGGTTAGAGTAACAGACTGAAATATGCATTTTATTTTCAGCACTCCTTCAATCATCTTATTCACAGCAATTTGTAAGAAAATTAACTGAAAAGCATTTCTGGGTCAACAGTAAAAGCAATAGAGGTTTGTGATCGTCCATAGTTGACAACAGAAAATCCTTTTTTCAACTGATGCTCTCAGTCTGACCCACCTGGAAGGACATCACTGCCTCACAGAAGCATAACACAGCAGGAAACTTATGCTCACTGATGAACCACATGAATCCTATTAGAAAAAGCAACTTATATTTTACTTACCATTGCCTGTTCTATTTTGTTGTCAATGGCAACAACACTTGCACCAGACGCACTGTAAACACAATGAGAAAACTCAGTGAGTGTGATTGTATCACTCAGGTAACACCGTGCACCTGCAGGGCTCCTGGATCATGCTGTCACTGGAAGCTCGGAGTCAAGAATTCAGTGTGTCCTCTCTCCCCACCCAGCTGCCCAGTACAGTTGTGACTCACAAGAAACCCTGCTCCTTCAGTTTGTACCTTTTCATACTGGGCCCATGACACCCATAACCATAAAAACACATGAGAATAAAGACTCAATCAACTGCTTTGATTCCTGGCCTCGTTTTTCAGCTTTCTTCACTGAGGAAAACAAGAATTCAAGGGATATTCATGGGACTCTTACCACTAGTGTTATTTCTTCCAAACCGTTTCTATAAAGCAATCAAGAAAACAAGACTTTGTCTCTGGATTGACCTGAGTCTAGGTGCCAGGCACGGAGCTCCTGGCTCAGCAGTGCCCCTGCAGCCTGTGGCAGCAGCCAGCAGGAGGGCGAGGCACAGCCCTGAGCCCAGCTGCCAGGGAATGAATTCTCCCTGACAGCTGACAGTCCCGGGTCACAGCCAGGGCCAGGCTTGTTCCATGACACTGCTGCCCAATGGCTCAATGCTCAGCACACCTCAGCCCTGTCAGGAGCCTGAGTATTTACTGTGCATGCCCGAGTGCTGTGTGGTGGAAACCCGGGGTCTGCTTGCACAGAGCCTCAAGCCACAGGCACACAGCCAGCCCTGGCTCAGCAGGCTGGGGGTCCCGCTCGGACAGGAGCTGCAGCAGCCCCTCCACATCAGCCTCGCATACCCAGCGACACAGATGAAGCTGCTGGGCTGTGCCAGCCCCAGCAGTGAGAGCTGCTGATAACACTGCCGGCCATGGACGTGCCTATCAGCACAGTGCAGCCACGGCCAGCACAGTTAACATGGGGAAATGCAAGGGTGGCAGTCATGCTGGAAAACTTGCCTCTCTGCAATTGTGCAACTCACCAAAACCAAGTGCTAATAAAAAAAACCCACTCAAGGCTTTTTACAGAGTATGGCAATGTGCTCAGCGGTACTAGTCACAGATGTGAAACACAGCTCAGCTCCTGAAGAGTGATACTGGTCAGAGAAGTTAATTTTAAGGGCTCCCACAAAACTGTCAGCACCAGTACGGGGCTTTTACAAGCTGGGGGACAACAGGTTTGCAGACTGAGGGAGTAACTGAGCCTCTGTTTCTACTGAACCAATCCTAAAATCCAAAAGCACTGAACACTTATTTCAGAAGAAATTTGTTCCAGTCTCCCACTGTCTTCTAAGCCTCTTTCAAACCCTATCTATGGTAAACCTCCTCTGAACAAAAGCTGTTTATAACTCATTCCTTTCCACGTTGAATTAACGTGCAGACTCATCCGGCACTGTCAGAAGCATCCGTGTTCATGAACCACACAATCCCCAGAGTCCATGTCCTCTCTCTGTCCTTCATGGACACCACTCTACAGGGCGGATGGGGCAGCTCTGAAGAGGAAACAAGAGGAGGACCATAAAAGCAAACACCACACTGGGCAGTGGGATCTACTTCTCTATCTTTGCAGAACAATCGTACAACTTCTGTCAGTTGGAATTTTGTTCTTCTATCCCCGGTTCAGCTATTTTGTAATGTGATCATTTAACAAAATTAACCCCACTCCATCACCCCAAGTAAAGGCACTCAGGCAGTTCCATGAGAGGTACAGGCACCTTCTTCAGGCTGCCCAAGAGCTGCAGCAGAGGCAGCACCTTTCCCATGTGTGCCCTGTGCTCTGAGCTCCTCTCCCTGCCAGCGCAGCTGCAGTGAGCCAAGCACAGCCCTGCTTTACCACACACCCCACAGCACCGAGGGGCTTTGTGCGCTCCACGGCATGTTCTGGCTGCCCTGCTCCCCAGAGCAGCTGTGCTAGGACTGAAGTGCTGAGCCTGGACTGCAGCCCTGCTCCCTGCACACACCCCAGCTCCCCTCCCCACCTCAGCAGAGCGGCTGGAACCACACTGACCCCACTCACACACACCCAGGACAAGCTCCCCACTGACCCCACTCACACACACCCAGGACAAGCTCCCCACTGACCCCACTCACACACACCCAGGACAAGCTCCCCACTGACCCCACTCACACACACCCAGGACAAGCTCCCCACTGACCCCACTCACACACACCCAGGACAAGCTCCCCACTGACCCCACTCACACACACCCAGGACAAGCTCCCCACTGACCCCACTCACACACACCCAGGACAAGCTCCACACTGACCCCACTCACACACACCCAGGACAAGCTCCACACTGACCCCAGTAGACACCAGGACAAGCTCCACACTGACAGAGGGGCCCCAGTTTGCCATCAGGATAAAACCAGCTGACTATACTTCATGTCACTTCCTAAAAGCAGAAGAGAATTGGATGTTCTGGTAGCACAGCTCCCACATGACTTTGTTCATCTGACAGTGCTCCCAACACAAGCAGCTCCTGTGGGACATTCATGAGCAGAGCTCTCCAGTGACAGCTCTCTCGTGGCGAACTTTAAATGTGCTGCCAAATCTTAAAGTTTTGTACTTTTCTCAAATCCTAAACTATTGACATCAATTCCAGTTTGCATAAAAATGTTTTATGCCATGGCTGCAGAATGAAGTTTATAAACATAATCCAGTCCTTAGGAAAGGTCAGGAAGAAACCCAAAATCTCTCTTAAATAAGTCTTTTTCGGATGACTGAATGGAGAGAGAGTCTGACACATTCTGTGAGTGCACCATCCACTGCAGAGCCAATGCCTCAATCTGCAAATCCTGGAATTAGAGTAGGAAAGACCATTTAGCTCTTGTAAAAAAACACCAATTCCTGGTTGCTCCAAGAGCTACAGAAGTCTGACAATTATTGTTACAACTGAAAAAATCCACATCAAATACCACAGGGCAGATGAAGGGGTGCTTTAGGCATGTAGTATTTGTTTTTTAACAGCAAAACCCCCAGCCCACAGTGAGCTGCTGCATCTCACGAAGTATCAAACAGGTAAAATGAAGTGTGCCCTGCTCAGTGTGATGGGGACTTCCCAGTTAAGGTCGTGTCAATGAAGGTTCTGCCCAGAGGTGTTACATTGGTACGCCAAGTTCACACTGAAGCCACAAGGTACCTGCCAAGATTTACAGCCAGCAAAAACACCAAAGTCCCCCAAGCACACACTGGCATTTTCCCAGAGATGGATGGTAAAGCCAATGTTTTCCTATCTTAAATAACAGGTAAACAAAACTCCATTTTGACAGAGAAATCCTCATTTCAATGGTTTAAAAAAAAACAAACCTCAGTGACTTTTCCTTTACCTATTAAATGCTCTTCATCTCAACTGACAAGTTCTCTCGCTTTTCCTCTTCTGCAAGGAGGGAGAGCTGATCCAGTGGCAGGATGGGCTTAGTGCTGGCAGGATTAAACCAAGAGAGCCCTTTTTGCAGCCAGCATGGGGCTGGAAGGGTTTGGGGTCGGGACAGGTTTGACTGGGACGCTCTGGACTGAGCAGAGAGCAGCTCCTTCTGTGCAGCTATTGCCTGCAAGCTCCTGTGCTTGCCAGGGGCTTGCTTTCCTGGGTCTGTTAGAGCCCATTGCTGCTTAGTGGCCACTTGCTGCTCTCCCTGCTGCCACGCTGCTCTTATCACCTCGCTGCCGTGCCTGGAACCCTCGATAACAGCCACTGCCCTGTGGCTGGGCTGGCAGGTGCCCAGGGCAGTGCTGCCAGCCACGACTGTGAGCTGTGCACGAGTGAGGGGCAGCAGAGACAGAGCTGCAGCTCCTGGGGCAGGCCGTGGGCAAGGAGGCCCTGGAGCCCTGGGAAGCCAGGCTGGAACACGCTCCCGGCACAACCTGGGGCTCAGCGGAATCGGAGCCCACACTGGAGCAGTGTTGGAAGGGTCCTGTTCCTCCAGGACTGACTCTGTGGGAAGGACCCAGCGCTGCCCTGCCGGAGCACAGAGTGAAACTGCCCTGCAGCCTGTGGCCAAGAGCACAGTGAGGGAGGCTGCAGGAGCCAGCCTGACCCAGCTTTGGTGCCCTACAGCTCCAGGCAGCACACACCTCTCCTGTGCGGGAGAGATGGAGCCCAAAGTCTAAACCATCTCAGGAACACCAGTGGACAACAGAGCACAGGAATGACACCCTGTGTCACAGCTAAGGGGGCTGTGAGGGACACCGTGGGACCTGAGAGGAGTTTTCCTGCTTTTTAGATACATAAAATGCATCAGCTCAAGCAGGTACAGCACCTGTGCAAAGCCAGGCCCAGAAGAGAATCACCCAGACGCATGTGAATATGCCAAGAAGCCACTGTTCCCCTTCTTAACTTACATCAGTTGAAAAGACCAACACACGAGATTGTGCCTCAGCAGCACCTGTGTGAGCACTGTGCAAGAAAACATCCCTGCTAATGTGTCAGGAACAACCAGGATCTCCCTAGCACTGCTTTGAGAGTCACCAGCACAGCTCACTCTTCCTGCCACAGCGTGTTAGTGAAAAATAAAAGTTTCTATTCACTGGAGCAATTCAGCAATCTCTTGTTCTCTATTGCAGCATCATGTGCTAGCTCTGCTGGCTTCAGCATGTCCCCAGAGACAGCTACTCACAGGGGAATAACCCATATTTGTTAGAAAAAATACCAGAATTACACAGATTTTCAGTTTACACTGAAGTCTCCCAAGTCAAGGTCCTTCTGAAGGAGCTGTAAAATGTAATTGCAAGTTCAGAGGCAGCAGACTCAGGGTGCTGGTGCTCTGCAGGGTGCATGAGATTGTTTCCACAGCAGTGATTCTTCTCTCCCAAAGCACAGATGACAGAAGGAAGCCCCAGACCATGCTCCTGCTCCATCGTGCCAGGGCTCCCATAACCAGCTGCACTCTCCCTGGGGCCCTGGCATTGCCCGACAGCTTCTACTGCAACTCTACAGCTGAAAGCTTCTCACTTTCAGCCATCCAATGAAGGAAAGCTGCCTAATGTGACCTTAAAATCCAATACCTGGGTATAAATGCAAAATCTTGCCAAAGATTTTGGAATGTGAATGGATTATAAGTTCAAAACATGCATCAATCCTGATGAATTTCATTCTAAGTTCTCACAAACACTTGTTTTTACCACTAAGTGTTCACTGGCAACAATTCAAGGTTATTTTAAAGGCATCATTACATTCTTCTACCTGAATTTAATGTTCTTCTATATCCCACATTTCCAGTATTTGCTTCAGGCATAGTACATAAACCTCAGATTTGTGAAGCCTCCACCTTAATAATTCATTATTTGATTTTAGGGTTTTTCTAATTAGCTTCCTCATCTTAAGACTTATTTTGAGGTATGAAAATAGAGAAACAGCTAAAGGCTTACCACAGCGACCTTCTGGTCTACAAACCAAATGTATTCTAAGCCCTGAAGTTTGTTCCAGTGAAATAACAAAGTCCTTGAAACCTAAATACCAACTCTGTTCCATAAATACAGGGAAGTGGCATCATCCAGAGCTTAAAGCAAAAAGCATAAATTTATCCAACTTTCTGCTGAAAAAGGAAGACGTGCTTTGAAACTGAGCTTAACGCCAGCACCCCAGCAATACAAAATAATTTTTAGAAAAGAGCAGGACACTCAGCATTACTTATAACCTTCATCATTGTGCAGTACACAAACTGTTGCCAAGCACACATTAAAGGATTCAGTTGAGCTGTGCAAGTTGAGAAGCCTTTCAAGTCAAATACAGCCAGGACAGTGATGAAATGGTTATCAATACTTCAACAGCCAAACAAAATTTACATTCTACACAGCTTGTTAAGCAGAAGTTTTGACAAGCCAGAGCAGCACAAGGCATTAAATCACATAATCACTAGGACTTTGACTTAATGCTGACAAAAAAATAAAAAAAATCCTTCAAAATCATTAAAGCACAGGAAAGAAACAGTTTGCAGCTAGTGATGAATTAGTAATGCGCCTCTCTCAAGTCCTATCCATGCCAGATAAGACTCTGCTGCACTTCACTGCAGTTTCTCACCGTGAGTTCAATGCTAACTTTGGAGACTAACATTGTCCTTGTCACAGTTCACCTACGTTTCCCATCCAGCTTTACTTGAGCAGAATGAAAGTAAGCCAGAAAGCTTATTTTCCTGGTATAAAGATAGAAATATCTTAACTTTGCCAAAATTGTGTTTAAATGCAATGTTTTCATAATGTATTTTCTGATACAGGACTAAATGCCAAAAAGTTCTCTTTTGGAAAAAAAAACTGTAAATATTTTGGCAAAAGTCAGCTAGGAGCTAACTAGCATTAAACTCTGAGCTTACACATCATGTATGATACATGCATAATGGAAGGAGGAAGAAAAAAAGTCATGTCATATTTTAGAGTTTAGTTCTGTGTTTCAGAACAAATACTTCACTTCCATGACCACTTTCACCTCTTCAAACTACAGAAGCCCAGTATGGAGTTCTGAACACAGGCAGCAGTTCTGTGCAAACAAAAACAATGAGAAACTTGCATAGAGCAAAGCAGTTCATGCATACCTCAGCATGTATGCATTCCATACTCAAGCATCCATACCTATCCCAGGTGGTCTTTGACTCCTGTAACTTGTTGAAATGGAACGCTTGGTAGAATGCAGTAGACGGATTCCTATGAGATCCAAGAATCAGACAGACATATTGAAAATGGGCACATAACAAGAATACCGACTCTCTTACCTCAACCAGCATCACAAAGTGAATTAGCTGTCCAGACAGGTTAAGCTAATGTCTGAAAGGCCCTACTGTTTCTGTGGGTTTGCATTAAGGACACAGGGATCCAGAACAAAACAGTCCTTCTCCAGCCCTATGGATTTTCAAGCTATATCAACCTGCTCCTGTACAAAGATAAGACATCTCTTGTCCTGCTGGAAGTGCTGTACAGCTGAGCTGACACCACCCTAATGCCAAACACACCTGAACCCAAGAGACACCATTCCCATTTTTGGTACATCCCAAACTACCTCTGCAAACAGTACCCAGTGTTTCCATCCCACTTAACTCCTGCTTTATACCCACAGCAGTTGATTCCTCCAAGGGGACCTCAGAGCTCAATGTGCCACATACAAACTATGACAGACCAAGCTACAAGTGAAGAACAGAGCCAGCTAGGAATGTCAGCTACCTTTGTGAGCACTGCTCAGTGCCATTCCCCCTTCCCAAGGTGTGCCAGGGCAAGGGCAGGTGGAGCCCTGGCCAGGCACAGCAGAGCTCAGGAGCCTTGCTGAGAAGCCACAGTAGAGCCACAAGCCCAGAGGCTGGGGCAGCCTGAGCCCCCAGCCCCAGCGTGGCAGCCACACTGAGAGTGCTCTCAGCACAGCCCAGCTCTGCAGAGCCTGCTCCGAGTGCTTGGACACACCACACTGCACTGGAGGCAGCCCCAGCTCTGCCAGTGCCTGCAGCAGTGCTCTCCTGAAGCTCTCAAACTTCTCCTCACACTGCTCATCCTCATGTGGGCAGAGCTATACCAGCCCTAGAGACAACTGCAACAACACTGCTGAAAAATCTTCAGAAATGCAAGCATGAGTTCAAAATCCTTTTAGTACCAGTTTTAAAATGAGATTATTATCAACACTGGAAGCAAAAGTATCAATTCCTTTTCTATGGCAAGAATATTTCTAAAGACAACTGTCTTCAAGTTACTTTATTTCAATTAAAGTACAATTACTGCATAGTAAAAATCACATAAAGAAAAATATCACAGAATCAGAATTAATTCAATTCTCACAGCAGGTGTACACCAAAAATCTTGCAAGGATACTGGTATTTGTGTACCAGCAATGATCAGGAAATATCCGAGTTCAAAGTGTCTGTCACTCCTTTCCCTCCTTCAGCACTGTACCCTTCAAAAAAAAAAAAAAATCATGCAAGTCTGGAATTTAGCTTAAATCCTGTTACAGAAGTTGCTTGATCAAACCTGATAAACACCATGCTCCTATGCTGGTAACATCCACATTTTCCTAAAGCACTGCACACAGCTCAACAAGTAATTACAGGAAGAGCAACACAATAGCTAAGGGACATTTGTGTCCTTTAATAGGACTTCACATGTGGAAAACAATTGGCATCTGCAAATCAAGAGAGCACTCCTTTGCTGAAAGGAAGGCCCAGGCCCAGGCTCTTCTTTCTGATGCAGCTGCCAGGAGCAGGGACAGTCCCTGCCACAGAATGAGGCTGTAAATATAAACTTCCAAATTTACTTGTAGGACATAAAGCCATGTTGCTAGTTAGGCATAAAATGTGGTTCATAACCATACAGCATGTATTCCATATAATTATTTATTTTTATATTGACACCCTCTATGCCCTGTATTTTTGTACTCTTCTTAAACAAGCTTCTGAAAAGATAAGGAAAAACTTTCCTTATTAGACTCTCATTTGTAACCCCTACTGTTGAAACTGCTTTTGCATTACTTCAGCAAGTAAGAGAACCTTTTTTACTTCACAGCTCTATATTTGAAAAATAATTAATGGGGTGTGTGTACCTAAACAGGAAAAGCAAATCCACAGAGGCAGCATGAATGATGCCTCACATGCAGATCTGAACTAATAAGACTGAGTTTCAGCCTGCTGAGGCATCTGGTTTAACCATAAAAAACAGTGAGAGGCTAGAGAATGGCTAAAAATGCTTTTCTGTTTGCAGAAACAGCTGAGAAAACAGCTTACAGAACAGTCAAACCTAGCCTGCTGCTGCTGTGCCACAGCTGCAGCCCCACAAGCGCCCCTGACGCTGCCCTAAGTGAATGCAGGGACAGGCTGGACCACAAAAGCAGATTGCCTGTGTCCCTCCCTGGCTGGCTGCCAGCTCTGAGGTCAAGACTCAGCCCCAGTCCTTGGCAGACTGACACAGCGGAGCCCAGAGCCAGACAGGACAGGAATGGCCCAGATGCTGATCCACGGAAAAAGCAACCACCTGCCCTTCCACAGAAGGTACCCCAGAGCTTCTCCTCCTCCATCCCCAAGGGTACATGGGCTGAATTTCATTCCCAGACTATGACAGACAGCTAGCTTGGTACACCTGAATACTCAAAGTGTGCCTCAAGCGGCCAAAAATGCCTCCATGTCTCTATGAACAAGTCCTACGTACATACTGCATTTATGTCCTTCAAAAGCTCATGAATGCCAATATTCACAATTTACTCCCATGCTCTGCTTTCTAAGAACAGTTTTCATGCTACAGAAAATTTGCTCCAAATGTAAAGAAGGAGAAGTTACTCAGCTCTCTGAATGCCCAGGACATCCAGCTGTCCCTTTAAAAGGGAAGTTTAATCCTCATCCCAAGGCTCAGGGCACAGCTGGAAGGGTATCCTCCCACTGCCACTCTTCAGGACAATATGCCAAATACAAACTCCATCCCTGAGAGCTCTGTTTGCTGGAAGCCATGCC
This sequence comes from Sialia sialis, assembly GCA_009812075.1. Classification (NCBI taxonomy): domain Eukaryota; kingdom Metazoa; phylum Chordata; class Aves; order Passeriformes; family Turdidae; genus Sialia; species Sialia sialis. Next base: position 288,565 of record VRYO01002781.1, on the reverse strand, counting down.
TGTGAAAGCTGGCAAATATCAAGTGTACAGATACATGCCTTTTGGTTCAAGTAATGGTGCTGGCTTTGCACAGTATCAGCCCCAGGTACAGTGGCTGCCACACAGATGCCTTTTCACCAGCAACCTCCATTGAAAGAAATCACAGCATCACTGCTCATCAACAAGCTCTAATCTTCAAACTGCTGACCGACCTCGGCAATTGAGGACAACAACAACAAGAACACATGAATAATATAGGAAAAAGAAACAGCATTTTTTCCCCAAATATAAAATAATTCATACCACCTCAGACAGTTCTCTCTCAACCTCAGAGTTATTTTCTTTAGGTTTGATAACAGGAATGATGCTAAACATTCAAATGACCTAAGCACCTGTCTTTGAAGAACACGAAACCACCAGGTCAGACAATCCCTGCTCAATACCTCCAAGGAAAACCAAACGAACAGAAGCAGTATTTATTACCCAGATAGCAGCAAGCACACATGGGTGACCTTTACAGAAGCTCACTTCATTCTGAGAACAATTCACAGGTCTCACAGAAAGCCACAGGACATGTAACCATGTCATAAAATGAGTCGAGCTTTTAATGCCACCTTGCATGACATTTTTGTTGGTAAGAGCTGGGCTCAACAAAGCCAGTCCACCACTGGCAACTACTCTGGACACATGGCTCCCCAAGGGTTCAGTGGAATGAATTAATTCCTCAGTGCTCTCCCAGTGTTAGGGGACACTTTAATCCATTACTTGGGCAGTGGGTACAGACTATACCTGCAGATGATCTGCCAGCACTCTGGATAGCAGGAACAGAATTCAGGAAGATCTTGCTCAACTGGAGCAATGGTTTGAAATAAAAAAGGTGCAATTCAACAAGGATGAGGGGAAAGCAGTAAGCTCTGGCACCAATATCCAGCTGCACAAGTACAAAAGATGAGTAGCTACCGCAATTCCACAGAAAAGAATCTAAACAGAATTAAAAAAATAAAAGCCTTGCAAGAGTGTCAAACCTCTAACAGGACATACAGAGTAACTGAAATCTTGCTTTATTCAGCCTGAGCCCTTAGCTTCAATTCCATGGCCAGGTTTGGAACCAGCCCTCCAGAAGGATATATGCCCACCTATTCTCATAGCCCTGATCCTACAAGTAAGGTCATTAACCATGCAGCAATGCATCAGTAGCATGGGGAAGTCACAGCAATCTTCTGTTCCCATCCTGCACACAGAGATAGAGGAGCCGAGCATTTTGCCCAAAGAAAGTGCTCTTCAGTCAAAGGAAGCACACTAGTGGAATCTTGTGCATCTGTGTTACTGCTACAGAGACAGAACTGAATCAAGCACTTGGAGAAAGAAGTGATTCAAAGATAGCTGGAAGAGGGAATCAGCAAACAAACACATTCAGCCTTTTTAACACCACAATTACCAAGAGACCCAGTAGGAAGGTAAGCATGAGTCTGAGCTCAGGACAACTGTCACCATACATGATGTGTCTGTGCACTACAGGACAACAAATGAATCCCTCCTCAGTGTCTGAAGTTTATAAAAGACTGGCTGTACCTTTACCAGAAGCGTTTCAAACTCAAGGTAGTTTTCAGTTACCCCAAAAAAGGCTGTTTACTGACTGGGGTACTGACTATGGTCTGCAGTGGGCACTCATTACAGCTGGTCTCAAAATGACAGCGCTTGGCAGGGTTCTGCTGGGATCTGGATGAGGGACTGGATGATCACTTGATCACAGTTTATCAGGGAACTCACAGCACAGTTTATGGCATTTTGAAATGATGTTTACGCTAGTAACAGAATTCCTTCTCCATCCTTCTCCTTTTAAAAGATATTTCGCTTTATTTTTAGCACCTTCTATTTAAGGCAGCTGCAGTTTTGACTCAGTTTTCTTCCGTAAGACTCAATCTACAGAACATTAACTGGAGCACAAAGCTTTGCAGGAGAAAACTGACGGACTAAACGTGGAGGAGTCAATGCAAAATTAAGGGAGGTAACATCTCAAGCTCTGAAGCGATGTGTTTAACTGCATGTTCTGTTCACACAGCTCCTTAAAGCCATTACACTTGCTGCATGTACCCTAAAGACCAGCAAGAACTCAAAAGTTTTAACACTCAGGCTCAGGTGCTTTCTAGCTGCAAGTAAGAGGAAAGGCTGTCTCACTGACCAACCTATGTGACAGTTTTTGGGACAGTGGCTTCCAAACACCAGAATGGATTTAAAGGGATTTCACAGGCTACTACAAAATAAAAATATCGTAACAGCATGGAGAAAGCACACTGCAGGGAACTGATCTTCACTGGAAAAACAAAAAGCAGTAGCCCATACTTCTTCACCTTGTTCTCAAAAGAGGATTTTGGCAAATATTTCTTACAGTGACTAGACTGGAAGTCTCTAAGGAGAAGGAAATGCAGAGAACTGTCTCAAATACACAGAGTATGAAGTCTAGCAGGGGCATTTCACTGATCACTTGCCTGCTCTGTTGAAACACTGGCATCAACCTCCCCCTGCTCTGGGTAGGCTTGAGTATTTAAAAACAACACCAGGAGTATTTTTCAATCCCTACCAATGCTATTACTTGTTTGATGTACTTATGTGATTTTAATAGATAATACAAAAATAATTTAAATGTTTCATTATTTACTGTACTAACAACCATACACCATCTCTGAAGGACCTTTGCTGAACAGCTCAAATAGTGAATTCCAGTAAGACTATTTAATACTTATCACAGAAAGAATACAACCATCTGCTAAGTATCTTCTCACTCCTCATTTCAACAGCTGCAGCTCTAAACTCTAGAGTGCAGCTCTCTTGGGTCCCACATTGTCCCCAAGCCTCAGGAGAGCTGTGCACACCTGTATCACAACAGCTTTTTGGTTTCCAGGCTCCAGGGATGACCCTTTCCATCCTCAACACCTGTCCCAGCCAGGTACCCAAGGCTCATGCTCCTCCTGTCCCTCCTGTTAATTAACACCACCTTCTAACGAAGCATGGCTCCTCTGTGAAGGCTGGCAGGGCTGTCAGTCAGGCTGAACCTTAATTACATCATCTCACAAACTGTGAGAGGACTATTGGGAGTGCTTCTGTTCTTAAATCAAAACATGTAACAAGTCGAAGCTTTCTTGTTGTAGTGATTTGTGTTCTCACTGGATATAGTCAACCTTCAGCTCTCAGAGGGAGGACACAGAACAAAGTAGTTCACACGACACACAGCTTGGCTCCCAGGCAAAAAAATCTACAGCAAATCACATTTTCAGAGAAAAACTTATTGATAACAAGCTGATAACAGCAATGCAGAAAGTCTGCCTGATCTATTCAGGGGTTCTTGCCTCTATCAAGCAGCTTTCAAGAAAAGCCACAGAAAAACTCACCAATATTATCCACGTTTGAATGAACTGAGGCAAGTTAAAAAAAAAAACAAACAACCAACCAAACAAAAAAACAAACCAACAAAAAACCCCAAAAGCAAACAAAGTCTAAATGAAAATAATGCCCATGGTCTCAACAAACACCTTGAGCTCCACTTCACACGGGATGGAGCCCTTCAGCACCCACTGATAGATGCCAAGAATATCACTATGCCACGACACTCTCCTGTAAATGATCCCACTCAAGAGAGCAAGCTCTGAGTGCTCCCACCCAGCAGACCCTGATATGCAAATCTCCTCTAAAATACTGACTTTTACATAACATGGCTGGTAAAGAAAAGGCATTTATCTGTATGAACATGTTACTGGAGATGATCTGGCTCCTGCTGCCTGTCATGCCCTCAACACCCGGTGATGAAGGTAAAGCTGCCTGTGATTTCTGGTGAAAGTGGCCCTGCATAGTGGAACAGGGCTTGAATACTCATCCCCAAACAAAAATGCACTAAAATGAGATTTTTTTCTCCCATTAAACTGCAGTGACAACACTTTCAACTATTTCAGTCATCTATAAATACAAATGGCTCCTGGTATTTTGACAACAAAATATTTCAGTATCTGGGGGGAAGAATGGATAAAATAGTTTCAAGCAGACTCAGACAAATCCCACCTGTCCTACTCATGTGATAATGGTCAGGAATGCATCTATGAGCAAACGTTTCAAATTACACTTAGCTTTAAAAAAAGATATTAGATCCTAGGCCATGTATGGCATGGTTATTTACACAGTACATTATAAATCTGTCTGCCTTCCCACACCATTTACAAAGTCTCTACCACTCAAGTTTCAGGCCAGCCTGTGCTGTCAGTGACTGCTCATCACTTGGTTTACAGAAAAAGTATTTTTAAAAATGCATTTGTAGGGTTGGTCAAGGTATTTAGAGGCCTTGCACCCACCAAAGAGTGTTCTACATAGAAGACATTCCCAGGAGTTCTCATCTACACCCCTACAAAAATAGCCCAAGTAACTTGATGGAGAAGCAAGCAGGGCTCTTTAACCCTCATTTCTGACCGTTCTCTCTCGGATATTGAATATGCCCGAGATGGGTGCAAAAGCTGCAGCACCTCACTGAAAGCATACCTCATCTATCCCATCCAATCCCACTGACACAGCTGCCACACTGATCCCTGCCAGCCACAGGGCCAGGACTCTGCCCCGGGCTGCACAAGGCAAAGTCCAGCGGGGCAGGGAGGGATCCCTGCAGGAGCCACACCTGCAGGGCTGCGCCCACATCCCCAGAGCATCTGCGATCTTGGTGTGCACCACACAAACCCGCCAGCTGCCAGTGCCACACAGCTGACACCTCTCCAGGGCACCCATTAACATTTATACCCTCCCTCTGCACTGACAAAAGCACTCAAGCAAGCTGTCACAATCCAAATGCATCCTCACAGCTTCAAAGGGAGAATAGATATACACTCTTGGAAGAATTTTGCTTTGCTTGACAAAGAAAATTAAGACAAGCGTCCAGCTGCCCTTCACATGGCCAAGTAATTCACCTGCCTGAGTAAAAATAGATTATCCTATAAGACAAATATTTCCTGGCACTTTATACACAATTGTATTTATGAAGTGTGAAGTTCATGAGGAATGAAAGTAGAACCTTACTCTGCACTTCAAGTGACCTGGAGAATCTTCTCAGAAGACACTGGCTTTAGCAGTTACTATAAATACTTCTATCTTTATACTTTGTCAAACATAGGAATAAAAGCAGACACCTGTGCCTGGCAATCTAGATTTATTGAACAGAACCATCCAGATGTACTTTAGCAGGAGGAGCCTCCTGAGCAACAGAAACTGCTAATTGTTGGCCTTAAAGTAGGAAAATTAATATACAGCCTCAACATGCCACAGGCTGATAACTCAAATATCTATTACAGTAACAGGAAGCAACTTCTCTTTAATATAGTGTCACCTGAAGTCATAAAAATTATCAGCATCGCCCATAAAAACGCAGCCTTAGAAACTTTCAGCCCTTCTGGAGTCTGAGAGCAGTTTGGTAAGCCTGCCTTTATTTCAATATTCAGAAGTTTAAAAGAAAAAGTTTGAACAAGAAGTTTATAATAGCTTCCATGAAACATATGCTGTTATTTCTGCCATACAGAAATTACAGCATTCAGAAATCAGTATGGAACATTTGCACTCCTCTATAGGAGAAGAGGAAAAACCAAACCCCCAGCAGTGAGCAGAACACCTGGCAGTCCCAGGTGCAGGGAATCCCTCCTGTCAGGGCTGCTCACTGCAGCCTTAAAACAAACTCAACAGTAACATTGTGAATTGCTTCCAACTACTTTCCCCATTTCCTCCTTTTAATAACTTTCCCATCTGAAACACTCGCACCTCATTAATTTTAAGAATGTATTGACTCCTCCTTAAAAAAGGCATTTGAATGTACTTGTATTGTATTTGTTCTTGTATTTGAAGTCAATACCTGTCAAAATACCTGTCAAACAGGTAACCACAGCTCTGCTCAGCTATCTTGCACTACTCCAAAAGGCTTCTACCACCCACAAATTCGTGCAGTGCTGCAGCTGCCTTTGATAATTTTTGTTATAGAAAGTTACATGCTTGCTATGAGCAAGCAGTGAGCAGAGCCAACTGCAGCTCCTTTGGATGAACCACGTTTGCTGCCTCAAGCTGCAGAGGCCACCCCAGAAGTCCCAACTGAGTTTTCCAAAGGCTCTCCAGCTCTGGAGCCTGTCTGCCCAGGTTTCACTCCCACCTGCTTCCACACACACTGGCAAGCACACACCTTCAGGAGGAGGGTTGAGAACAAGTCTGCAGCTCAAACCTCCACCAAGTTTATGAGCAAGGTGAAGAAAGGTGAGGACTAATGTAATTCAAGTATCATGGACTGGTATGTATTTGCAGGAAGCTTACTTTTTTCTTCAGGAGCACACTAAACCACACATTTAGGGCAGTACTCCAGTGATGGCATGCCCAGTTTTACACGATGAACACGGTCTCGAGAGCACAGTTCCCAGCAGTTAGTGCCCCATACAAACGTGTGATTGAGCTGAGCTGAGACAGGCTGCAGAGAGCCCTGCACAATCGGGTTCTCAGCAGCTCAGCTGCCAGGGCTGACAGCTCACAATTGCAGCCATTCATTAGTGTTCCTGGAATACAGCCGCAACAGCTCAAGCTGCTTAGTTATCTCTGGAAAATGATCTATACTCTGCTCCTTTTCCAACAGCCCTAGTAATATTTTACCCCCAAACTCTGCCAAACATGTAGGAGGCTTGAACAAGCTTTCTCAGTAACATTCTTTTAACAGAAGCAACATATTTCTTTTTCCCCAAGAGCCAAAATAAAGTAATTAAGCTGGATGAAATATTCTGCTTGTCAATGACAAATTTCTGTATACATGGGCACAAGGGTAAACAGAGAACCTGACACACACAGATACCCAAATCCTCTCAGGTTCTCTAACTGCCCTCCCTCCAAAATAATCAGCACTAGTGCTGAAGTTCAACAAAAGAAGAGTCAGAGCAATTTTGAGACCTAGTTCTAACTGTGTTTTTACACAGTTAGTATTTTTCAGACTCTCTGTTTGAGGCAATACCCACACTGCCTCAGTACCAGTTCCTCCATCCTTTAATACTGCCGCAGTTTACTTTATTTGCAGCCACATTTAAAGAGGAAAAGAAAATAATACAGTGTTATGCTGTAAATATTTCATAACTTTCACACAACAATTTTTCCTTTTTAAGAGTTTAGAAATTTGGACACATCAACTGAAATACTGGCTTTGCTTTTCAAGAAGGTGTGACACACAAAAGGCTTTTTTCTTTTTCATTCTTTTGGACTATCTATCCATCCTTTCTTCCTCCCGCAGACAAGACTTTCCAATTAACTAATTCTTCACTATTCATCAGGTCAATGCAAGAAACCACAATTCTTTATAGACTACTGTCAAAGTGTACTGGGCTACGGGAACAGGAAATTAAAAGTCTTTGGGCAATGGCTTGGAAGAAAGTAATCTCTAAACAGTTCTCTTTATATATCAGGCTAGGTCACCTCCACCCCTGATAACCTTAGATGATTTAGTTTGATTTAAAACAGTAGACCATAAGACAGAACTAATACAAAAAACCTTTTTTTCAGAGATACAAGAACTGACCAACTTTTTGCATGTTTACTGTATGGCTGACATGCTGCTTTCAAATTATTTCCATCTTAACTATTTTACCTTTAAAACAGTTCCTCTTCATACTCAGAATGGTGATGACTTTCCAGATAAATCCAGGGTACTGAGAGCTGTACACTGCTCCTTGATGAGTCACTGTTTTAGAAGATGACTAGAGGAGAATGATCTACACCAGTCTGTGAGGCTTCAAGTATGTGCAAATACTGAAGTGGATCTGAAGGTGCCAGAAGATACCTGCCTGCACACTGAGCCTCCTTTCTGGGAATGTTACACATTAACAGGAGGAAAGACAAAGAGAAAAATGCTTTCCACAGATTTATAGCTTCAATGACCACCAAGTAACCTCTGTGAACTGAGCTGTGTGCTGACTTCCTGGACCTGCCAGCACAAACCATGACTCATGATGTATCAGCTCCCTCTGTGCCTTAATAGCTTTATCAGTGTCAACCCCGGCCTATTAATGACACTTGAAGGTCTTCATTAACTATTTCACTGCTGATTCCAGTAGATAATGCAGCTGGGCAAAGCCCAGGGAGTAGTGGCACAATTTAAATGGCTGGAAAGAGGGGAAAAAAAAGGAGGAGCAAGAATAGAACAGCAGACAAGCAGGAGACAGCTTTACAATAAAGCCTACTCAGAGAGTAAAGCAAATAAAAATCAAACAGCCTTAAACTGCTAGGTTTTCATTCTCACCTTTCTCTAATGCCAGTGGAAGTCAGGCAACTGCTTGAGAAAAGCAAAGCACAACCTTTGATCACTGTCTCTGTATCTATCTCCTCCTCTGTGTGAGGTCTAGGTCCATGTAAGGTAAGCTTTCATGGCGTACCAGGACCACCTTCCCAGCTGGGAAACACTCACACCATACGTGTGCTCCTGGCTTGCTGACAGCCCAGCACACTGCACACTTTTATCACCCCGTGCAGGAGCTGACAAATGACACTCCTTCACTGATAACCAGACATTAGTTTCTCTACTGAACACCACAGCATGGCCTGTCAAAAAGAGCACACTGCATTCAGACCCCATTTCCGTTTCTCACTCATTGTTCTCATGGCAAAGTGTCTGAAAAAAGTCTCTTTAGACATGAACACCATGTAAAGCACCACTGCAAGGTGGCAAGTTCAAGGAGTAAACGAGAAAACCAACTTTAAAAACCACAGTTCTGGTAAGAGCACCAAGAACTGACTCACTGGAGTGCCACACGAAGTTAGATGCTACTAATTTGAATAAGCAGGACAAGTTTTTCTCTATCTTTAGACAGAAGTGAATCACTTGCCACAGATAATCGTGTTCATTGCCACAATTTACATTAAGTATTAGAAGCTACGGAAAACAAATGCAAAATGCATTCCTTTCTTTCTGATTCCTGAATCAACAGAATGATCAAACACCACACAAATCATCTTCTAAAAAACCACTGAGCTATGAAAAGAATCCACCAGCTTGAAATCTAACTCTACACAAGGCAGTTTATCAGCCAGGTTAGCAATCCTCTTAAGGTAGGCAAACTGCAAGTAAATTTTAAGCTTTTAAATTTATTCTTGTCAGTCCTTTACCACTTTAATCAGAACCAGCACAGGTTTCCAAAGCACAGCTTTTCCTTGCAGAAAAGCACAGCAGTCACTTTCTCAGACACAGCACCAGCCAATGCTCCAGCCAGCACAAGCTTGCACCAAACCTGCAGCCTGAGCTCTCCAAACATCCACTTTGAGGTAATCTCTTCATCCACTGCAACCCAATCCCACAGACTCAACTGCTTCACTAAAACATGCTCAAAGCAACACTGAATATATTACTTAACACCTGCTGCTGTCCCAAGGTGAGGGAAGACTTAGAGACAAGTTCACCACAAGACCTCATAGTGGCCTAGTGCCTGTTTCTAAAAACTAGTACCACACACTTATTCCCTTCCTCCAAACTGCAGCAATTCCAACAGCAAATGTTGGGACTCAAATTCAGTGCTCAAACACTGCTTGATTCTTCTTCCCTCGGAGAAGTCACTCGAGTGCTTCTGGCCTGCAGAGCAGTCTGACGTGTCTATGGAGCAGCAGCCACACACCCACTCCCTCTCAGGAGCCTGCTCACACCACACCCTCTGCTACAACTCACAGCTCCAAATTACTTCACAATTAAAGAAAACTCACTGCAGGGTGTCCACATCTTAGCCCACCTAGTGTCTGTTTCCTCAAGACACAGGACCATTCTCTGCACAGCTTTCCCTGCATACAGATCTGCACACAAATACACATCTAAGTCCAAGTACTTTCCTTACTAACTGACACGATAAAGTGTTAACTCCACGGCAAGATAAAAATCAAGAATCTGTGTTAAAAGCCCTGAGATAGCACCACACAGATTTAATACTGCAATACAGTCACTGAACTGTAATGCATTCAGGAAAAAGGAGAGAACAGCCCTTCCACATCCTGAGCCACTGGCTACAGAAAGACAGCTTGCAGTCTTTGACATCGAAGAGGTAATATTATTTCTGTATTAAGCAGCTTTCAGGATACTTTGTACCCCATTTTGTGAGAAAAGTCATCGCACTCACATCCTGCAAAAAACAAGCACAATTCATTACTGGTCTAAATACTTCGCTATGGTTTGTGCCCTTAAAATAAGAACGCAATCCAGGTGAACCTCAGCGTGACCTTCTGAAAATATGAATTTACAAAAACCACTTGGCAATAACCTGAAAGTCGACTTTTTCCCCCCTAAAAATACAGTTATTTTTTTATGTCATTATAAAATAATTCATACCTGTCTTCATCACCATCAACAGGAATGGATATGCCAAAAACAGAGCTAGCAAGACTGTTCATTGGAGTACTTGCAGGTAACTGAAGAGGATTTGCTAGAGTGTCTGGAATGGGAGGCTTCACTAGAGGTTTATTTTCAGCTATAAGAGAAAGTGGTGGCTGAGGTAGGGGTTCCGATTTTCTTCTAGTATCATCAATCTGGCCTGCTAAGGACTGGGCCTGGGTCTGAAACTGTCCGAGGTTTGCCTGAGGCAGACTGGTGGGTGCACTGGGCGCACCTTGCATCATCGAATGTGCGACGTGCTGGGACTGGACCGTGCCAGGGCTTCTGCTGACAGAAGGGTGGCTCGTCAGCTGGGACTGCACCAGCGTAACAGGGACGTTTGGCATAGTAACAGAAGCGGTGGTGGACACACTAGGCACACTTGTACCAGGCACAGCCACAGGCATGCTCTGAACTCCAGGGAGCACAGCATGGGGAGCACCAGGCATTCCCGACACTTGACTGCTTCCCCCCATCGGATGCTGAGTCACAGATTTCTGCTGCACAACCCCCGAATGCCCGAGGCCTGGCTGCACCACACTCGCGGGCTGAGGGATGGCAGGCTGGCTCGCTTGTGCCTGGCCACTCTGCAGCAGCCCCGCTCCCTGTGCGGCCGCTTCGCCGGGCTGCGCCGACACCCCCAGCACCGCCGCTCCCACGGCTGGCGGGTTCTGGCCTGTCACCTGCCCCACGGGAAGGCTGGAGGCCACAGTACTTGGAGCAGAGCTTGTAGTAGCCTGCTGAATAGCTCCTTGAGACTGCATAATTGTCATGTGCTGCATGTATTCGGCCTGCCCAGGAGGCTGCGTTGGCAGTAGATGCACTGGTGGAATCTGGGACTGAGAATAAGCAAATTGTTGAGGCTGAGTCACTGGTATGCTTGCCTGCTGCACCTGCTGCTGGGCCACAGGAATGCTTGACTGCCCTACTGTCACATTTGGAGGTGCCATGCCTTTCCCGTTGGGTCCAGCCTGTGAAACACCCTGTGGATTTACCTGTGGCTGTGGTTGCTGCGGCACTATCATTTGCTGACTTGCTCCTGAAGCCCCAGAAAACACAGGCTGAGCAGTACTCTGAGGCACTGCCCCACCTACGGGCTGCTGCGGCTGCTGCTGTTGCCCAATGACAAAACTAGGTTGCTGTAGAGAAGACTGGTTCATTTTCTCTGTCTGAAGCAGCTGTGACACAGCAGCCAGGGAGCTGTCAGCTATAGAATCGGGGCCATGGGCTGACGCTGGCACAGCCGAGATCACAACAGAACCTCCTGTGGCACCCAGGCCACTGTCCCTGTCTTGAGCAGCCTGTTCGAAGGTGCTGCTGTGCCTAATGCAATCTCCAGTCCTGCCCAGAACAGCAGCAGCGTCTGAGTCCCGGTCATAGTACTCCATACACGTCCATCGGCCTCGCCTGTAGGGCTCCCCAGTACCGTGGTCCAGCTTGATCACCCTGAAGCGTGAGCTGCACGCAGCAGCCGCCATCTGAGACATGGCCCCGGGGGCAGCAGGTGCAGAAGGCCCCGTGGAGGGCAGGGCAGCCTGAGCACTGCTGCCTCCCGCCACAGCAGTGCCAGGGGCAACAGCTGGCAGGGGCACAGCCGAACTTTTGGGCACAGCCCCCCCGTTGGGGCCTGCAGCCACCCCAGCGGCAGCCACAGCCAGCTGCCCGTCCAAAATTTGGAGATTGGGAGAGACGCTGCTGGGAGTTTCGGCCTCGCCCACGTTGTTGAGAGTCTCTTCGGAGGAGCTCCGCTCGCAGACGTCCTCGGGGCCGTAGTCGGTGGCTCGGGAAACATCAAAGATTTCTGAAGACACGTCCTCGGTGCGGGACTCATCCGGGTCATCCAAGCTCTCGGTGTCCTCGGTGATGCTGCTGGCCACCTGCGCCGTGGTCACGCTGGTGATCTGGAAGCAGCTCTTCTTCTTGGCCGGCATCTTGGACATGTTTCCTCCGCAGGAAGGGGTTCGGCCGGCCGCGGCGAGGCGAGCGGGGTGCTGGGCCGGGCTGTCACGGCGTGCCGGCCGGGCCCCCGGCGCTACCGTACATCCTCCGGCGGCTTCCTGCGGCGGGCGGGGGTCGGCGGGGCTCCTCCTCTTCCTCCCTATCCGCAGCCCTCTTCCCGCGGCCGGGCCTCCTTCTCCTCCCTGCCGCCGCTCCGAGCGCCCCGCGGCTTCCTGCGGGCCGCAGCAGCGGGCCCGCGGCCCGCCCCGCGCGAGGGGCCCCGCGCTGGCCGGGCGAGGCCCAGGCGGCCCCGTGTCCCCCCCCGCTGTCTCCGCGCTCTACCTGGAGACCAGCGCCAGGCGCATCCTGCTCGCAACCGGCCCGCGGGCTCGCCCCACGGGCAATCCCCCGCCGCGGGCGAGGTGCCGGCGCCGCGGCGGCCCGGGCAGCGGCGCTCAGCGGCCGCGGGCGGGCGGACCCGCTGCGCTGCGCCGGCCCCGGAGCTCCCGGAGCGCGGTAGGGCCGCGGCTCCTCTCGCCCAAGATGGGGCTCAACTTGTGCGCTGCACCCTGGGAGCGACGTGGGCACGCCCCCGGCGGGTGACGTCACGGCCCGGCGCAAAGCGGCGCGGCGCGGCGCGGGGGTGGCGGGGGAGCGCGGCCTGTGGGGGACAGTTGGGATATGGCGGCGCACGCCGAGTTCCCCCCTCCAGGGGTTGGTCGCGCCCGGCCGCGCGCAGCCCCAGCCGGAGGCGAGTGCGCGGCGCCGCCGCGGGAGCGCGGGCGAACGCGAGAGAGCGCCCTCCTCGGGCGGGGCCGGGCAGCACAGGCTGCGCCCGCGGCTCCCGCTGCGGTTGGGCCAACGCCGGGGACTGGGGAGCGGGGACTGGAGAACACCGAGCGGGGAGCGGGGACTGGGGAGCCCCGTGCACGGCTCCGCGACTCATTCCGCCGGAACACAGCGCCGTGACCGCGCTGTGCCCAGCCCGCAGCGCTCCGTGCCGCGTCCCGCCCTTCCTGGGACACTCCAGGGATGGGGATCCGACCCTCCCCGGGCAGTTCCCACCCCCGAGCACCCTTTCCCCGGGGAAATTGCGGCTGCTGTCCACCCTGCCCAGCCTGAGCCCTTCCCTCTGCTCCTGTCCCTGTTCCTGGAGAAGATCCCAAGTCCCCGGTGTCCCCTCCTGGCAGGAGCTGTGCAGAGCCACAAGGTCCCCCCGAGCCTCCTTTTCTCCAGGCTGAGCCCCTTCCAGCTCCCTCAGCCCCTCCTGGGGCTCCAGCCCTCCCTGTCCCTGCAGGAGCGCCCGGAGCTGTCCCCAGCCCTGCCTGTCCTGTGGCCACTGCAGGGCTGCACTGGGCAATGGGCTACTGGGACATTTAGAGTGCTCTAGCGAAGAAGAAAGGGAAATTAATAAAAGGTAAAATCATTAAAGGACAAGGAGCAAGAATGAATAGGGTGAACTGATTCACTGACAAACCAGAAATGTTTCTGAAAAGTCAAGTATGAGAATTGCTCTAAACCACAGCCAGGTTCGCCAGGATGCACACAGTGAACCACACCATGGCCTTGTCAGCATTACACTGATAGTACTTTTGTGACGTTGAGTTAGTGCTGAACAATATTCCAGTGTGTTGGGCACACTGATATTTTTATTAAATGTCAGGCATGTCCATATTCCTTCTTTTTCCTTCAAGAAAAGCATCTGCTAGAGTTAGTTAAAGGAATTCACACATGCCTTCTGTCGGTGTGTGCGGGCTCCAGCGCTGTGGGACCTCCCTGGTGTGTGTGCCTGGTTTTTAGGATGTGGACAGGACGGATGGAGCGGTGGGAGGGCAGCAGGCTCCTCTCAGTGCTGCTGTGTCACCTGGCAGAGGTTTGGCCGTTCTCCCCCGGCTCTGTCACCTTCACCATTCCACACCCCACTAGGAGCATCCCCACGCAGGGTCCAGCAGCAGTGAGACCCTTGGAGCTCTCCTTGTGGGACTCCTGTTCTCACTGCAGGTGATTCTATATATTTTACACATTTTGCCATTTAAAGATTGTGGACTCATGTGACAGGAGTGTCTCACACAATCCCTGAGCCTCAAGGCTGGGGACAGAAATGTTCCTACAAGTAAGAGAAAACAAAAAGCAGCTCTTCTGGAGTTGTAGGCATCAAGTGAAAATGGCACTGCCATGTTCTGTTGGTTTGTTTCTATAATTTTAAATGGTCAAAAGGTGGTGCTTGCCACTGAAATCTGTGTGTCACTAGCATGCACTGAATCCCTAAATGCCTTTGCAGTGCTCACACCCACAAATGAATGCATGGCTGGATAAAGATGTATGTTAATAGGTGAAAGGGTACATGGAAGCTTTTGAAAAGCCCTGATGGAAACTTTAAAAGGACAACGTTTTCCAGAAGAAAGATGTGGGAATGTCAAAGGGAATCAGTTTATTAGTATCTGGAGTGCATTAATGACATGAGGTGATCACTGGAGATTGGATCCAGCCTGGGGAGGCCACTGACAACAACAGAGCCAAGTGCCAGGGGTCAGACTGAGCCTGTTTGAGGGGAAAGCAGCAGGAAAAGTTCAGGAGATTGATTCTAGCTTCAGTCTCACCCCTCAGCTGGTGCTGATCTGCAGCCTTGTACGAGTTATTTCTCATTCTTGGATCTTCATTGTTTTTCTCTCCCATCTGTCATCTGCCTTGTCTGCAGACACAGAACTGTCGAGGGCTCTACTCACCACCCGTCTTGTGTTGAGTACTGAGACCTGAATTTCAGTCAGGCCGTGTGCTGCTGTCTTAGCAATAGTAACACACTGGCACAGTCATGAACAAGCGATAAGCAGTTTATTTATCCCTAGAGTCCTTTCAAATGGGAAGAGAAATCTAGGAGTTAATAAAACTGGGTATTCTAAGAGTGCACTCTGTTTCTGATGACTCTCGTATCAAATCCTGCTTTCAAATTATAAATTTTAAAATAAACAGTAGTATCAGAAATTCCTTTATATTACTGTAAACTATATATTTCCCTTTTAATGAAACTCACAGTTCTAGACAGTAAGACATTAACTCTTTACATTTAAAACTCCTCAAATTACCCCAAATGATCTTAAACCCAATTATAATTTGAATTTCAAGTTCTTTTGAATTTCAAGCTGTATGACTCAAGATTTGGAAGACAAATACCAGGTTACAGACTGCTGGAGGGAAGAAGGGCACAGAAAATGGCAAATTAGTTATTTGAATGTCTAAGTGGGATTTTTGCATTTATAAAGGCCACTAACTATCCAGAGAACCATGAATAGTAGCTGCAGTGTTTAGCTTCAGGCTCTTCTTGAAGTTTCATGTGACAAAGAACACAGAATTTTCCTCTCCCCTGACTCTAAAAAAAATTGGCTTTTTTTGTCTTTGTAGAGTTTGTAGTCTTCTGCATGGGAAATAATAGGCACTAAATCCAACAACTAATGACAAAAACATTGTAGGAATGACAAGTGAGAAAAATGGACAGTTTCACACCGAGGGAAGAGAAGGATGAACAAAATCTGAGCTGCAAGTCTGGTTTGGGACTGTAAGATGTTCTCGATGCTGAAAAGAACTGTGGATTTGGAAGTCATCCTAAGGCAAGGACCATGTTTTGGCACTAGGGATGAATTAGTGCTGCAAGAGCTTTTAGGGAAGGCACAGAGCAGACCTGAGTTTGGGTCACAGTTTTAAAGCCACGAAATCAATCCTGGCTTTAGGATAAATAAGTCAGGTTGGTCTGTCTTTTCTTTCTGAGTTTGAATGTAAAAGAGTTTGTAAACTGTTGCTGTTCAGCTAATACACTGGAATGCAGTGAAATTTAAAGACATGCAATGTTTCTTCAATTTGATGTATAAATAGATTATGGCATTTTCAGCATTCCAGTCTTATGATCAAGTGGAATCCAGATCAGGTTTCATTTAACCTAGTAAAGAGAGAAATGTGAACGCTTCCAAATAGCTCATGTGGCGTTCAGCAGCAAATTCTCTCATTTATTTCAAACTCATACTGAGTAAAATGTGATATCAATATTGGAGACAATTCACATAGACATGGTGTGTTGGAAATCTTTCTGTTTGGCATGGTTTTATTTTAATGGACATTTTGATAATTCATTGCTGGATTTCCTAGGTTCCTAGATTGCTCACTTTCTTGAAAACCTCTTCTTTGAAGAGTAAGTAATCATTTTGCTTTGTGTATTAACCATTCTTCAGACTTTTCACCAGCTTTATCAACTACCTCTCAGTGTTAAAAACAAATCATGGCAGGGCATTTGGTTTTAATATGTTGTCTGAGCAAAAAAGGGAACATACAGGAACTTCAGAGAGCTTGTCAGATCCTTTAAATAAGTACTATGTGGCACAATTTGATCTGTAGTTACAGATCCATTTTCAGGACTGAGTTCCTGAAGGAGTTATGTAATACTTGGGGTAGAAGACTAGGAAGTATGGAGAGGAAAAATGGCCAGTTTTTAAGAGGAAAAAAGGTCAGTTTTTAGGATGAGAGAGACTCACAGTGTAGACACTAAGGCCATTCAACTCCACAATAGTCATGTTCGGTGGCCAGTTTAAACAGAGTCCTGTCTGCAGTGGTGTCAGTGCTGACAAGCTCACACAGCATCCCTGGCTCGAGGGTGCTCAGTGCACCCCTCACCCTGCACAGCTGCCTTCCTCCCCTTCTGCTGCCAAGCTGAGTTCAGAGCAGATCCGAGCTGGGTAAATAAAGGTGTGGGGAAACTTGTACATATTTAAGTTCTGAGCAATTTTTGACAGATCTCTTGCTGCCACATGATGCAGGACATGAGCAATCAGCCAAAACTGCTTCCCTGGCCTTTTTTGCACGAAAATGCTTCAGAAGCTGACAGCCTGGATGAGCTCTAACTTTTCTACAAAAGCACAAATTGAGGTTTGCAGTGGACAGTGGATTGATGGATTCCCTGTCTCCACAAGGAACCTGTATGCAAAATATATATATAAAAAATAATACTTCTGTAGCTAATTCTTGCTTTTCTCATCCACCTGTACAGCTGCTCCCAATGTCTGTGACTGCATCTACTGAAACACTCTGCTGTCAGGCACTGAAATGATGTGGATATAAACCTAAATTCTGTTCATCCAAGTCTCTGCTTTTCTGCTATTAATTTTGAAACAAAACTTGCATAAGTTTAGCTCTGTGGAAATTCACTGAAATAGAATCATCAGTGAAATGGAGAGCTTACTAAGCAAAACTAAAAGTGTTGGGGGTAGATAAATAATTGCTGTTTTTGAGGACCTGAATTTTGTATCATTATTATTGTTTTATAATTGAGCACTTCCATGATAAACAGGATTAAAAGAACAGGCACAACTTGTCCTTCATTAATGCTGAAGAGGTGATCTCATTGGGTATCTGGGTCTGCAAATTCAAACCATTTTCAGAGCTCTGGTTTTGAAGCCTGAGAAAAATGGGAAAACAGAACATTTGGGGAAGTAAATATTCTGACATTTACCAGAGCAAACTCATGGAAGTGATGCACACTATTGGGTTAAATGAAAAATACCACAATAATTAAAATACACCATTACCTGTTGCATGGCAAGCCCTAACAGATTCTCCGTGAGAAGTTTGATCAGTGGAATTGTCCTGTAGGTGTTAAGAGCTGTGGGAACTCTTTAGCAATGCATTGCAAAGAGGTGACATCTCAGCATTGTCATTTGGAGGATTTTTTCCCTCCGTTGCACTATAAATAATTCCATATGGATAAAAATTAGCTCATCAATTGTGCGAGTTAAGACTTGGCATTTTCTCTTCAGGGGCTTGTATTCTGTTAAGACATCTGAAAGTGATTAAAGGCTCTCCACACGGAATTGTCTCCAAGAAGAGGAGCTGTGGAGTCTGGTCAGGACACAGAGACTGCCCAAGGAAGGGCAGGGGGATTGCTGGGGGTTTTTCCAGCCACAGTCCCACTTGTTTGAATGAGCCTGGCAGCACCTGGAGGGCACGGGTGGATTTTCAGGTGTTCTCTGCAGCAGGTGTGCTGTGAAAGCTGCCAGGGGTGGGCAGGGATCTGCACAGGGTGCAGCACAAAACCAGACCCAGAGCAGCAGAGCTGGGCTGTGGCCTCACCTCAGGGCAATCTCTGTGGGGTCACCATCAGCAAATGGCAATTACCACTGCCTGTGAGTGCAGGGCTGGCATCAGGCACGTGTGTCCTGCTGCCCTGCCAGGCTCTGCTGGACAAGGGCCATGGGAAGCAGCTTTAGGGCTCTTTTGTGGTGAGTGACAAATGGCACCGGGAATGAGGAAATGTGCCTGATCCTTGCATGGACACCAGCTGATTCAATGGTATCGAGTGAGTTTCTGCATCTCCCTACATCACACTCCGTTCTGGCAGTCAGGGTGATGACTGTGAGGCACTGCTCCCCGTTTGGGCTCTGTTACAAACCAGGAGCAGCAGGGCCACAGCCAGGGTGACAGATGTCCCCAGCAGCCGTGGGAGCCTGGCCTGGGGCAGCAGCTGTGCCCAGATGGGTTTGCCAGCAGCCCACAGCAGCTGCCAAGTGACCACCAGAGATCATGAAAAATCTTATACTCAGAATTAAAAACTGTGGAAGGATGCAAGTTCACCACAAGACCTTTCCCAAGACTTCCTTATCATTCATTGTTTGGGGAACATTTAAATTCATCACCGAGATTATTTTCATGTTGCTGATTCCCAGAGCCCTATTCAGGTTTTATGCATCAGAAAGGATAATTGTGTTATCCAAGCACATCTCCAGAAACTGACTTTGTTTGATACCCAATGGCTGCAGTCACTTGCAGGTGTTTGGGTTTGGCCATTGACATGAAAATCTGGCTACCATGTTTTCAGCACTTGCCTAGGTGCTGTGTAGTTTACAAGATGGAGTCTGATCCTTCAGATATTGCCCAAGGAATAGCATTTAAAGTTAATTTTGACCCATGCCAATCCTGAGCAATTCCCACTCTTATGGAAATCTCTGATATCTGTTTTCTGTAATCCAGGATGTGCCTCTGTAACCACATCTTTGTTTTGCACGCATCTGTATGCCTCTGAAATTATCTGGTTCTGTCTGACAAATATCAGAAATTTTCAGAATTATATTAATTTCGGGGACATGCATTTACACCTTGGACAAGACTAAATTTATAAGTCTTGGACGTGTAAGGTATGGCTTTCATCCTAAATTTAGTTTATTTTCAATTCTGTTGATAAATTTTCTGCATTGGTTTCAAAGTCATAGGGCATGTTATCTGGATGGCTAAAATTTCTAGAGAAAGGGGGTTGTGTGTTTATAAGAATAACAGTAGTATTCAGAGTGACATCAGTAAGAGTTATAAAAACAATTAAAAGAGTTGAGTTTAAGAATTAATACATGACCACGCATAAAAACAGGTGAGGAGAAGGAAAACGCAGTTCCTCTGTTGTGCTCTCCTTTTCCTCACGGCCTGGCAGGTTGGACACCTGATTGGATTCATTCCTCTAAACAGAATTCCTGCTCTGCTCCCAGGTGAGCAGACACCAGGTGAGGATGGGCAGAGATCGTGCAGTCCCCGCTGAACACAGCCTGCTTTCTGTGTTTGTGGCTGTTTGGAGCTGTGGGAAGAGCAGTGTGCTCGTTCTCTGCATTCTCACCTGGAGATTCTTACCCGAGCCTGTTTCTGTGCCAGTCTGCTCTGGCAGGGCAGGGCAGAGCTCCCTCTTCCTTCCCCCAGAGCAGAACTGTCCCCGTGCCTCGTGTGGCTTTGCAATGTGGAGGAACTGGCGCAGGGATAAGATCACACTTGTTCTGTTCTCTGAGCTGGAGGAATGCAGACCTGCTGACTGGCAGATGCTCTCCCTCACACACCTCGTACTGAGCACTGCGCCATTCTTCCCCCTTGCGCCCTGCTGGGCCCAGGCTGGCACTGAGAGCTCTGTCAGATGCCACCAAGCAGAAAAGCCAGCTCCTCAGGCAGGGTGACCTGGGTGAGACACGGCCCTGAGTCCCCAGTCCCAGGCAGCCCCATGAGCAGGGGCCTGGCTGCCGTGTTCATCTCTCAGACAAGGCCCCAGAGGCCTGGGTGGGATGGGCAGCAGAGTTTCTAAGCCCACCTGTGAGCTGTAGGGAAAACAAGAGAGTTTCTAAGCGCCTCACCTGAGCCCAGGTGAGCTGTGGGGAAATGCTCTCGAACATCCCAGGCAGCAGGTTCCCTGCACAGCTGCTCCCTCAGTGCCCACATGGAAGTGCCTCAGGAATTCCCTCTGGAACATTGCTGGTGCTGTGATTCCACAGCAAACCTCACAAACATGCAGCCTGCCTTCTCCGAGCTCTGCTGCAGCTCAGGGTGGTCCCAGAGGCAAACCTGAGACACTCCAGCCGGTGCTGGAGTTTCACTGGGCCAGAGCAGGTTCTGGACAGGATCCCCTGAGCAGTGCAGGAGGAACAGACCCACACAAAACTGCACGAAGGGAGAAATTGGCACCAACCCCTGACCACTGATCCTCCTTTACTCCACAAATGGGGGGCTGGAGCCCCACACTTCTGTGTCCTTGGGGAATAGGGCTGGGCTGTGCATTTTTGGCTTTACTTGGATTTCAGAAGCTGCAGCAGCACAGCCCAGGAGTCACATCTGTGGTAGGTCGCAGTAGTGAGAAGAAGCAAACAACTGTTCTTGTATTTGACATTTTAAGTGCTTTTTAGCAATGTTACTATCCAGACAAACCAACGTTACTTTGAAAGCTACTGTGGAAATTCACAAATGATAATATAGCCAGAACCCATTATAAACATGTGAAACAAACAAAGGTGGTGTTTTCTAAACACGAGTCCAAGGGCTGGCCACTGGCTCTGCATCATGTGCATTCCATGGATGTGCTATAACGAGTAAATTTGTCTATCTAGCAAAATTTTAAAAATAGGAGATAGTTACATGCAGAACTAACACCTCTCCTTGGGGAGGACTGGCTGACATCTTCCCAGGAGTAGGAGAGCTGTGGGAGCAGAGGGACCTGAAGTCAGGCCCAATTTTTGTTTGCTTATTTTAGCAAAGCACCTTCTTAGAAAAGTAAGAAAAAGCTCTTTATTCCTGCAAAAGCTGTGGCATTATCCCCTGTACCCTTCCTGAGGGTGAGGAGTCACTGCCAGAGCGTTTGCACAGCTTCCCTCTGAGGACTCATCACAAACCCTGGCACTTGTCAAGAAACCAAACCTCTGCTTCACAATGCAAGGGTTATTGCTGCAGGAATAAATCCTCTTTCTTAGAGAGAGAGGCGTAGAGTGGGGCGGGGACACTGAAAGATTTAGTCTTGCTCCTGCTGCAAATGCTTGAAATGCATGAGACTGAATTATCCAGGGAGCATGACAAGGGTCTGGCAAAACCTGGCAGTTTTAATTAAGGGCCTCTGTTCAGCTGTCAGAATCCAGTGGCTCTGCTGACAAGACAGAGTGATGACAGATCAAGCTCCCCTGACACCCAGTGTAGATGCTTTTAAAGTAGCAAAACATACATTTAAAAACTTACACTTAGGCATGTGCACAAAAACTGAAGTCTTTCACAGGTGCTCAGACTTGTATCTCAATTGCAGATTCCCTTCAGTGAGGCATGCAATTTAAATCCCTAAACCAAGTCAAACATGACACAAAAATGATTAACTATTAAACAAAAACCTATCATCATGACCATCTGTGGATAAAAAGAAGAGGGAAGTTTCACCACTGCAAATACAAAATTTGCAGTTGTAAGACCTAAAGTGAGCTTGGAGCTGTTTTAATTAGCCAGAGGAATAATGGATTTTGGAATCACTACAGTGACAGCATGGCTTTGGGTCCTATTGTTTTGTTTTGCAGTGACTTCTGCAGGAGAAAAACGTGGAATCCCAGCCTGAAATGTCCCGTTGCAGAGGGGATGTCATGAATGCCTTTAAGCTGCACAGAGCCAGCCTGGCCCCTGCTCAGGAGTGCTCTGAGATGCACAGTGGGAGCAGGTCAGGGTCCCTGCTGGGGCTGTGTGAGGGCAGCTCAGAGCTCCCCTGCTCAGCAACTCCGTGTCTGTGTCAGACACAGCCCAGCACGGGCAGGGCAGGGCTGTGCCAGCCCAGGTGAGCCCTGCAGGGCTGTGCAGGTGAGCTCCTGGCTGTGCCAGCCCAGGTGAGC
>VRYO01002781.1:207869-259319 GCA_009812075.1 Sialia sialis | reverse complement strand
TGGAGCTGTGTGTGGCTGCACTGGAGCTCCTTTGGGAGCTGTGTGTGGCTGCACTCCTGCATTGGAGCTGTGTGTGGCTGCACTGGAGCTCCTTTGGGAGCTGTGTGGCTGCACTCCTGCACCTGGAGCTGTGTGTGGCTCCTTTGGGGTCAGCTGGCAGCACCCAGCAGAGCAGAGCCCTGGGCACAGCTCCTGGGGGAAACTGAGGCACCTGCCCGTGGTCTCAGCCAGAGCTTGGCAGAGCTGTGGGCACTGAGATGAACACAGAAATTGAGGATCAGGCACAGGAGGTGTGAACTCAGAACACAAGGTGTGCACGCTGTGTGCCCCAAGAGCAGGAGGCAAAGCCTAGGGAGCTCTGCTCCATCCACACTGGAGCTGCTGGGAGCTCAGGCTCCTCCAGCAGGGCACGGCCACAGGAGCTGCTGCTGGGACCCTGCTGGGTGCACTCCTCACTCACCACGCACTTCTGGACCTGGGTGTCTTAGAGGAAAACAAATGGCTTCTTGAAAAATCTTATTCAGGGTTCTTCTTTTATTTCTAATTTGTTTTCTGTCTCCCTCAACTGCAGCAAATCTTGCTCGAAGTTGCTCCTGAGCCTGATGGAAAAGAAACATTAAAGACTGTGGCTCAGGATCCACTTGGGCTCCAGACCTGACATGAGCATTTATTTTTCATCTAATTTTTTTGTCCCCAAAGGACAATTTCATTCCAGGTTCATGAGCTCATACTGAAAAACAATAGAGTATTTCCAAAGTCACAGAATTCTGTGGAATCACAAGTCTAATGCTGTCAATCCCTCAGAGTTCTCCCGCGTTCCTTTCTTTTAAAGTTCAAAGTCAAAAGGTGACTTTGAGGTGGCTGCATCTATTTACCCTTTTCTTCCCTTGGAGCAAACAGCCAGGAAAATTCCCTGGTGTATTTCTCTCCTTTCTGAAGTTTCTTTCCTCCATTGCCCTTCTCCATAAAACCAGACCCCTTTTCACACATGGGTGAACCTGGAAAATCATTTAGAGTGGGAAGCACGTGAACCAGCTCAGTGCAAGCAGGTAATTGTGCATTAGAGGCCTTCTGAAAGGTCATCTATTTCTGGGTAACTTTTCCAGCTACTTTCTTTGTGAGCTGAAGCTCACTGGCACCGAGTGAAGAACAGGGTGGCTCTGGACAAGTCTCCAGCTCCCTGGCCTTGTGGTTTGCCCACCCCTGATCACTCTGTGACTCTTTCCATGTTTTCTTTCCCATCTCCACATGTCACCTGCTTGTGCCATGTTTGTGTCACTCCCCAGTGTCCTGGGAGTGGTTGAGGTTTTCAAACACACTGCTCGTTAGATTCTACACTTCCCTGAAAAAGGCTGATTTTTCAGTTGCATCAGGGTACGAAGAACAGCCTGAAAATGATGAGACACACAAACAGACACAAATAGACAGACAGACAGACACATAGGCACACAAACAGACACAGACAGACACACAAACAGACACAAACAGACAGACAGACACATAGGCACACAAACAGACACAGACAGACATACAGGCACACAAACAGACACAAATAGACAGACACACAGACAGACACACAGAGAGCCAGACAGGCATACACACAGACACACAGACAGACACACAAACAGACACAAACAGACAGACAGACACACACGCACACAAACACACAGACAGACATACAGGCACACAAACAGACACAAATAGACAGACACACAGAGAGCCAGACAGGCATACACACAGACACACAGACAGACACACAGGCACACAGACAGGCACACAGACAGGCACACAGACAGAGCACTGCAGAGCTGGTGAACCTGTCTGTCCATGGCTCTCCCAGTGCATTTCTCCCATGACAAGGACTCCAGGTGGGCTCATGCTGCAGCCTGACCTTCAGCATCACCAGTCTGGGTATTACTCCTGACAAACCAACAACCTTTGTGATAATAAAAAAGAAATGAAAATATTAATTTAAATGAGCTAACAAATGTTACAGCCACAAGATGGTCACATAATCCCAACTTCCATTCAAAAATAGACAACAAACATCAAACAACATTAAAGAAACTTTATATTCTTTAGTGATGCAATTTCAACTACAGAAGTAAATAAATTTGGTTTGTACTAAGAATGGAAGCACAAACTGCAAACCTGGCAATCAAGGCCCTGGTTTGTCCCCCTGGGAATGCAGGAGCATCAATAACTGTGCTTATAACTCCAGCCCCACATTCCCCACTGCTGCTCCAGACACTGCCCAGCTCGCTGCCTGGGCAGGGCTCTGCTCCCGGGCTGCATTCCTGGCTCTGACAGCAGCTCCAAACCCGGCAGTGGCCATGGCCAAGCATTTGTGCACAGGGCATGTGAAGAGGCAGGAATAGCTGAAATTTTACTGAAGGAAGGCATAAGTGTGGTATCTATTTGAGAGAGAGCTGGCTGTGCAGCAGTGCCAGCAGAGCCTAGCTCTGCAGTTCCATTTGCTGGGCACTGCAGGTACTGCTTGGAATGCACCGTGGAAGCAGCAAAGCCCATGGACATTGTACATGAAAGAAACATTGATATGGCTCTGCTCAACAGAACAAAAGGCATTTTGTGGATTTTTGGATTTGCTCAAGTCTTGTGTATTTATATTTCTCGACACTGCTGCAGAGTAGGGGAGCCGTTGCCAGCTGTGCCTTGGCAGCAGCCCTGGCCCTGGCAGCTGTGCCAAGGTCATGGCCAGTAGCCCCAGAGTGGCCCCAGCACCTCACTGACCCTGCACTCACCTGCACACAACATTAACTCGAGTGACCCATGGCAATGAACAAGTTTCCAGCGGCAGAATGGACTCACACTGGTGATGCTGGCAGCTCCAGGTGAAATTGCCCCACTGGAGTCCTGTGAGCACGAGGGAAGACACCAGCTGTGTAACAGGGCCACAGCACAGCTCTAACCCCACGGCACTGCCACCAATCCCTGCACCAACGCCTGAAACCACTCCAGGCTGAGCTGGTCATGAGTCTCAGATCTCTGCATGTTCCTCATTCCAGCGCAGGCTCCAGGGCTAACCACAGCACAGAGAGAAACAGCTGAGGATACAAAACACCAGAATAATTTTAAGCATTCAGTACTAAAGTACTGTATAAATTAAAATTGCTGTCAGCATCTACACTAAAATCAAAAGCATCCCTGGTTTTAGGCTTTGTTTTACATTTCATGCTGAGTTCAACAATAAATACTCAATCGCAAGAACTTAGTTTGAAAGTTCAGCAATTTTTCAGACCCCTCAAAGCGAGTTTAAGATGAGTCCCAAAGCAGCTGCAGAGGGGCTAGTGGAGCCTGGACTGGGCTCCCCACCCAGCTGCCTGGGAGCAGGGGCTGTGGGAGGATGAGCCCAGCGTTAAGCCAAGCTCAGGGATGCTGTGCTGCTGGACACAGCTCCTCCCTGCCAGCTGCACCCACCCAGCTCACCCAGAGCTTCACCCAGCACCCCAAAGCCCTGCTCAGGGGCTGCAATCCCACCCCAGCATGGAGGAGGTGTCTGAGTTCAGCGGCCTCAAAGCGCTTTGTCACAGTTTTTGTCATTTATTAATGCTCCCAGCCCCAGGGAGAAGCTCAGGCAGCAGCACTGTGGGTGGGACATGGGCATGGGGACACTGCCACACCTGCAGAGGGAACACGGACACAGCTGCAGAGGGGACACTGCCACAGCTGCAGAGAGGGCATGGGGACACTGCCACAGCTGCAGAGGGGACACTGCCACAGCTGGCACCTGGGTGATCCTGGTATGCGCCCATTGCTGCCTCATTAGCTGTACAGACCTTCAGGACCAGGAGCTCTTCTCCAGAATAATCCCCGCACTTTCCTGCAGTCGTTAAATCTTTTCTTTATTTATCAGAGCAATATCCCTCAGAAATCAAAAGCCCAGGTCCTTCCCCCCGTGCAGAGTTGGTGAGGTGCCAGCAGCAGGGACTGCTCTGCACCACTTGCCCACACGCTGCCACGCTCCCAGAGCTGCAGGGACACTTTGGGCTGTGCTGCCAGTCACAGGGGGGACTGCACCTGTCCTTACCTTTGCTGAGCCCCTGAAATGAGAGATGAAATGAAATGAAAGTCATTAAACGTTTCAAAGTGAGGACTAAAATGAAATGACTCCAATGAGGAATACCTGCATTTAAAAGGAATGATCCCGCTACTACCAGCTGAAGAGGGGCTGTCTGTTCCAGAGCACGCTGCTGCTGCAAGAGCTGGTATCAGCACTAACACCTGAGACAGCAAACAAGAGCTAATCCTCGCACCTTCCCGTGCTAATGAATGCAGCAGATAACTGCTGTCCCTGGCAAGTGTCCCATTCAATTCAATTAACTCCAGCCAAGGCTGGTGACTGCACTGGCAGTGTCAGAAGCCAGATCTGGGGTCAGATGGTAAAACCAAGGCAGCTCCTCCACCCCTCTGTGCCCAGTCCCCAGCAGACAATCCCAGAGTAACAACCCACCTGGCATCCACAGCAGCTTCTACAAAGGGTGTGGAAAGCATCCTTTTTCCCCAAAAATGCTCATCTTTTTTTCTGAGAAAGTGCAAGCAGCTTATTTAATTATATTTTGCTTATTTATTCTGAAATGCTGGTTACAGCAGCAGTTTCCACCCCTTCCCACAGGTCCAAGCCAGCAGGAAGATCGAGTTTCTCTTGAGTTTCTCCTAACACAAGGCAGATGTCTGCCAGCTGATGTGGGACACACAGAGCTGCTGGCCCCTCCAGGGACCCTGACACCTGCAGAGATTGAGGTGTCTGAGCTATGAACTGAAGCATTCTAATAAACATGAAAAATAAACTCACCATGAAAAATTAAACTGCAGAAACAATTGGTATATCACCCCCAGTTGATACAATTTCTGGATTTGTTTGATAGTAAAAAAACACTTTTCCAAATATTTTCTTTTCCTTTTGAACATTCTTCAGCTGTGAGCTCTGACAGGCAGTGATGCATCTGCCAACTCACATTATCCAGTTAAGAAGTTTTGAAATAGAAAGAGATATGCAAAGAAGTTTCCTTGGTGGCACTTTTGAAGTGTTAGTCTGGGATTGCAGGTAAAATCCTGAGTTGTCTGTACACTGCCAACATAAATAGAAAGTGTATTTAAAGACAGGAGATTATCCATTCCTTGACAGGGCTGTCATACCTACGCTCTTGTCAGGTCTTAGTTTTATTTGAAGGTCAGTCCAGCTCAAAGAATGCCCAGAAAAGCTCTTCTGCTGAAAACAAAGCCTTCAAACCTTCAAAAGGAGCAGTAAGGACTCGTGTGTGACCATCAGCTTGGACATGGCTCAGGAGCAGCATAAGCCAGTGGAGATTTCTGAAGCTTCACTGATGTTCTTTGTGGAAAACTTGTTATGGCATTCCAGTCATCCTCCAGCTTTTTTGTGCATCCTCCAGGATGGCTGAGAGACTACAGGGAAGCCCAACCAGTTACCAAGTCCCTGTGTTGCACCTGCAAATCCACTGGAGAGAACAATTCCCAAATCAAACTCAGCTGTGTCAAACTCTGTGTCAGCACCGGCTCCCAAGTCGGAGAGCGGTGCTGTGGGTCCGCATGTTATCATTAAATACACGTTCAAATAAACTCCACATCCTGTGGACATTTTCCCCTTCCCATACTCCCCTGGTGACAGTGCTGAGCTCCTGGTGTGGATGCTGGCACCCACGTCCCATTGCTCCCAGCTGTGTCTGGCACTCTCTGGCCCAGATGCTGCCTGTGGCTCTTGGTGAGAGCTCCCGTTGTGCAGTGAGCCCGGGCAGGGAAGGGGCTTGGGGGAGGCTGTTGCTGCCCTCAGCTATGGTGGGCTCAGGCTTCACTTGGCACCCAAAGACACCAAGTACATTATTTTGGGGTAAAATAATAAAGTCAGTTCTATTTCCAGTGCAACATGCCTAACTTTTTCTTAAGTCAATTGCTTTCGTACTCATTTGGTTTAAAACTCTTGGTGTGCCAGGAAGAAAAATGATTGCATGTGCATTAAATATATTACTGTAGATATCATAGTACACTACAGACATCCATTCCTTCCACCATTTCTATCAGCATTTCAGGCTGTGATCAGAGCTCTCTTGGCTTTGTTCTAAACGTCAGCCCACAGATGATGAGCAGAGGAGTTTTTGTCTCATTACAAGTTTCCCCACAGGCTGTCCTCGGCTGTCCCAGGCAGGTCACCCTCCCTGCTGGGGGCTGCAGTGCTGGACGGGTGCAGGGTCTGGGGGCTCTCTGGCTGCAGGGACCATCCATCCACACCCTCTGCAGATGCCATGGCTCTGTCCCCAGGAGCGTCCCCACGGCAGCTGAGGCTTCACTGAGAGCTGCCTGCACAACACAGACTGGGAGCAGCACGGATTTTATGTGCCAGATCTTTCCTTGGCTGATGCTCCCAGCTGATGGTAAGCTCATATTTCAAGGTAACATCACATTCATCAGTGTCACAAACAACTGCTGCCTTAGGAATCAAGAAAATCCTTGCCTGAGTTTCACCTGAAGAATCCCAACATGCAGGAATACAGTAATTTCACGAATATAAGCCGCACCTTTTTCATTGAAGAATCCAGACTACCCCAGTGGTGCGGCTTATATTCTGGTGTGGCTTATATATGGACAAATCCCGTGGTCTTCCCAGCTACCCGGGAGTGCGGCTTATATTCAGGTGCGGTTTATAATCGTGAAATTACTGTAAGTCCCACAGCTCTCTGGGATGCCAAGGCATAAGCAGCATAAAGATCCATGTGCTGGGTGACAGCTCAGAGCCAGGGCTGGAAATGTCCTCTGAGCACAGTAATTGCAGCTCACATCCCAACATTCCCAAGATCAGCAGCTGAAGATCCCTGTTTCAGAGAGACTCAATCCTGCACTCATCACAGCAGCAGCTCTGTGGGGCTCCCTGTCCCTAATGCATGTCAATTATCCTTCCAAACAGATATTTTTCTACAATAATATGCACATCTTTTCAAAGGCAAAGTGGAAATCCCTGCAAGCATTTCTGGTACTGCTTCTAGTCAGAAATAACACTGATCTGATCCACAAGTGAATTGTATTTCTGTTGCTGAATTCCTTTGGACAAGTATCTTTGCTTTGGGGAAGTTTGGCAGCAATGAGGCACAGGCTAATTTTACCTATAAGGTGTGAATCAAAGATTTGCAAGTTTCTGAGTCACAGAAAGGAAGCGTCTGTGGCCTTTCACCACTTCTGTCAAGACAAAATGTCACGGTTCAGCTATTTTAGATGAAACTTCAGGCCTCTCGCTGTGCCCTGCAGATCCCCATCTCCCCCTCCCTGGGCACCTGGGACAATTCCAGTCCTCTCCTGGCAGCTGGGAGCTCCCAGCCTCACTCAGACCTGCTGCTGTTCATGGGGTGCATCACCATGGGCTGCAGTGTGAGAGGGGAATAAATTATCAGTTTGGCAGAATTCAGCAGAACCTTGTGGGAAAAAGGGTGACCAAGGAAAGGGTGAGCCATTTCCCACATGGCACAGCACTGAAATCCCTGGGAAGCTGCAGCAGCAGCAGCAAACCTCCAGGTCTGCAGCGTGCCCACAGCCTGACCCTGCCACCACGTGAGCAAGGGACACAAAAATCCAGCTGCTCCTGGGCTGAGCCTGGGGACAGGAGGCTCCAAGGAGAGCACACAGGTGCTCAGCTCTGCTTGCTCCAGCCCCAAAGATCTGACGGCCCCCGAGATGCTCTGAGGCCGCGTCGAGGCAGCAGCTCGAGCACCGGGGCCCGGCTGAACCCAGCCCTGGGAGTTCCTTCTGCCCAAGAGTGAGGGGCTCCCAGGACGTGGCAGCACAGCCTCCCTGTGGCTCTCAGGGTGCTTGTGCAGGGGCTCCTCTCCTTTCCATCTCCCTATGCTGTGCTCCTGACAGAGCTGATCTCATCCAGGCCTTTGCCACAGTCTGGCACTCACAGCAGGTCATCCACTGTCCCCACCTGCTGCTCTCCAGCCCCTACAGATCATTTTGGAGTCCTGTCCCTGCCTGGGGCTGACAGCACCACCCTCTGCCTTAAAGCAGCTCCTCAGGCTCGGTACAGAAGCTGCACAGCAGGGCAGGAGTGGAGGGTCCTCCACCCTCTCCATCTGTGGGATGTGCCCACCAAACACAGGCTGAATTGTCCCTCAGCAGTCATGCTGGCCATGCTCATCTGGCTGAATTATCTGCACTCTCTGCCAGGTCCAGCCCGACCCAGCCCAGCTCCACAGCCACCGACAAACCAAACCCTCCCCGGCCAGTCTGTGGGGATGTGCATTTGTCATCTGCAATCTATTCCTTGATTTCTGGCATGTATTTCCAGTACTTTCTCTTGAAAACTTTTTCAGATTTCCCTGGGCTTCTCCCTACCCTCAGTGAGCAGAGGCTCACACAGTTTAATTGTTGACAGCTGTGTCAGAAGTATTTTTTTTAGTTCCTCTTGCTGCAGCACAGGAGCTAGTACACAGAGGGCTGCCTGGCTGTGTCATGCAGCAAATTGTGGAAAGCAGACCATGTCTTTGAAGGGGAGGTTTTGGGGGGTTTCACTGCTTATGATGTTTTTCAGAGATAATTGCAGCTCCACATGAAAATGCTGACAAATGAAAGGCAGCTGAGCAAACAGGTGAAAAGCTTTAAGTACGGGGTTGGATAAAATTGCATCACTCCTCCTTTCCAGGAGCTTGCCTTTTGGTTTCACAGTAAAAAAAAATACAGTTAAAAGGAAAAAAGGAAACTCACTTCTGATTTTTTTTTCCTAAGCAAAAGATGGGAAATGCAGGGGACTAGATTAATCTCCCTTTTCTGCCAGGCTGAACTCAAATCTGAAACATCTGTTCACATAACTTGAGACAAGCTCTCCCAGTCAAGTAATGTAAGCTCAAACTCTTCCTGCCATCAGTGCAGAACTCTCAGTTAAGCTTTTTGTGGCAGCCTAAGAACGCAGACACTTCTCATGTTCCCTGCAAGTGCTGAATAACGATGGGTTCTCACTACCAGCAAATCATTGCAAAGAAAAATTAGCACCTTTTCCTAGTATTATAAATCCTAAAATCTGGGTTTTTTTCTAGAACGACACAGTGCACATTATCCTTCAGGAGTTACTCACACTGGGCAGTACCAGTGTATAAAACACCATCTCACCCAGCACAGCAGGGTTAACTCGGGTGATTGCAAAGATCAAGGGCAGGGGGAAATATTCAGTTTTCAGAATAGGATCACAGACTGGTTTGTGTTGCAAGAGACCTTTAAAAAGCAGTATGTCCACCAACCCCAGCATCAGCAGGGTCACCTTCCCCTGTCCCAGGCTGCCCCAAGCCCAAACACCCTGCACAGCCTGCTGCACCTTGCAGGGCAAGGAGGAGGATTTTGTGAAGCCTGAGAGCTGAATTTGTGTGCAGAGCTCGCACACAGGCCTGGATGCAGGGCTCAGAGCCTCGTGCAGCCCCAGGGCTCAGCAGGGCTCCATTCCCACACAAATGCTGTGTTCAGGTCCATACAGAGTGAACATTCTCTGGCTGTACAAGTGCAGCCCTGGCAGATCGAGCAGGAAACTGCAGAGCTGGGCACTGTCCTGACCCTGCACTGCAGCCCTGCAAGAACTCTCTGTATTCAACATGTTTTGGAGCACCAACCCCATCCTGTCAGAAAAACAGACTGGAAATCAGGGCTCATTTCAGATTCTGCTCCAACTCTGTGTGTGTACGAGTCACTTTGCTCCCCTGCTGCTTTCTCCAGCCTCTCATGACGTGATGGGGACTGTCCCCAGCTACAGACCTGCACAATGTCTCAGTCAGGGAACTGGATTGGAAGTGAAGGGTTCTGGAAGCCGCAGGGGAAAAAAAACCAAAAAAAAACCAAAACGGAGAGAGAGAGAGAAAGAAAAAAGAAAAGGGAAAAAAAAGAAAAAAGTGAGAAACAAGAGCGCTGTAGTTCACCGTGTGCAGCAGCTCTCCCATCCCAGTTATTTTATTTTTGCCTTCTCCCCACACAGCAGTAGATGGAGCCCTGCTCCCCTGCTCTGGCCAGCACTGGGATCCTGCTGAAGCAGAGATCCCAGCTGCAGTTACTGCCGGCCCTGCCAGCACCTGCCAGCCCTGTGCAGGGGACAGTCCTGGGAGTCTCACAGGAGGGACCCCAGCCCGCAGCTCCTGCCTGACACATGGAATTGGCTGAACCTGTGACTAACACAAGCATTGCACTGACCACAGCACTGCCTTTTCTTCCATTTCGGCACTGGGCAATGCTTCTTTCTTTTGTAAACTGTCATCAGCGTGACATGGAATTCACCACATTTATTTCTTCTGCAAAATAACGAACAACAAGGTTTGCTTGCCATACTTACAAAGAACATATGCAATAGCTGTGTCATGGCTGTGAGCACTGGAGACTACATTATCCACAGGATTTTACAGGAACTAAAGGTCGAGGGATCCACGGCCAATTTCTCAACCGCTGCTCAACTCTGCTCTGATGCCTGCAGCTTGTGTGACTGCAGGACAGAGAAGGGATGAAGTGGCTGTTTGCATCTCTTCAAGCTGGGAAAAATTATAAATGTGTGTGGTGATT
Source organism: Sialia sialis (assembly GCA_009812075.1). Lineage (NCBI taxonomy): Eukaryota > Metazoa > Chordata > Aves > Passeriformes > Turdidae > Sialia > Sialia sialis. The sequence continues at coordinate 248,765 of VRYO01002781.1, read as the reverse complement.
TTCTGTCCCCACCTCCACTCTGGTGATTCTCTGTCCCCACCTCCAAGTGCCCCGCAAGTGCCACCAGCACCTGCACGGGAGCAGAGAGCCCCAGAGCCATGCTGGCCAGAGCTGCAGCTCCATCGAGACGTCAGCCAGCATTCCACACCAACAGCTGACAAGTGGGATATTTGAGAGCAGGGAGAGCAAAATCCACAGCATCACAGAATATGCTGAACTGGAAGGGACCCACAAGGATCACTGAGTTGCTGTTCCCAGCACTCGAGGTGAGGCCACCCCAGCTCGGAGCAGAGCAGGACAATCCCTCCCAGCCTGGCTGGCAATGTGTGCCTGATGCCCCCAGGACAGGGCTGCTCCTCCTGGCTCGTGTTCAGCTCCCCCTCAGGACCCCAGGACCCTTTCCAGGCGCTGCTTTCCACATCTCACTCCCCAGTCAGTCTGCAGATCCAGGGCTGCCCCATCCCAGGTGCAGAATCCAGCACTTGCCCTCGTTGAGCCCCACAGGTTTGGTGATTGCCAGGTCCTCTCCTTTGCTGGGCATCCCTGCCTTTGAGGGAGTCAACAGCTCCTCTGAGTTTTGTATCTTCTGCAGGCTTGCTCAGTATCCCTCCAGTCAGCATCCAAGGGATTTATGAAGATGTGAGATGGACAGTTTGTCCAGAAGGATATTATGAGGAACAGTACTGAAAGCTTTACTGAAATCTCCAAAGATTACATCAAGTGGCTCCCCTCAATCAGCTGGGTGGGTTACTCAGTCATAAAAGGAAACCAGGTTTGATAAGCAGGACTTTCCTCTCATAAAGCTGTGCTGGCTTAGACTGCTCTCTCTTTTTTCCGAATTTTTTGGAGGTTGGGTTTTAGTTTTGGCTGGTTGGTTTAAAAACGCACATGCACATCCAAGTGCAGGCTTGACTGTAAATAAGAGCAATCCATGCTGCCAGGGAAGGCTATCCTCAACCTGTTGTTCTCTGGAAACATGCACTGCTAGACAAGCAAGCAGTATATAAAACCACATTTTGTCTTTTCTTAAATTCTTTGAAGAAGACCAAGTTATACGGGTAGGAAAACTGAGAATTTTTCAGAGTTACATGAGATGCTGGAGATAATATTTGCCAGCAAGGTAACTCAATATACATCTATTCTGGCACTCAATAATTAAAGAGAGGCCCCCAGCAGTGAATTGCAGGGTGATTTGCTCACAGCAGCAGCTCTCCACACTACAGAGGGGCAGAGCCTTCAGTCAGGCACTCACACGTCTCATCTGCACAGTCCAGCTTCAAAACGTGCGTGGGCAGTGTTTCTAGCAGTACTGATTTTCCATTTCTCCAAATAGAAATGAACAGAAGAAGGGAGATTAGACCCCCTGAAGACAGGGGGTTTCTAGTGATTAGCCTAGAAGTGACTTTCTGAATTCAAGACTTTATGCTGCCTCTGATCCTGCCCCTGATCCTGACCAGATATAATGGTCTGCTCATACAGCCCTAACTCGGTAAAAATCCAGGTGAGAACTTGGGCATTTGATCTTTACAGAGCAGAAGCTAACAGCTGACAAATTAAATACTTCAGAGGAGTGAAAATTAAACAGTCCTGCAGTCACGAGCGTTGGCATCTGGAAAGCTGCCACTGAGCTAATAATGGAATTGTCTGCCACAGAACAGAGGGAGGTCCCAGATCCCAGAGCAGCCACACATCTGGAGACTGGGAACACAGCCACTTGCAACCTATGTTTAAGTAGCACATTCTTGCTACCTTCCTGCCAGCTGCTCATCTTGCCTCAGCACAGCCAAGGGCGCACAGGCAGGGATGTGGCACTGGGGACAAGCTGGAGCAGCCACAAGCACAGAGGAGGGCGCTCAGTAGAACCCTGTCTGTGTGCACACACTGCTTTATTCACCTCCCCAAAACATGCAGCTGGTTCACCTGGCACGCCTGCATTTGCACCTTCAGGACACCAGCCACTCTCAGGTCCCTTCAGGTGTCTGAGGAGGGTAAAGCTCTGGGGAATGACTCTTCTGGCTCACTCCAGCCTGGCCCTAGCACAATTTTCTTGTGTGTAGCAGAGCCACACTGCTCAGGAATGGGAGCAGAATCAGAGGCAGGTAGTGGAAGATGAACCAAACATGCAGATAATGACTGACAACCAGAGACAGAGAATGATTTCCAGACAGGTGGGTATGGAGCTTGCGCAAGGTATTCAGCCATTAATGAATGACAGAGAAAACAAAATCGGGACAGTGGATGCAGCCAGACAGCAAGAAGGCCACTCACCAGCAGCTGCCTGCAGAGCAGAGCCCAGGCAGGGATGGGGAGCCCAGAGCTTGGAACGCGCTCCAGGAGCCAGCAGCAGGAGCAGAGATGTGTGACACAGCTGTGGGAGGAGAAGCACAGTGACAGTGTGACATGGAAACATCCATCAGCACACGCACAGCCTGGAGATGCCAGAGCAGCTGATTCACAGCCCTCCCCTCAAACCGTGCCCTCCCCTGAGTGGCACAGAGAGCTGGCAAGAGACAGCGAGCACTGAAGAGCACCAGGGAGATAAGGCACTAAAGAGAAGAGGGACATAAAATGCTGCAGAGGAGATATGAATGAGTGTCCAAACTCACACAGCAACAGGCTTGAGGATAAAGAATGAGCAGCTTTAGCAGCAAACTCTGCTTCCCTTCCTCAAGTACCTGCCTCGTACTTGAAGAGACTTTGAAGGTGCAAGCTGTAGGAAGCTGTATCACTGCTGAGCAGCTGGGCAGCACAGGGCCAGCCCGGGCACACAGAGCAAGCAGCCTGTCAAGGATCCCCCACTCCACACAGGAGCAGCACGTGCTGGTGAGGGTGCCTGCGAAAAGATCCTGCTCCCAAAGCAGCAAAAGGAGAGGAAATTCCAAGAAGTTTCTTGGCAGTCTGGTTCCATAACACTGACATCCACTGCAAGGGATATTTGTTGGCTCCCTGTACCATCAGTGTTGACAATGACTACTCTCCCTTCAGAGACTTCTCTTACTGGTACTGCATCATCTGCCTGTAGAATGAGGCTTTTGCATCCTGTCTGATTGGGAATACGAGCTTCCAAAAGCCCAGAGCTGTATCAGGTGAGCCTGTTGTTGGCCCTTTGGTAATATTCCTGTGAGCTTGCCAGAGCAGGAGCAGTGGCTGCAGGGATGGAGACCTTCAGGACTGGCAGGGATGGCTTTTTCCTTGCTCAGGATGTGGATTACTGTGGCCAGCATAGCAGGGAGCACCTCTGGAGGCCTGCTCTTTGCCCAGCACAGGGTGCTGACCATGGCCCAAGTACAGAATTTTGGCACTGAGGGCAGCATCCTGGCCTTCTCTACCTTGTGCATTTCCTCTCTCTTTGGTCCCTTTGTGCTCTCCTCCTTTGCTGCCTCCTCGGTGGCTCTGCCCCTGCTGTCTCTGCAGCAGCTCCCAGCAGGGTGAGAAGGGCAGGGGCAGGGGAGGCTCAGCACCCTCACTCCCTTCATCCATTTCTGGGAAGGTGACACTTGGACCATGCGTAGCAATGGTGTAAATCCCAGACAGGAATTGAAATAGCAGCAACACGGACAGTACTCATGAGGCTCAGAAAAGAAAGCTGATGTGGAACTGGATTGTTCATCTTTTCCATGACAGGAAACATTTCAGCCTCTGCTACCAGCAAGTGTCTGCTCCCATCACACTTTGCAGTCACCCTGCTCTGTACTGGGACCACAGGAATAAAGAATGCCAGAGTCACTTTTGCCTTCCACACACTCAGAATGCAACAAAACTCAACCCTGTGCTTTGCAGGCTCCAAAGTGTCACAGCCCATGGATGTCTCAGCCTTCCAAGCACAGCAAGCTGCTGCAAGGACTGCAGGACAAGGGGCTTGTCCAGGGCCAGGAGCCCTTGGGCCAGTGGTGGCCACCAGCTGCCAGCCAGCCTGCCTCAGCCAGACAGAAATCCCCATTTTCAGTCCAAGTACATAACAACAGAGTAAAGAGGCAAGGAAGAAGGAGGGCAATCAGCTCTCAAAAGTACATACACAGCACTGTCCTCAGCTCCCATTTTTCAATTACTTTTCTGCTTTATGGCCCTTGACACAAGAGGAAAAATGGAGGTGAGCTGCAGAAAGCAATCAGTCTCTCAGCTTCTCATGCATTCACACCAAGGCAGAGCTTGCATCAGGGACAGCCTCAGGAAGTGCTGGAAAACACATCCAAGGCTTTGAGAAGAATTGCTTTTACAGGACACAGGTTGTTTTGGAAATCATAAGCAAAAGGCACTGAAGTGTAACAAGGTTTTGAAAGGTCAGCAGAAAATTCCTATGGCATTTCAGACACAATAAAACCTTATGACTTCGAAGTGTTAATCAGGAATGCCGTAAAGAAGCCTTACCAGAAATCACAAGTGAATCCTAGGGACTTTGATCTAAGCTGGAATCTGGCTGCTTCAAATCCTGCTGCAGAAAGGTTCATAACCCTGAAATCAACAAAAAGGACACAGCAATAAAGAACATGTAAGAATATGACCCATTGGGTCTTATTGGCCCTAGATCTGGTTTAGCAAAACCAGGATAAGATAGGATGTTAGCCTTGGCTTCAATGGCTCTGAGCTGTCCCTCAGCAACTGTAGTAGAGGAGCTGTACTCTAAAATCAGACAATGAATTAGCTAGATTTCTTTAGGGATCAATTTTTTGTATACTTCTCACTACAAGCTGGATCAAATAGCATTCTCTTCAGTGATTGCAGTCAGGTTTTGGGGCATTGTGTACTTGCATTGGCCCAAATTGCTACAATTTGCCTCTTTGCTTCAAGGGAAGGTTTTCCAGGGAAATAGCACCTGTAGCAAGGAGCAATCCCTGGGGCCCCAACAGCACAAACTGTAGTTCACTCTAACACACCAGCCATTCCACATTTCCTTCTAACCTACATTATACACAGGTGGAGGTTTCCTCAGCTGTGATTTCACTGGATGCAGAAGAGAATTGTCTCTCAGGCACGCAGCAGCAGCCTGCACCGTGGCTCAGCAGCCCCTGGGCTCTGGCTGAGAGAGGGCTCAGCCCTGGGCTCTCACTGGAATCAGATGTTTGTGTGCATGAATGAAGTACACAGTTGCTCCAGATTTGGTATTTGTATGTGCAGCTTGGAAATATAAAATCAAAAGGCAGAGAGTTTATAAAAACTTGGCCATCAAAACAGGAAAGCAATAGACTGTATGAGCAGAAATCTAATTTCAAATGACAGCCAATGCATGTTTGTTTTATGGGTATCAGTTATCTACACAGGCTTGAAAAACACTCAGAGTAAAGCAAGGATGTCCCATGTTTTCCTTTTCACCCAAGACAGCCTAAAGAAGCAGCTTTGGTCATTTGCTTTCCAGAGCTTCTCAGGTAATGATGTAAGGAGACAAAAGACATCTAAGAGTGATCCCTGCCTCTCTGTACCTCATCCCTCTCTCCACCACGTGCTTTTTTTACCTTTTCTCATGACTGACTACCAGCTATGCCAGTCCTGGATTTCTCCCCAGATGGCAAACATGCATCTCCTGACTGCTTCACTTCCCACAGCACTGAAACAAGTGACATGAGACCAAACTTCACTATAACCACAAAGATACCTGATCCACTGGAAAGTGTGGGGCCAAGCTGGCATGACAGGCTGCTGGCAGAAGTCTTGGGGTGAAACAGCAGCACATTTAGGAGTATGTTATATGGCAGATGGAGGCCACTCATCCCCCTGTTAGAGGCACACAAAGACAGAAAAGCAGTGCTAGACCCAGCACTGGCCGCTGATCATTGCCATGATGGGAGAGATTTACCCTGCAGCACCAGGTATCAAAGTCTGTACAGAGGATGCCACCTCTCAACAAGCCCAAGGTCAGGAGACACAGACACACATGTAGACATGATAACAAAGCCCAGTAAAGACAGAGTTACAAAGACATCCTTAATGTCCAGCATGAGGCCTGGAGCCAGGATGGAGGCTCTGTTCCGTGTGCCCCACAGCCATCACTGCCCTCTTCCTTTGACAGCTTCTCACCCCAGTGACCAGCAGCCTCTGCAGTGAGAGTCACAGCAAAGCCAGCAGAGAGCACCAGGCCTAAACCTACGAGTCTCAAGTTATTTGAAGACAAAAGCACACACAGAAGAACCTCCCATTTAAAACAGGGGTTTAAAGCCAAGCAGTTGTGCGCAGTGCCGTGATCAAATGCCATCCTTATTCCATCACAGCTTGAAATAGGTTGGGTGAGAGGCAGAGAGCCGTAGAAATGCCGAGCTGCTGCCAATGAGCACCCAGCAGGCACCGTGCTGGCTCCGGCTCCATGGCCTGTGTCCAAGAGAGGCTCCACTGTGCCCAGGAGCACGCTGCTGGCAGCACAGCCAGGCAGCCCTGCTGCTCCACTCTGCCTTGCAAGGGCCACACAGGCCCCAGCAGCACAGGCTGAGCTTGCCCAGGCCTGGAGAGCACCCTCAGCTGACAGGACATGGGCAAAAACGCCTTATTTCATTTACCCAGTCCATAGGACAAAAGCCAGGAGAATGATTCATGGCGTTCCCAGATCCTCTGGACCCCCTGTGTCAAGCCTAGGTAGTTCTCCTATTTTAGCTGCTGCCTGCACAGGCTTTGTTAGTGCTGGAGGCTGAGGCTTTGTACCAAGCCCCAGGAGTTCAGTACATTCTGTTCAGAGTGCCAAAGGCACTGAATAACCACTTACATTTGCATTTGCCTAAACATAGCCTAAACATATTGCAAACAAATAGCAGGAATAAGTTTAGCACTTGAGGCACAATTAAAAGCTAAAAACACCCATCAATAATTTGGTCCTTTTCCAAAAAGACCAGAAAAAGCCAACAAGAATAAGAATAATTGAAACAGTATTTTTGTACTGCAGCAAAAAAACAAAGAATAAAAAGGTCGAGATGTTTGCCAAGAACTTTAAAACCTATTTTTAAACAGTCAGTACATTTTATGAGCTTATCTGTAGATAAGATAAGCTGTTAAATACCATTTCTGGGGTTTAGACTTTTTTCTGCAGGCATGTCAGGCTCTGTGGCCGCCCGAGCAGAGCAGAGCTACCGCCTCGATAGCCAGGCTCGCAGCAGAGCAGCTGCATTGAGACTCAGACCGCTCACCAGGGAAGGAGCCAGGAGGGCCAGGGTGGGCTCGGGCGCTATTCCTGGCAGCACAGCCACGGAGCCTGACCTTGTGAGATGACTGAATCCCGCACGGATGGTCCCCAGGGCGCAAACCCCGAGCCCTGCTGCGGGAGGCAGGGACAGAGCAGAGCCGGAGAGGGAGAGGAGGTGATGCAGCTGAGGATGCAGCCACAGCGCGATCGCAGAGGCAGCTCGGAACAAAGGCTCCAAGCCACGCAGCGACAGAGAAATAAAATTATTCACAAAGGAGCTGCAACCCCTCAGTTATTTCATCCCTCTGGGCTTTCAGTGAGGCAGATATTCCTGTAATCGAACGCCTGCGAGGTGTCTGGGTGCTGCTGTACCTGATGAGATCCATCCTCCCTACATCCCTGCATAGGGAGGAGGAGGCTGAGCCCTGTTTGGTCTGGAGCTGCTGTAGAACACTCCCCCCGTCAGTGTGATGTGCACCAGCGATGTTCCACTGCAGCTCCACCCGGCAACAGCACAGGATGGAGCCCAGCAGGGCGAGAGGAATCCCCGGCACAGCTCCGAGAGCTGCCCTGGGCACGGCCCGGAGCGCCGGGCGGTGCCGCTGCCCTGAGCCAGCCCGGGGCAATGCCAGCGGGGCCACGGGCACGGCAGCTGCACCGAAACCACCTCACCGTGCCACGCAGCCATGACCCACGGCACAGCCCCGGGCAGGCACAGCCCCGGGCAGGTACAGCCCCGGGCAGGTACAGCCCCGGGCAGGTACAGCCTGCAGAGCCCGCACAGCCCCGGGCAGGCACAGCCCCGGGCAGGCACAGCCCCGGGCAGGTACAGCCCGCACAGCCCCGGGCACAGCCCCGCGGGTCCCGGCAGCACCGGGGATGCTGGACGGGCTCCTGGCCCGGGCACAGCCCCGCGGGTCCCGGCCAAGGCTCCTGGCCCTGCAGTCCCCTCACCCTGGGTCTGTCGCTCACACACTGCTGCCCAAGGACAAGAACCTTCCTGCAGGAGGCCGCAGCAGGATTTCATTGCTCTGTCACAGAAGGCTCCAATTTGCACATCTTATCCCCACGTCCATGATTCAGGATCAGAAAACGCCACAGATCACACCTGGAAACCGTCTATTTAATCCTAGAGATCTTTTCCAACCTAAAGAATTCCCTGGGTCTGTAAGACTGCTCTGAGGCTCCCTGCAATAAGCGGGAGTGTCCACAGAGGAGAAGCCAGCTGTGTTCTGGGGTCGGGGCTGGCTGTTTTGTATCTCTCCACATCCACAAGCCCATTGTCATCAGTTGTGTCTGTGTGTGTCAAAGCTGTTTTTCAAAACGCTGCCAGCCACGGCAGCAGAGCACAGGGCTGTGTTCAGCTGCCACAGACAGCTTCAAAGCCCAGCAGATCCCAGGCTGCTGCCAGCTCCACCTCAACAAGCCACTGCATGCTTCACTGGGATGAGCTGCCTCCTCTTCCCGTGCCCCACATCATCTCACACTTGTTGTTTTCACTCCTTCGCTTCTAGGTTAGCTGTGCCTCTGCTGAGCAGAAATACTGCAGGTCCTAGGAAAGCAACAGTGACAGGTCACTTCAAACAGAGGCAGTGGCCATGACTGCTAACACGGCATGGCCAGGCTGCTGAGCAGGGACTGTCATCTACAGACAGGAGCACAAGCCCCTTCAGGGGGCAGGGGTGCGACAAAGGCAGATGCAGGCTGGCAGACTGGCACTTTAGCTGCTTTTGAATGCCAATAATCACTCGTGTTTGCTCTCCGTTTACCACGTTAATCCCGCTCGAGCACATGTCGGTGACTCACTCTCCCCTCTGCCCCTGAACAGCCACAGATCTTCTCAGCTCACCCCACATCAGTCACCAAGCAGCCTGCTTCACAGCCTCTTTGACAAACCACTTTCACGACTAATTCCATCTGAGCCCCTGACGCAGACTGAGGTGCTGCACACAGGGACCACTGCTTGAAACCCTGACACACACTGTTCACTGAACCCATAACGTTGGCTTTTAAAGTGTTCCTTCATTTGAGTCTACATTTTTCTTAATCAATTTATCTTCAATATAGGAAGAGGTGCTTCTACTAAGACCATTCCTACTGTTGTGCTGAAGCTAAGGAATTTAGGTGAAGATATTTTTTTAGGTGTATTGCAAACACTGAGCACCACCTTGTCCTTCAGAAGCTCCTGACAAGTGACATTAGTCAGTGCTGATCTATGCTCCATCACCATCTACAAGAGCTGGAAATGCTCTGTGGACAATGCGGGATGAACAGGGACACTTGTGTCTGCCCAGCTGGCTGGGGATGCATTTGTACACGTTTTCTTTTTCAACCACAGGTAAGTCTATAAAACACAACACTAGCTTTTCAGGTGGCAGCTTGCAGGGAGCTGGCAGTGAAGCACAGCCTGCTCCTGTGGCCAACACCTGCTTGTTGATGGAAAGGCACACACAGATGATGCAGCTGCTGCAGGACGACTCTGATCAGCACAGCCTTGCACCCAGCCAGCGAACAAACCACCATGCACAGACGCCTGCCTTCTGTTTGTCCAGCGCTCCGTCCCACAGGGCTGATTTTGGGGAGATCCCACAGCTCTGGAAGCACAAATAATCACCACAGATCACTGCAGCTGGTCCTGCTGATGTCAGGCTGATCAGGGCAAACAGCTGGCTGAAAGGGGCTTTGCTTTGAACTAGCAGACAGTACACTGGGCTTGAAACTACTCAATGGTAGAAAATAGATAGACAAAGCCAAGTAAAACCAAGTTCTCTTTTCTTATATAGAACATCAGTTGTTCCCACTCACATGGCTGGCAGCTGCTGGCCTGTCTCCATGAGCAGGAACTATTGCAGAACCAGCCTGGCAAACAGAGGTTTGGGATTGTGCAAACTGACTCACACTTGAGAGTGAGCAGAGATCGGTTCTGCCCTTTTGAGACTGGAAATAAAGCTTCACACGGAAAGATGTTATGGGACAACGAGCACAATGAGCAAGTGGAGGCTGTGCCAGGAACGTCCAGAGCCAGGGCTCCTCTCACCGCTCCCAACTCCTCTGCCAGCCTGGCCCCACCAGCTCAGCACAGGGCTGGTGGCACTGCCAGGTGGGATGGCAGCACTGGGACATTTTCCATACTGAGAGATGAAACAACTCTGCATCAGTTGGTGTCATGCATTTCTATACACTTGTGTTACAGAAATGTACAGTAGAGTGTCTCTTGTGCTGTCCAAAGACCCAAGTTGTTGCTGAGATGCAGATTCAAATTACCTCAAAGTAAAAATAAATATCAGTCACTGCTTTACAATTCAAATTCATGTGAAGAAGCCAAACTCTAAATGCAAAATTAGATCAACCCAGATTCACAACCAGATCTTGAACATAAACAGAGCAAGTTTGCTCAATCTTGGATTAGTGCCACTCTCAGTGTTTTTCTAGTCCTGCCATGCTCATCCTAAGGCAGGGGCCCAGGGGAGCAGTGTTTCTGCCGTCACACCGTGGTGTTTCCCTGGTATTTCTGCTCTCTCTCCCCACATGCACAAGGGTGTTGCAGATGCAGTTTGGACAGCCCTACCTGCTCCAGGGCCTCACCTCACACTTGTCTCCATGGTTTATAGCACTGCCCGGCCACAGCTATTCCACCTGCATTTGTCATGCCAAGAGAATGTCTCAAATGGAAGTATTTGGACTTGTGAAAAACAAATCAGGAAGTTTTAAGAAGAGGGAATAAGATAGTGGTTTAGTCAGACAAACATTAACCACTGCAGCTTCGGCAGAAGGTTTTACAGATGAGGAACCAGTGAGCCCAGAGGAACAAAGCCCAGAGAGAAGCACTGTGGAAGGACTGTACTGCACACAGTGCAAACTCCGCCCTGAGGAATCATGTCAGAACAAGGTTAAATATTTCACTGGGACTAATGCTTCCCATTTAATTTATTTTTATAAATCAATCTGCATAAAATATGCTGGCATCCTTTATGCTTCAATTTTGCTTACAGTAATAAAACTAACTCTGCAAATCATCCTTGGCTGTATGTTATTTTTACATCCAAGAGCACCAAGTGATAGAAGCTTGGCAAGACAGATCTGACTAAGACAGAGAAAAAGCATTGTGCTTCCCAAACATAGCAGAACAAGCCTGATTTTAAAGCAGTGGGATGAAAATGATTCAGCCTAGAGTTAAAATTAGAGGTATGGTGAGATTAAGACTGCAAGAGAAGTACTGAATTAAATGCCAGTTTTTACTTGACTCCATCAAGCTTTTTTCATTAGTCCCCGGTAAATGAAATACTAGCAGCTTTAGAAGTCTGTGAAACAGTCAAATCCACAAGGTGTTTCAAGGAGGAAATGCCCCCTCCCTCATCAGCAGTCAGTGACAGAGCAGGGGCAGATGCCACCGCTCTGGTCACCCATGCCCTGCCTGCAGAGCTGCACAGGACACGGCAAGGCTGGGGTGCCAGTGGCAGCCCTGTGCCACACCCTGCCTGGGGCAGCAGCCCCCAGGGCTCCCATCACAGCCTGGGCAGCTGCCTTGGCCCCCCTGCTCACTGCAGGGCTCCTGGGGGGCTCCCCAAGGGCCCCTCTCCCCCCAGCTCAGCCAGGCCCATCTCCATCCCTGCAGCAGCAGCAGGGGCCCAACAACCAAAGCCTGGCTCAGGTAAACCCTGACACCTGCACAGCCTTGAGGCAGCTGCCCAGAGCCACCCCGACACCGAGCTCTGCATCCTCTGCTGCTTCTCTGTGCTCAGGACACAGACACACAGCACTTCTGGAGCCTCTGACAATGACTATGTAATTCCTGAACCTCACTCCAAATGTGTGTATGTGTATATGTATATGTATATGTATATATTCTATATACATATACAAAACCCCACAAACATTTTGAATGCTAAATGAAAAAAAATCATTAACTGGAAGAGTTCAGTCATGCAAATAACCAAATCAAGATATTCCCATTCCCCTCCTCCCAGAAGCACTATTTACAGCCATCAGGAATGTGTCACTGCTCAGCATTCCGACCCACTGCCTCCGCAGGCTTTTCCTCTCTCCAGCAGGAAATCCTCCAGCTGGCCCCACTTTGTTCTGTGGCACATTTTAAATTCAGCTTCTTTGCATCAATTGAACGTAGGTGCATGCAGGCATTTGGTACCTGCATGTGGGTGTTCCTCCCGGTGAGATTTCCTTACTCTCAATTTCCTTATGAGCAAATTAAAAGGAAAAAAGAAAAGAGTTATTCCTTCAGTGATTTTTCTGCCTTTCTGCAATACACACACATACACAATTCTTAAAGAAATGTAGAAAACAACAGCCACTAAAGGCCTCTGCATCTCCCAGCTTGGATAGACCAAGCCCTGCCTAAGTTCATGTTGGAGGGTTTTCTCAAACAAGTGTTGCAGATTTCTGCTTAACAGAAACATTTTTCATCTCCCCAAGCCTTTATGCTTAGAAGTGAAATTACCTGCAAGCTGGTGTCGTATCACACATGGGCCCAGTGCTGCCCGGGACAGGGGTTCAGTGGGAGCTCCAGCAGATGGACTGTGTCAGTCTGCAGCGTTCCAGGGGATGCACCGTGCCAGGGTGGGCACTGCACTGTCCCTGTCCAGGGAGGGGCCAGAGAGCCCCAGGGTCTGCTCCAGGACAGCACAGATGGCTGAGCAGGGAAACTAAACCCTTGCTGTGGCTGGGGTAGAGCTCCAGGGGCTGAATCACTCCTGTTTCAGCAGTACCCTTAGCCTGGAGCCAAAAGAAGCAAACCAGGCAGTGAGGCAGGACACTTGCTAGGCAGAGCATCCTCGTTAGGTTTGGCTGGGTTTGTTTGTTTGTTGTGGGTTGTTTGATGCTCAACAGCTCCTACCACTAAACAGCAGAAACTGTGACAATAATTGCTTTGCTCTAAGAACATGAACCACATTTTCACCAAACAAGAAAGGACGTGTTGGGTTATTTGAATTCCTGGTCTAGCTGGGCACGTCCTATCTCTGGCTCCAAAAATTGGAAATGCATCATGAGGGCAGCCAATTCTCTTGTAGGTAACTGAACACAACTCCCAGCACGGGATAGAACTGTGGGCAAGATGTGGTATCAGTACAGGGAAACTTAGTACTGCCAGATCTGTCAAATTTCTTCCTGCAAAATGTTATGTCTACAACTACTAGAAATAGCACAGCTGAGTGATAAAACTTAAACAAGTGTGAAAAAATATTTGCTTTATTTTCAAACCCATTTTCCTTGTGAATCTGATAGCATCTTTTTTCTCAAAGTCATGTTTCCTGCACCCAAGGACTGCACTTTTCCACTCCCTACACCTGTGTTCTCACAAACAACAGCAGTGCTCAAACAGATTCTGCAGCAGCTTGTACAGGACGGAGAAGGCAGGCTTGCTGGACACCTTCACCTAAAAACAAATAGGAATAAAATAACTTTATATAAGAATATTGCCCTTAAAACACTGAAATGCTCTTTAATGTCTGCTTGATGAGGCCTGGCCCTACAAAGACTGAAAGAATTTTCACATTGCCACTTCCTTCCATGAATAGGCACTGATTTCATGTACTGCTTTAGGATCAGGTCTTAGAGGACACTATTTTTAACTATGTGAAGAACAAACATGTCTAAAACACCTTTACCCTCCAGCTGAGGCTACACATACTTTAAAGCTATTCTAATATATGCATAATTAATGTGGATATTAGTCAGCAAATGGTAAACAGCAAGTGTTGCAGTAACTCTCCTGTCAGTAATTTTAATACTGTACCAAAATATGCTACTGTAAATTAACTAGTACATTATGGAGTGTCATAAATAATTAAAACTAAAATTATAACAGGCAAAATGAACGAAGCAAGAACATTTTGTAACCCAGTGCTGTTCCTACTTGACTTCATAATTTTCTAATTTGAGTAAAACACTAGATCTGATTTTGTCTGAGCACGACAAGGAATTTGTTAATATAATTTACTAATTTAGAAAGCATCCTAGTCAGAAAGAAATTGAAACATATGAAAAGCTCCAGATAAGCCATCGTATGATAGAACATCTGTCCATGCCACTCAACACAAAGTGCTCCGCTGACACCATCCCCAGGTGCCCGGAGAAGCCACAGGAGGCACACGCAGCCCATGAGAACCAGCCAGGACAAAGCCTGCTGCCCAGGCTGGGGCACCAAGCCCTGGGGAAGAGCTGGTCCCAGCTGCTCTGGCTCCTCCAGGCCCCAGGAGCTCTCCCAGCACAGCTGGGCAGCACCAGGGCACGCAGCACTGCTCAGGCAGGAGAAACAGGCTCTGCTCCGGCACCGGGGCTACAGCACTTCACATCTAGAGGTGAGAACAGACAGGTGAGCAGCACACCAGTGACACCCCTTCATCTTTTACGGGGGTTTTTAAAGCACACCAAAGGTGCTTTTATGAAAGTTGGTAGAATTTGCTGCTTCATTACTTCAATCAATAGGAAGTGTCAATTTGTTTTTGCAAAAGTCTTCTGGTGTGTATTGTTTTGCTTTTTAACTTTCATTCTTTGGTTTCACTGAAGTAACAGGTCTCTTTTTCTAGACAGATATAAAAGAGGCTGGCAGACAATATCTGCTGCTTCATTGTCTCCGGGTGGATTCCATATTCTGCTCCTTCATTCCTCTCACCTTCCTGCTCTGCTTCTCTGAAGTACTGTGGAACCTTCCACCTGCCCATTTAAAAAATAATTTAATTTGTTGGTGTTTATTTACTGGACAAAAAACTGGATCAGTTGATCTGTTTACGCTGCCTGGGGTCACCCCGAGTGTCACTGGCCCAGAGCACCATCCGTGCCAACAGACCAGGGCCAGACCCGGCGCCCTGACTCGCCGCCCCCAGCCCGGAGCAGTGGCGAGAATGCTGAGGGCTGGTGGCGCCAGGATGAACTCTCAGCAAGAAATCCCGACGGAGTGTGAGCTCTGGCCTTGTTTCTGCAGCCTGCAGGAAGGGGTTGCTCCATCTCTGGAGCCCACATGGGGCCAAGGATGCTCAGGGGCAGTGGCTCGGGCAGGGCTGTGGGCTGCACGGGGAAGGGGAGATGCACAAGGGAAATGTGCATCTCTGCACAAGCCTGGCTTGTTCCCCGGCAGCAGATGGACATTTCGGGACAGCACTGTCCCTGCTCCACAGCGGGGTGGGCACAGCACTGAGAACATCCCGGGGGAGAAGCTGATTTAGAACTGCCTCTGAATGTGGAAAAAGCGATCCTCCCCCATCTGTGCTGCCCACCCCGGCTGCGGCAGCCTCCTGGGAGGCTGAGCAGGGGACACAGCCTGTTCCCAGCACAGACAGCCCACGGCCACCCCAGGGAGTCCCGGGACCGTGTGACGAGCTTGTCAGGCACTGGAGATGCTGCAGAGAACGGGATGCTCCTGCAGGGATGCATTTCCCAGGAGATCTTGAGTTCAGGACAATTGCAATACCACCCTGCTGTGGACAAGGACACAGGGGTTGCACTGGGTGTAAGCAAGGACAGTTTCTGGTTCTCCGGTTTTTATAACAATGATGGATTAATCCTGTTCTTGCTAATCTGCCAGGACAGAACAGCTGACACAAGACTCCTCCAAGCTGCACCAGGTGTCCTCAGCTGCAGGAGCCAGTGGCTGTTAAGCACACAGTAACTCCCACAGACCAACTCTTTCCCTCTTTTTTTTTTTTTTTTTAACAACCATTTCTTTAGGCAAGCATTTCCTGGTATTTTAAAAATTCATTTTATTCAATTTAAAATTATAACAAAGCAGCGAAGTCCTTAGGGCCTGAAAGCTCCAATCCCTGCCACTCTGGAAGTGATGAGCCAGCTGCATGGTGGCCATGGAGCAGCTAGGGCTGCCCAGGAGAGCTGAATTAGGTCACTCGGTTTGCTATTCACAGCAGCATGGCTGTCCCTGCCACTCAGGAGAGCTGCTGCACTGCCAGGGCGCTGCCCAGCCCTGCACAGCTGTGCCCTGACCAGCTGGGAGCACGCCAGGAGCCTCGCCAAGGCAGGGAAGGGACACGGGGCACACAGAGCCCAGTGCCACTCCCTGCTGTCTCCAGAGGTTCCTGCCCTGCTCACTGAGCCCTGCTCTGCTCGGGCTGGCAGCAGCACCAGCAGTGCCAGAGCTTGTGGCTCAGGCTGTCCCCAGGGGCACACAGGCTCTGGGACAGGAGCAGAGCTGCTGGCAGTGCCATGGAAGGGACCCACAGCACAGCCCTTCCTGCTCCTGGCAGCTCTTCTCATGCCAGTCATTCTGGAACCAGCTCAAGCACAAGTGTTCCATGACCTGGGAAGAACAGAGAACAGCCAGCAGAAGCTGCAGGACTGGAGTCCAATTCCTGCTCTGGCAAATGTCTCTTCCTCACAACATTCCTGTTCACCAGCTGCCTGAACTCCAAAATGCCCATGTTTCTACAACAACAGTCTTCAGAATCCAGAAAAGATCTTCTGAACACCCTGGGAAGCACATCTGTCCTGCGCATGTCCTGCTCAAGTCTCCTGTATTCAAGGAGTGATTTTGTCCCTGCCAGAGGGGCCCAACGTGACAAAATGACTCCTGATCACCTATTGATATTCAGCTGTGATAGAAATGAAAGATTTTGGCTCACACCCTCATTTGTCCACTGAAGAAAAATCAAAATGAACCAAAATGGTTGAACGTGTTGTAAATTAGTAAGAATTTAAGCTCCACTTCTCTGGAAGGCTGCAGATGTAGTGCAATGGCAAATGACAGAATAGCTCTCTCAAATTTAGGTGTGAGATTTCAAATGACCTTTCTCTAATGTCCCAGACTGAGTATAACAGGCATTCCTGAGGCAAATAACAGATTTATTTAAAAAAACAAACAAGCAAAGCTTTCTTTGAGAACACAATGGCAATTTCTGTGCAGTCTCTGCAGGATGTATTAAGGGCACCCCACAAATGCTCCATGCCCTGCTGAGGCTTTCTGAGCCCCCCTCCTGTCCCCATCCTCCAACTGGTCAGCACAAAGCCTCTCAAGAAGACGGAAATTCAAAGTCAAAGATTTTGTAGTGAAGCAACAACACCATATTCAGTGTTTTAATGACAAAAATCTGTTATGAGTGCCACCATTTTGGTTCCCAACTTCAGTGCTTGGACAAAAGTCATGACTAAACCAGTCTCTTACTGGTAAGATCACAGGCACCCAAGAATAAAACCAAATGTGCTTCCAGTTACTTCTGTGGCAGGAAAAGATGGTCCTAAATTTCTGGTATGTGTGTGAGGTCTTTGAGACATGGTGCTTGCTAAATGAAAAGTATGAACACTACATTTCCAAAGCTCATTTTTCTTTTTTTTCTATTTGTTTAATATTTTCAAGGGTAATACACAGAAGGAAAATGAGGTGATTTCTAACAGATGATTCTGAAATGTTAGCTTCGTAGCACAAAGTGAAAAGTATTCTTGCATAAGCACAGCAAACAGAAAAGGTGGTGATCTCCTCCACATCCTGAAATACAGCCAGGTACTTTGCTCACAACTGGCATTGCCTTCACTCAGCACAGCCCAGGCATCAGCTCAAACTGCAGCACATTTCCAGTGTACTTCACTTACAGCAACCTCCACCGTGAACCCCAGTGTGCATTAAATAGTGCTGATGATTATAATGCACATACTAGATCAGACAGATTCTGCAGCAATATTTTACTTTTCATTTAGATTAAATTTAAATTATTATTTACACCACTCTGCTAAAAAACAGGGAAAGAGGTGCTGCAAGTGTAGCAGCAGGCACACACATCTTCATGAATTCTCTATTTTCACCTCCTTGAATTCACCATACCTGCAAGTGCAAGTAGCTTGAAGCTCCATCTAGTGCCAGGGGCCGGCAAGTTTCTGGGCGATGCTCGCTCCGGAACCAGCAAACTTTCCCGGAGAGGAGGAGATCCCTGGAATCTCTCACAGGCTGTCAAGGTTTCCTTTAAAAGCTGCAGCACCTCAGGCCAGGCAGCAGCATGCCACAGCAGCTGAAACACGAACCCAGCATGGTGAGAGGGCACTCACTCCCCCTGCTCCATCACCCCTGCTCCATCATCCCTGCTCTAAAATCCCTGCTCCATCACCCCTGCTCCACCATCCCTGCTCTAAAATCCCTGCTCCACTATCCCAGCTCCACAATCCCTGCTCCATCACCTCTGCTCCATCATCCCTGCTCTAAAATCCCTGCTCTACCACCGCAGTTCCATCACCCCTGCTCCACCATGCCTGCTCCACCATCCTCCATCACCCCTGCTCCATCACCCCTGCTCCATCCCCCGTGCTCCATCACCCCTGCTCCATCATCCCAGCTCCACCATCCCAGCTCCATCCCCCGTGCTCCATCCCCAGCACCTTCTGTCCCGCTCCTCTCCCTGTGCCCAGGGAGCCAGGATGCTGCTGTACATCCCAGCCCACCCTGCTGACCTCTGTCCAAACCCAGCCCATCTAAGGTTCTGAAATGCCCTCGCTGTTTAATTCACGGTTGAGCATTTGCCAGCAAGTCACCAGTGTCTCCTCCCCAAACACCTAGCAATGCAGCACAGAAAATGGGGGTCTATTACCAGCACACAAAACAGTCTAGCTGGTGCTAATGTTCCCTTCCTCTCTTATTCTGTTTTTTTCCCGATGGCAAGTGCTAGAACTGCACCTGCTTCTAGCTCTGTAACAAAGCCACACTGCATGTCCCAACTCCTGCAAGCACACAGTATTCTAACCCAAAATGAGGAGGAGGTTTGTGTAGCAGAGGACAGCTGTTCCAATGGCTCGGTCAAAGCACTAACACTGGAAGGGTTTTTAACATGTAGAAGTCATGTTTCTTCATTTAAAGTGGTCTTCATTGTGCATTTTTGATTTCAGTTTCACAGAAAACCGTAACGGGAGGAATCCTTTCACTGTCCTAGTTAAATGTAACCCACCCAAGTCATAAAGCTTTAAAAAGCACTATGCCAAATGGACACAGAGCAGAGACACACCGTGTTAGATGCACGTGTCCCACATTTGTCAGAGCTGGGAACTCCACCATTGCAGACGGACAGGGCCAGCCCCACGCGGGCTGCAGGCACTCCAGCACCAGCTGACATGGGCTGCAGGCTGCCCTGGTGAGCAGGGCAGCACAGAGACAGCTGAGGGTGCACAGTCACCCTGCAGAGCACTGCACTCCTCACAGAGCCACAGCGTGACTCTGCTCGAGCTGTGTACGGGCAGCTCCAAAGCAACGTCCAGCCTGAGCCCCGCACCGCCTCGCCACTCACTGTGCCCAGAGCAGTGCTGCGGGGCACAGGCACCCATGGCGTGGGGTACAGCCACCCATGGCATGGGGTACAGCCATCCACAGCATGGGGTACAGCCATCCACAGCATGGGGTACAGCCACCCATGGTGTGGGGTACAGCGGCATGGGGTACAGCCATCCACGGCATGGGGTACAGCCCGTACAGCCCATCCATGGTGTGGGGTACAGCCACCCATGGGCCTGGGGTACAGCCCATCCAGCCCATCCATGGCCTGGGGCTCCTGAAGCCCCCCAGGTCTCTGGGCTGTGGAGGAGCTGCCCCATCACTCACAGTGACTCTGCTCCTCAGGCTCACCCTGCACAATGAACAGCCTGGCAGAGACACAGAACGAGTCACTGTCTTCTGACAGGTATTTTGAAAGAAGAGAAAACATTCTACATGAAACCACATCATTCTTAGGCTATTTTCCCCTTTATTCATTTCTACTTTTCCCCATTCCTCCCATTTTTATATTCTTAATGTTTCCTTTCACTGGTACCAGAGAGGCTGCTCTACAGTTGCACAGTATTAGACTTTCAGACTGAATACATCTCTTCTAAGATTACATAGACAACTTTGAGAGGAATAATTTTCATATACTTTGCTCCTCAAAAATGTGATATTTGAGTGGATGCAATTGAGAGGAAAGTACTACACCTATGGCAGAAATAGTTGTCTCCATGATGAAACTGAGTAGTATTTCAACTACCAAAAATTCTAAATATTAAATATACACTGGCTCTTCTTTGACGAGCTAACACCAGACAAATTGACTGCTGCTTATAGCAAGGATCAAGTTCTTTGCAGCTAAATAAAAATTTGGTATGAGGTTAGAACAGTATCATTTTGCTGGGAAAATACGGTTTTTCAGACTTCAGAATTATTATTTAATGCTTTTGAAAACAGTGAATGTTTTAAGTATAAACTGCATATCACAGATGCATTTATGTATCTGTGATTCAAAAATCCGCTGGGTTTTTAACAAGTAACAAGCATTAGCAGCAAAATCATTTGCCATCGGAGGTGAAACAGCATGCAAACATATTTGCCGATTCTACAAGCTGAATGACAATATCACAAATAGCGCAAAGCTCCGGAGCTCCCCAGTGCATCCCGTGCACAAACAGCCCCTGCAGCACCTGGGAGCTGGGACACTGCTGCTGCCCAGGGTGGTCCCACACCAGAGGGTCTCATGTTCTTGCCAGGCACCACAACAGCTGGGAATGGGTTTTCTTCCTAAAGCGTGCTAGCTCGGTGAAAAAATGCAGATCAACTGGGAAAAAGCTCCATTATTTCTCCCAGTCAACTGTGACAGAGGAAAAACAAAGCAGATGAAACCTACGAAAGGTTAAACGTTCCCTTTCATCTTCTATCACTTCTCGTTGTGGCCAGTGAAGTGTGCACAGGGTCACAGGTTCAGATTTACACCACAGTACGGTTGTTAACTGTCCCTGTTAAACCACACCGCACAAATATCCATTAAAAAATGACCGTGTCAAGAGTCTGTGCTTCATTCTCCACTTTTCTGCTTCTCTCCCTCTAACTGTGTGCTTCTCCAACCTTCTTACTGCATCTCTCAGTCTTGGTTTTGGCGTTTAAGACTAAGTTCCCCACCACCTTTCACCCAGTGCAAGAGCCAGTTGCCAGAGGCATGTGATGTGTCACCACGAGTTTGGGCAAAAGAACACGAAGACCTCAGATGGAGTATGTTCCCACCTTCCCAACGCTGTGCCAAGCTAGCTACAAACTTATTGGATTTCAGTTTCATACCCGTATTTCATAACCGAGAAGTTAGCAGTTATTTGAGTGGTGTTTGCTTGACTTGAGGCAAAGCAGAGCCCTGCAGGATCCAAGCACACCAAGGACTGCGAGGCACACAGAGCTGGGTCACACCAAATTCTGTGCTTGTCACTCCTACATCAGAGACACCATCATCAACCTGACGCTACCTCTCCAAGTAACAATTTACATACAGTGTACTTCAATCTCCAAGAATAAGGTTTATTTTCTGTTGGCCACCAGTGAGATCAAAAATTCACCTTAAAAATGCTAAAGATGAGCAAAGTTCCATGACTCTAGATATCTTGTTTTGGGCTTTGGCCAGTCTTTAAATCACATCCCCAAAGAACTGTCCTTCCTCCTATTTTAAGTACTTCTGGAAGCCACTGAAACGGAGGGAATTTCCTGCTCTTATATGACATAGCCATATCTCTATGCTTGCATCTGATTTTCAGAGTTACACTGTGGGTTTGACCTGTTTGAACTTGATGGTTAAACAAAGAATAAGCAAGGGAAACCCCTCAGAATTGCTTACATCACCGTCTTACATAGGAAGACAAAAGTTTTGCTGAACTATCTCATCAGTAAATCTACACAGGCCAAAATCCTCTAAGGAGGTGAAGCTCCTGAAAGTTTTCCACATATTAATATGTCATTTCCACAATTTGTTTCTAGCTGTCACTCATTCCTGGTGCTCCAGCCAGGTCCCTGGGCAGCTGTGGCAGGATCCTGCTCCTGGCTGTACCACGAGAGGTGACTCTGCTGGCTGTAAATTGGTGTTTCCGTCTGCTCCTGCAGGAGCTCTGTGCTGCCCAGACAGGCCCGGAGCCCAGCAGGAGCCCACAGGGCAGCACTGGCAGATCCCAGCCCTGCAGCCCATCACCCCTGCCTCTGGAGGTTTATCCCCACAAGAGGAGATTCTGCTGGTGGCTGACCGCCCTCCTGTCTGTACAGTGCTGCAAGTGCTGCTTGCAGTCATCTCCAAGTGCTGCAAAACACCAATTTGGTGAAAAACAGAACCTGTGACATCATGATGGTCGGACTAAATCGTCTCAGAGATCTTTCCCAAGCTAAGCAATCCCACTGTGAGAAGTCCTGCCTTTGGCTGTCTCATCATTCTGAGCACAGCAGCAGTACTGGACTACAAGACCACACAGAAAAACCCAAGTGACGTTACTCACTCCTTCAAGCCTTCGGTCAATTTCAGTTTTTCTGTTAACAATATAAAAACAGTCAACTTTCTCACAAAGCTGTAAATATTGAGTACACTCTGGTTAAGCACAGCTGGTACTTTAGAATTCTTTCAAATTATTATTTTTCTTTGATGTGATCCAACATCAATTTTAGACAAAGTTCGGAACTGAAGCAAAAGACTAATAATTGTTACAAGCCGCACAAAATCCTACCAAACTGTGGCTGT
Source organism: Sialia sialis (assembly GCA_009812075.1). Taxonomy (NCBI): domain Eukaryota; kingdom Metazoa; phylum Chordata; class Aves; order Passeriformes; family Turdidae; genus Sialia; species Sialia sialis. The sequence goes on along the minus strand of VRYO01002781.1, from coordinate 226,217 downwards.
AGTGTGCAATTAAATTCCAGAAAGAACTACCAGGTGAAATGTAGGAAGAGACTAAAATGCAAGAAATAATGATTTCACAACCATTTACCATATGGCTAGAGCTTACAGTCCATTACATATGTGAGTCTAGGCACTGATGTTAAAATGACCTACTATGTCTATCAATTTTAACAAGGGTATTTTTATACATATATAAGTATTTCAATCAAGAAATGTCTCAAATTCCACTTAACTCTCATAGCAAAAAACCCCCAACAACCCAGGAGATCCCCACTGTTACAATCTCTTCTTAAATCGTTTTCTTAAATCCAGCAGTCTCAAAGGTGTTGCTGCAGTAGTGCCTACACAAACAGTATTACAAGGATTGTATAACATAGCACACAACCAAACGAGGCACTTAAGAGTGAAAATAAAATTAAAGAATCACGATTTTCAGAAACACCACTGGTGACTGCTGAATCTGCTACCTGGTAGCTTTGAAACATTAAATAATAACAACCCAATTTAGACTTCACTTGCTAAATATATTACTAGTTATTCACAAATAACATGACTAGAAGCTGAGCTACCAGGCAGGTGTGAAATCCTCTCCTCTGATCCAACCATTTATGTTCAGGAGATCCCAGACTGCCAAGCAGTTATTTCCAGTTGAGATCTTTCAAAGCAGACGTCTGTATTGCCTACATCACTAACACACTCTGCACACCACAACAGCCCCCTCACCATCATCACCTGGCCTGTGCAGCTTCCACAAAGGGAACATTCCCCGAGGGGCAGCAGCCCTGGCTGCTCTGCACGCTGGCACACAGGGGAACACTTGTCCAAGAGGCAAAGCACTCAACAGCACGCACCCACCCGGCGTGGCTCTGGGACAGCAGCTCTGGGCTGGCAGTGCCCACGGGGTCCAACAGGACTGCATCACAGGCTGCAAGGGCTCAGGAGAGCGCACTGGGCAGAGGGGATGGACAAATGTGCCGGAGGGTGAGATCCCTTCAGGCGACAGGGGCACAGCCACAGGTTCTCGTGTGAGACACCTGCATGCTCGTACCCTGCTGTCCAAGAGAAGCCCACCTCGTATTAATCAAAGGATGATGACACTAGCATAGCAAATAAGCAGCTCCAAAATCCTCAAGGCCTGCCCCTGGGTCATGAGATGTCTGTCTCTATATCCATTAAATCCACTTATTAAAGTAATGCAATTTGGAATCCTTATTGCAACTTGAAGACAATCAACAAAAAAATCAAACACATTTTGGTTGAACTCTAAAACTAATGGGCACATCAGCCTCCCATTCATCTCAGACGGCTGCACTCCATTTTTGCCAGTAAGAATGTTTAACTGGGACCTCCTACAGGCCAGGAATAAATGGAGAACTGACCCTCAGTGGCATCTTCAGACAGAAGAGAACCTTTTCTCCTACCCATGGAAGGAACCTCTGGAGGCAGGATGATGAGGGCAAGCCAAACTTCAAAAAGAGCTTTAGCTATTTTACAAGCTGAAAGCAACTTTAAAGACTGTAACTCATTAGTAGACACAGTGACATGAGAATATTTCTGGGATACATGGATGATGCTGTCCAAATTCAGAGGGGTAAAGGCACTGTGAAAACAAAACAGAGAAAAAAACTCTCATGGAATTAAGGTAAAAGATGCAAATGAGCTCTTTTCCAGGTACCTAGTAATTAGTACTCAATTCTATGAAAACGGAACTAGGTGGTTAAAGGACTATGAAACCCTGAAGGGTGCTGTAGGGGTATCCATTAATAATACCTGGAGACTTAAGGAAAAGAAGGGTAAAGGAAAAGGTTAAGAAAAGGTCGGGGAAAGGCAGATTCATTTATTGTATTCTACGCCTCGGTATATTCAGGGATGTGATCTAACTTGTTGAACTTTAGCCACAAAGCGCTGGACACAGCCATGCCACATCCCAACAGTCCCCATCGCCCCAAGAACCACAGCAGTCATCCAGTAAAGCAAACCCACTCTGCTCAAAAGCAAGATGATCCTCTCACCAATTTCAACGTTACGGAAAACAGAGCAGTGGCCTCGAAACAGGGCCTGAAGGTGCCGGTGAACACTCCTGCGAGCCAGGACAGCCTTGGAGCAGCCAAGCCATCCTGCCCGGGGCCCAGCATCAGTGCAGCAAAGAAATAGCACCAGCCTCGGGGGGTGTAAAGGAATGTGGAAATAAATTATTGCCACAGAGACCTGGGGGAACGTGAAACAATAAACCCCAAAATCGCCATTTGCAACCCCTTGTAGAAATGAAATGTAGCGGATGCTGGTGCGTGTGACAGGGACGCAGCCGCGAGGTGCGGGAGGATGAAGGGCACGGGCGAGGCAGGCAGGGGCTCAGCAGCGCCCGAGGGGCGCGATGAGATGATGGAAACACAAAGGCAGCGATGGCCAGCGGAGCGGGCAGGGCACGGGGCACGGGGCACGGGGCACGGCAGCGGGCAGCGGAGCGCAGCCGGGACCGCCCGCCGCCAAGGCAGAGCAGCGCCGCTCCCCGAGCCCCGGCAGCCAGCCCGGCCCGGCGCCACCGCCGGTACTCACCGATCCCGGCCGCCGGTGGGGCCATCGGGGCGGCCGCACGCCTGTCCGGCCCCTCCCGCACCGCCCGCTCCGCAATTCCACCGGGCCGGGCCGGCTCCCCGAAGCGGTGCCGGGACTGCCCGCACCGACCTCCATCGGCCGAGCCGCCCCGGCCTCGGGCATCGAGCGGCGGGCATCGGTGCCGGCCCGGCCCCCGGCCCCGCTCCCCCCGGCTCGGGGGCGGTGCCGGCCGCGCCCCTCCTCCCCCCGCCCCCGGCGCGGCAGCGCAGGGCTGGGCTGGGCCGCGCCGCCGCCGCAGCGCTCGGTCCGCTCCGCCGCCGCACCGCCGGGACCGCCGCCCGCCCCGCGCCCCCGGCCCGCCCGCTGCCCGCTCGCCCTCGCCCGCCGCCCCGCGACCATGGCCGGCTGGCAGAGCTACGTGGACAACCTGATGTGCGATGGCTGCTGCCAGGAGGCCGCCATTGTGGGCTACTGCGACGCCAAGTACGTCTGGGCAGCCACGGCCGGCGGCATCTTCCAGAGCATCACGGTGAGCGGGGCCCGGTGGGGCCGCGGGCGGCCGGAGCGGGGCCGGGAGCGGGGGCGACGGGCCGGGGGACGGGGGCACCTTGCGGGCGGGGGGCCGCGGGCCCGGCCGCCCGCGCCGCCTTTTTTGTGCCGTCGGGAGCGGCGCGGGGCCGGTGCCGCGGGCGGGGGCGGCGGCCGAGCCGGGCCGGGGCGGGGGGCGCGGGCGGCGGGCCCGGCGCGGGTCGGGCGGGCGGCGGAGGAAGGCGGCTCGAGCGCTGCCGCGCCGCCGGCTCCATGTTTTCTCCGCCAAGATGGCGCTCTGCCATTGATGCTCCCCCGCCCTGCCCGCCCGCGCCCCCGGCCCGCCCGGCTCCGCGGCCCCGCCGCCCCGGGACAAGGCCCGTGCGGGACCCGCCGGCGCGGCTGCCCCGGCCGCACGCGGCCCCGCCCCGGGCGCGGCGGGCCCGGTCCCGGCCGAGGCGGAGCGGGGCCGCCTGGGCCGCGGTCGGGGGGCCGGGCCCGCCGTGACGCTGCACTTTGCGGCCGCCGCGGTGCGGCCGGGCCCGCGCCGCACCCCCCAGCTCCGGGCCCGGGGCCCTTGCCCAGGGGGAGGCGGAGGCGCCGCGGCCGCGGGAGCAGCGCGGGCCCCGCGGGCGGGCCCGAGCCGCGCTGATGCCGCGGGTGCGGGCAGGCCCCGGGCTGATCTCCCGGGACAGGTGCGGACAGAGCCCGCGGCATCCCGGGGCCAGTTGCGGGCGAGCGCCCTGCGCCGTTTAATGGGCTCGGGCCCGCAATCGCCCAGGCAGAGGCTCCCCCGCGCGCAGCGACCGCCGAGCAGCGCAGACTGCGCCTAACAAAGCCCTGTGTTCTGGAGCACTTCCTGCGGGGAGCCGGGGGAAATCACTGTCTCGGCCTCTCCACGCTAGACGGGACCGGTTCTAAACAGAGATTTCAGCAATATACCCTGCCGTGCTAACTCTGAACTCTTTCCTTTGACAGCCAGGAGAAATAGATATGATTGTAGGAAAAGACCGAGAGGGTTTCTTCACCAATGGTCTGACCCTTGGTGCAAAGAAGTGCTCTGTGATCAGAGATAGCCTGTATGTTGATGGTGACTGCACAATGGACATCAGGACAAAGAGTCAAGGTGGTGAGCCGACATATAATGTTGCTGTAGGCAGAGCTGGACGAGGTAAGCACCCCTTTTTTTCTTTATCTTCAGATCTCTCAATTATGAATGTGACCCTAAACACAGACTCCATCTATTAAGAAAACCAAACTCCTGTATTTAATGGCTAATTTTGGGAAGTGGATGCAAGGGCGTGCTCTGGCTGAGTTGTGACTGAGAATTACACTCATCCCCCTCCCAGCCCAGCACCAGGCTGTGCAATCCTTAACAGGACTCTGACAAGCAGGAAAAGAGCAGGCTGCAGCTCCAGGCAGGCTTAGCTGGTATTCCATCTCTTGATACCTGAAGCTCAGGAGGGGTCTGTGTCTGCAGCTTTCTCGTTGTAAATTACTTGATGAAAAGTTTATTCTGCAAAGATGTGAATCTCAGGTATGAGGTGCTCCTACCTACAAAGTTCTACACTAACTATTCTTGCACTTGCTATTGAGCCTGCTGAAGTCTGTCCAGGCAGAAAAAGCCCGTCCAGTTTGGTACCACTGAGAAATGTGCTCCATGCTCACACATCTGCTTCTCATGCTCTTCATTTAATTTCCAGTAAAACCTATTATGGGGCAGCCACTCATCTGGGATATGAAATACTGTCTAGGAGTGGTGTGCCTTGTGTTGGGAACACCTGGGCTGGCTGTGGAACAGGTTCATGAGTGACACGACTTTGGTTTTTAGGTGTAAAAGCAGAGGCAGAGCAGGTGTCTGTAGGCTAAAGCCCAGGGCAGGCATGCAGGAGGAGGACTGGCAGCACTGAAGCCAAGCAGAGTTCTGACTTGTGAGATGTCAGTGAGAACTGTCTTAAGCTTTTACAAGCCAGTTGCTGTGGAGATGGAACACAGAGTCACTAAGGCTGGAAAAGCCCGCCAAGATCATCGAGTCCAACCTTTCTCCAGTGCTGCCAAGGCCACCACTGACCCATGTCCTCAAGTGCCACAACCACATGCTTTTAAATCCCCCCAGGGATGGGGACTCAACCACTGCCCAGGGCAGCTGTGCCAGGGCTGGAGAGCCTTTTACCTAACCTAAACCTGCCGTGGCACAGCTGGGGCCCTGCTGTGTGATCATGTGTAGGCAGACTGGCTGCAGCATTCCCAGCTTGGCAAACAGTCCCTGGCCCGTGGAGCTCAGGGTGTCCCCCTCCCTGCTGGGGCACATCTGATGGCAGCTCACAGTGGCTGCTGCTGGTGAGCCTGCCGTGTTCCCTTCACCAGACAGTCTGGGACACCTTGCTGGAGTTGGGGGAGTGGGGAGAGCCTCAGCATGACAGCTGTCCCTATGTCTTATGTAAAAAGCGTGGTTTATAGTTGTGTTACTCCATGGAAAGTCTCTGCCCAACTCACCCTTTGGGGTTTTTTACCAGCATCAGAGCAGTTACTCTGGTTCCTATAGCAGCAGTGGCTGCTACAGCACAGATCATGGGGATTTTCTTTTGCCACTCTCCAGTCACCCCTGCTCCACAGGTGTTTAAACTGCTGCCAGCATTTCCTTGCTGGGTGATGACTGATGGTGAGAGGCACTGTAATGCTTTTTTGATAGCTGGTGGCATTTTTCTTAGCAGTGAACTCTTGTAACTTCCACAGTTAGAAAAAATCCCTGAGGATAGATAGTGCCTTCTCCCAGCCCTGTCTACATCTGTGTTTTAACAAAACTGTTAAACTAGCTTAATACCCAAATACTAAATCTTGAATTTGAGGGTGTTTATTGCACTGCTTAAAACTTGCATTATTTCCATGTCTAACACACTCTTTTAAAACCTTTTTTTCTTTTCTCTTTCAGTCTTGGTCTTTGTAATGGGCAAAGAAGGGGTCCATGGAGGCGGCTTGAATAAGAAGGCATACTCAATGGCAAAATACTTGAGAGACTCTGGGTTCTAGTTGTTAGGCAGACTGTTAAGTATTAGGGGAAGATTGCTATTAAACTTTCCTGGCGGTGAGCTTTAAACCTTACATTCTGGAAACTTTACTAGCAATGCAGGGTGATGGGGTATGAACCTGTGTCTCCTTTGTATCCCTTTGTTGGTGGGGAAAGGTGTTATTTTTTTTTTCCCTTTAATTCTTTTCATTTCTGTTTTGTTTCCTTGTGTACTCCAGCATTGGTTATAGTCATGGGAAAGGAAGGTGTCCATGGAGGGACACTCAACAAGAAAGCATATGAACTGGCTTTATACCTGAGGAGGTCTGATGGCTGAGCAGCCTCTCCCCATGCACGTAGCAGCTGTCTGCACCACCACCCGCTTGTGCTCAGTGCTACCAGACCCTAGATGGTAGTTGGTGTTTTTTTATTTGCCCATTTCCTACTGTCATAGCTCCAGTTCCCCCTGTTGATCTCTGTAACCACTGTAGGTAACGAGCCCGTCTGGCCACCACCGTGACGAGGATATGCATGATAACTTGAAACTTGGGAGGGGAACATGCCAAGTGTAGGCTCTGCTTGTCTTAGCAATTAGCGTGATATTGACAACTAAACCAACTGAGATACTAAACAAGGTGCCGATTGTACAATCTAATTTGATCAATGCCTCTTGAGCACTTTGAGCAAGTCACAGCTCACTAGTCTTCCTTTCACAGAGCACGGTTGGGAGGAAAAAAGTGCGTGCATATCTTCACTTCTGTCCCTCTCTTTGTTTCTGTTTTTTAAACCCATGTGTTTGCTTACACCCATTTTTATAGTGCCTGGTTTGTTTAACCAATTTGCCACTCAAAAGCTATTAATGTCACGTTAGTTTTGTCATTGCACTTCACTGTAGGCTTAAGTCTCTTACTTTTTCTTGATGTTGTCTGAAGGTTGTACTGCTTAACAAGTGCAATCACAAAACTATGAAAGGGTACAGATGTACTTCCTCCCATGACCTTAAACCACCATCCTAGGGACTCCCCAGACATTCCATCATTACAATAGCTCAGGCACTTTTTTTTTTTTTTGCCAGCTCCTGTTCTGTAGTTGACTTGTGCAAGGCTGCCACTGTGGCCCTTAGCTAGCCTGGTATAACCAGCTGGAGTGTGTCTGGTTTCAGTTTCTCATAGGACCAATTTTAATTTGCAGCTTGGGGGTCGGGGGGTGGGGGGTGTTGTTTTTGTTTTTTAATATAAAACTGCAATGTCATTGTGAAAACTGCCACCTTCAGCTACCCTGGGAGCTCTGACTGGCTTCAGTCTTTCTGCCAGATCCCTCAGTGGTGCAGAGTTTGGCTGCTCTGAAGCCACTGTTTGCATGAAGGTCGGTAGTTTGTAAGCTAAATTGTCAAAATACCATTTCAAATTTAAAAATCTTCATCTGGCCTGTCACACCCTTGCTGCAGAAATGATGGAGTGAGCTGCCTTGTCCACGAGTCATCTGAAATGTCTGTAACCAAACTCAGTTCAGGCACGGTTCTGACCTGTATGTCCATTACAAGAACTGCAGAACTCTGTATACTAAAGAATAAATGGGAGATGGTAGTGGTTGGAATAACTGACTTGGCTGTCTTGTGATGAATTTTTTAATATGTATTCTGTGCCATACTATTGTTAAAAAAAAAAAAAATGAACTGTTGCTATTGTGAGATGGATTTTAACTGACTCCGAGGGTTTCTTTTGACTGGCACTACCTTAGGGACATTCTAGTATTTGCTTCTATTGTTGGGCCTTGTGGATAATGTACAGATTTAAACAAATTCTTGTTGCTGATTTGTCCATTTCTTTCCCTGCACTTTGTTACATCTGGGATACAGTCTAACTCATCTGATTTAATATGCATTTCAAAAAATGCCATAACTATTAAAAACACCTTGTTTACAGACAGATGAAATAAATTTATTCCAACCAAACAAAACCAGACTGTTGGTAATTTTTCCGCCTCGCACCCAGGAAATCCTCTGAGGCCCCTCAGTGCATGGCTGGCCACACTAGCAGGAGGTCTAAGTGCAGTTTTAAGTTTTGCAGGACAGCGTAGTATGATAATATAAATAGAATGATGATATGATAAGCAGTGTGATAGTATGACTTCAGTCAAAAGCCAGGCAGTGTTTGTTGCAGATCTTTAATTAGGAGATGATTTCTCATCTCTCAGTTCCACGTTTATCCAGCTCTCGTTGGGGTGCCCTGCCCTGTGAATGCCCTTTAAACCATTCCTGAAACAAGCTGGAGGTGACAGCACACTGGAGCTGGCATGAGTCTGTGGTGGCCTGCCTGGGTCAGTACAGAACGTGCTCCCCTCACCCAGAGAAGGGGCAGATTCAAGGTCTCCATCACCTTAAAGGACTGCACCTGTGTTTGTTACTCCCAAAAAAACACAAGCGTGAGGCGCTGTGATGGGGACCCCTGGGGCTGGTTCCAGATCATGGCAGGTGAGTCTGTAGAAAGGCCCTTGAACTAGTCAGGTGCTCCTGGACAGGACCTGGAAACACCTTTGCTCTCCTCCCTCCCCTACACCTCCATCACTGGTGTCAGCTGCACCTGCTCCTCTGCTTGGCACTAGAGCTGGCTCTAACTAAAACACTCCTATATATAGCGCTCATATTCTCCCACTGCCGAGTGACTCTGAGTCTGAACTGGATGTCCCAGTGCCAAAGTCAGAGCAGACCAACAGACGCAGAGCACAGAGCAAATTCCTGTTCAGTACTAACTGGCACAGAGGATGCAGATCTCCTGCCTTCAGTCACCTTCTGACTGCGGAACTTTTGTTTCTCCCGGATGTTTCTGCTTGGTTAAGAATTAGGCCTTGTTCAAATTACTTTTTCAAATGCACTTGTTGGTGAATTTTCCTAGCATAACTGTGTCTGCAACTAATTGCAGGCACTAGAATTACTCAAGAGCCACATTACAAAGTTTAGTTCAGTTCATGGTTCTGGAACTCTTCAGGTTTTAGGAAGCCTGGAATACATTAATGAATAAACATACACGCTCACAGCAACAGCAGGGACCTATTTTAAGAAACATCTTTCAGCTTAGTAATTACATTTTCAGAAACCATTTTCCCGTTTGTACTCACCTAGACACATGCACGCTGAAGGGGAATTCTGCCTGGTGAAAATTCACCACTACACTAACTGTCATTACCCGTGGCTGCTGGCAGCAGTGGTTTGGAGATGAATCATCCTTTCGTTATTATCCTTTCACTGCGCCTCCTCGTACCAAATAAACTTTGCTTGCTCTCAGCCAGGCCCAGCAGAGCGGGTGCGTGGCTGCCTGGAGGGTTAGCTCAGCAATGCCACCTGGTCCCCCCTCACCTGCCATCTCCTGTCCGGGTTCCAGCGCTGGGCTGTGGCTCTGCAGCGCTGCCAGCTGCCTGGGAACTGCTCAGAGCACCCTGCTCCTCCTCCACACTCTCCAGGAAAACTGCAGCCTCTGGCCAGTCCAAACTCCTCCTCAGGATACAAGCGAACAAAAAGGAAGGTTTTCTGCATAACTCAGACCCCTGCACGTAGCACCGGTCACAGTGTGACACAGGGAACACCTGCTCAGGACCCCAACAGTTCATGTTCTGCATCTCCAGAAGCACCCTCAGTAATGTAAGCGTGCACAAGGTCTCAGCTGATGCAAACCTTCAATAAACTTCAGGTATTTAAAGTGGAAAACATGTTTATTAACATTCTTTCAAGCTTTCCTTAGTCAAGGCCATATAAAAAATCTCCATTTGAGTATATGCATGGTTTTACTTTCTACATAGTTACAGAGGTATTATATAGAATCTAGCTTTTTTTGTGATACACTGGTAAGTACTTAGTTCTGTGAGACAGGTGTAAGCACTTGTTTTCAAATCAGGTATTTGAAAAGAACAATTTTTTTATATACAGTTTAGCAGACTAATGCAGCATAAAATGCTCTTAGTAAGAGGTATATGAGCCAAGGATCAATATAATACTTACCCTAAACCTCTTTTTCTATGTGGAACAAAACCTCTGTCTCGCTTGTCTCCCAAGACCCACCTCCTCACTGGAAACCAGACAATGAAGTAGTAGCAAGGAGGGATAATTAATGTGCTTATGGTGGACCTGACCTTGTGAATTGCTCAAAACTAAACATATATTCTAAGTTTCCTCATCCTGGGAGTTACTCAATGGAACTGCTTAAACTCAGCTACCATGGCAAACTCCAAGGATTATTTGGAATCACTGCTTTGAGATAAAATTGGAATTTCTTCTGCTTTGTTTTGACATACCAGCACATAGAACATTGATCTGTTCTACATTTGCCTTTCAGCAGTGGTGACAGTTTTTAGGAAAACTATACAAACATGCAAATACAGTTTTTGTTGGGCCTAAGGGGTAACACATATCTACATGTAATAAATATTGCTCTCAGGATGACCCAGTTGTAGCTACAAAATGGAAATAAATTTTTTCCAGAGAAATCCCATTTCAACAAGAGACATTCAGAGTCTCTGCGATATTTCTATTGATATAAACTATTAACATTATTCATTAGCATTGTGAAGTCCAGTTTAACTGTTGGTTTTGAGAAGACAGAATGTGTGACTGAATACCTGAATCAAAAATAAATCTACATGTAATGATTTAACCAGAGTACTACTACATGAACTGCTGCTCCTACCAAAGAAACCAAATGGATTACAGATTAAAAGATTCCCTATGCAAAGGTTTGTAAAGAGCCTTAAGAACCCTTTTGTTCGTACACCTACGGGTCATTAGTAGTCTCAGACAGTGTTTGCCACTCTGTACTCCCTGTCCTCACTGGGCTGCAGCTGAACCACTACACTTTCTTCATTCATGCCATTTTCTGCATCACTGCTATCAACATGGTCATTGTCATCCTCCTCATACTCCGAGGACTCAGTCATGTTCTGGTGAGAATGGGACTCCGACAGAGCCCCGAAGGACTGCGTGCTGACCGAGGCCAAAGGTCTGAGCAGAGGAGTGTTCTCAGACACCTCATTCTCCTCTTGGCTGCTGTCTGTCTCCGAGTCAGAGTCCCCCTGGGAAGGGACCACTTTCTGCTTACACACAGGACAGGTTTTCTTTGTTTTTGTCAGCCACGGGTCCACACACTTGCAGTGATATGCTGTTAGAAAACAAACCACAAGGACATCGTTATAAATAGTGAAAAGGACAGGGAAACCTGGTAAACCGTGTTTCTGTTCAGCCACACAGGAGAATTTTTCAACGTAACTCACACAGAGAATTTTAGTCCCAAATTTGTTGGCACGTAGCCTGTACAAAGCACCTGATGGCTTAGGATCTCAGCCACGTGGGTACATGCAATGAACATCTGTGCTCTCTACTGAGTGAACGGGAGCACTAGCACAACAGGCTACATCTGATGACAAACCTTCAAGCTTCTGCAACAATTCCATCCAATTGGCAGCAGGCATGCCCACCATCATCATCCTCACACTGCCTCTCACCGCCACATCAACACGTATCAAAGCACCTCATGATTACACGATATTACCACATGATTTTGTGGATCTTAAATTAGGTCTGCAGCTGGCACTGCAACTAAACTGTTTAAAAAAAAGTATTTGTCTTACTTATGGTATTAAGAATTCAGCTCTTCTTAGTAAGAGACTTCTACTTGGCAAGGAGCTGGTATCTACACGGGCCAGCAATGCCCTTTAGTACCCGCTCAAGCACACTGGAAACGTGTTCTTCACACGAGCTGATGGTGGGGCTTGGTGCTGTTCAAGTTACCTCTGCAGTCCCCCACTGGGAGAGACGCTAGGGACCTGCTCTTTCTCTTCTGAGCACTCCTTGTTTGTCAGCCTACTCTGCAATTGTTTTCATGACTGAGTTCTAAAAAGCTCAGCCTGTCCCCTGCTGTGCTGGCTGTGTTTAGAAGGCTGTTACACCTCTGCAGTGGGCTGCACTTGACAAAGTGTCCCAGGGAATTGGCTTCCAGGTGCAGTCAGGCAGTGGCATGCACAGCTGCAGACTCCAGGACAGACCCAAACCTACAGCTCCACCTCGGCACCAACAGCTCTGTTAAGTTTTGTGGTTTATTTGTCTTGGGGAAAGTGAAGGCCTATGCTGTTAAATGTAAAAGTATTACAATAAATATGGGTATTCAGGGGACAGCACCAAGCCCAAATTTTTTCACGTTACATCGAACGACAAATGCAAAGTGGGAATGCTAGCTTTTTAGATTTTAAAAATAGAAAGCGAGCTTTCACTTTTCCCACTTTGTACATTCATTCTTGCATATTAGCAAAAAGGAATTTTATAAATCACTCATTAAATATATGTGCTGTAGGTTTTGGACAGTGTTTTGGAAAGCTGTTTTAATCTGAATTCACACCTAAAATACAGCTGCTTACCATGAGAGCATGGAAGGATCCTGAGCTTGTCTCCATCCTCGTATTCATCCAGACAGATGGCACACACATCGTATTCATCTCCTACAGCACATAATTGAGAATTATTTGGACCTTAAAGGACCTGCAGCAGACCCTCCTGACAGCTGATTCCTCAGGCTGAAGGAACCACCCCTTCCCCCTGCCCATGCAGAGCAGCTCCTGTTAGCTGCAGAGCTACTGCTGAAATTTTCACCTTTCTGGGAGCACAGCTCATCCACCTTAGGTTAGTAAAAATACTTTAAACTGTTAAGTGCTATTGCTACAATATTTTTTCATGCTTATTGAAAGATGGAAGGATTTGAAATACAGCATTCACTTAACTGTACAGGTATTAATAAGTTACTGACAAAACCTAAGGCAGAAAAATAGCAGCTAAGAAAACTGTATAAAGAATAATAATCAGGAATGACAGTGTGGCCACAGGGGATCCCCTGGCCAAGAACAGCAGAAGAAAATGACACAGCAGTGGGACTTGACACTATGGCAGGCAGGTACAGGTAAAGTTTCCTGCCACCACAGGTATTTCCCCCACCCCTAGCAACAGTGCAGCCCTGGCCCTCCCCACAAAGACACAACAAACCCTTGGCCCTGCTGTTCCAGCAGTGGCCAGTGTCCAGCCACTCCCCAGCCCCCACAGCCATCACACCTGAATTAACCAGTGCTGCTCCCAGGTGCCTGGAGGAGGGAGGAAGATGCACACAGCAGCTGAGGGCAGGGACACCAGCCCTCCTTGGCACCCAGGCCTTCCTTCTCCTGGACTAGATCCCAAGCTGTTTCAGCTCCATGACAACATGCCCCTCAAGATCGAATTTAATTTCTAAAAGGGACCATTTTCAGATATCTTTTTCTCAAATTCCCACTACTCTGATTTAGAAACTAACTCAGAACCCTTAAAAGAATAATTCAAAAAGGAAGTACGAACATAGCTGCAAAACCAAGTATATTTCTGAAATAAATGGTGTATGAAGAGTATTTAGTAAGCAAAATTATCTAACTACTTGGCACGTATAAATAAAAAAGAATATTTTCAGAAATACAGAATTATCTATCCACACATGTATGTGGGCTTCGAGCAGTGCAGAATGCAAAACTCAGCTGAGACTTTGGCAGGGTTTCTGTTGCATTTTCTCTATTAAACCACAATGAACTCTGCAGTCACACAGACAGGTCAGTAATGAACAGCAGTTGTACCAGTTAAAAATCCCATTTAGGAATACATAACAAACTGCAGAACTGCAGTTACTGTGACAGTCTTTAAAAGGCATTAAGACTCATGCCCCACTATTGCTCAATCTCATGTATTTGCATATATGTACAGAAAAATTCAACACAAACAGTACTTGAATAAATTATTGAGAATTTAATGAACGAGTTGAAGAACAAAAGCTTGGGAACTTTCATGCCATTTGTGCACAGATTTTTTTAAGCAATGTTTTAATGTTCAGCCACAGTCTGCTCTGCTCCCACTAAAGAAGTGTTAGAACTATTTCAGTAAGAACAGGGTCCAGCCAAATGTTTTGTATGCTTTCATTCAGTACTCTTCTATCTATTTCAAGTGTACTTAAAATACTCTGAAACTTAACACCCCTTTGACTTACAAGGTTTTTGGTGTTAAAACAATAAGGTCCAACGAGTTAGGCAAACAATGCACTTGCCTTTCTTAAACTTGTGTACAGGAAGTTTCTTAAGCTGATCCTTCCTAAGACGATTCCTTCTTGCTCTGTGTCTGTCCTGAACAAATTTTGTTATCTGGAAACAGACAAGATAACATGAACATTAAGTTACACCTATTAAAGTTTTGATTTATGAAGCCTGGCAGTAAATTGGCCAAAAGGGAGCCCCAGCTAACACAGAATAACCTCTTCCCTTGCCTGAAGCCACACAAGCCTAAAGGATGCTCTCCATGAACAGGGCACTTGGAACTGAGAATACACAAGGGTTTTTTTGGTATGTATACTACATAAAATAATGGCCATTGCTGCAATCCTCTACTGAGGCCTGTGAAAAGCAGGAAGCATACTGCAGAGCAAAACACAACTCAGTAAGTTTAAACAGTTTTCCTTACAGATTTAGATTATTCCAGCTGTTTCAGAGGATTATTCCTACATTCATCAGAACTGTTTCCATATTACCTAAAATAGTGCTTTGGGAAGTAAAGGGTTTACTTTGAGTCATTGTTACATGTTATATTATGCCATACTAAGATAACTCAGTAAATAAAATAACTAAATAACTAGTAAGACCAAGCTCTCTACATAACTATAACAAAGATTCTATTTCCATTTTCTTAGTAGTCCCTAATGCTATTTCTGTACAATTTCTAAATCTAGCACCTGTGATACAACATTTTTTTCAAATTTGCTGACAAGCAAAGAAATGAACAGAAGATATTTCAATCTAAACTGTCCCTTCAGACTCTTTCACCACAGCTGAACAATAAGCTGTACATACAAACTGCAGGTTTTTTCTGCTGTAATCCAGATCCTTAGTGACAATCAGAGCCTCATGTGACTCTCCCAGTTAAAAACAAGATTGTCTCAAAGAAGCAGGGACAGAATCAGAACAGAATGAGGACCAAATCCAACCTGGGACCTCCCTGGGATCAATTTCACTGCCCAAATTAATTGTCCAGTGCTCTAGTCTGTTGAGCTCTCTCTGAAGGCCTCTCTATGTGCAAGGGAACCAGCATCTCCCAGTTTAATAACCCTGGCAAATTTACTCAGCAGTGTGTCTGGGCTGCTGAAAGCACCCCAGAACTGGCTGTAAAGCTGAACCCTGCTGAGCACCCCTGGTGCCAAGCACCAGCTAGGTGCCACCCCTTCCTGCAACTGCCTGAGCTGCCCTTCTGACAGCTCAGCCACTGTCCCCTGTACACAGGCAGCTTCAACAGGCTGGTTTTGTCCAGGACACTGTAAAAGACAAAAACCTCTGCTAAAAAAAACTACCTTTAGGTGATCATTCTGCTTTGTTTTCAGAGAGCAACTGCACCAAACATGCACAGGATTGGCAATGAAATATGTAACTTGCAGTGCAAAAAATACTAATGCAGAAAAATATTTTAGGTGTTTGTACAACAGTTGATACATCACCTGCTTTTTATTAAAAGGCAAAATAATAAATTGGGCACAGATTACACAGATAAAATGGGATGCTAAGTATCCTGAGATACACAGCTATGCCACCTCAGCATTTCAAGGAAGGCTGTCCCAGCTGAGAAGCCCCAGAGGCAATGCAAGTGCTGAGATCAACGCTCTGTGCTCACACACTCACACACCCAAGTGCAGCACAAACAGCGAGCCCTGCACCCTGCTGCACTGGCACTAATGATTGAGTTTGGTAAGGTGGCAGAGGCTCTCAGTGCACAAGAGCACAGGACAGGTCACTGTGCACAAGCCCTCTGGAGTGCCAGAGTGGCACTGAGGACAGCTCCTACAAGCAGTTACACACTGGGCAGAACATCCAAATGACTCCTGATAGCCTTCTGACAAAATCCCACACCTGTTTGTTCCACTGAGAGACTAAATGATTACAGGCAGGAGTGGTACAGGTAAGTGCAGTACACACAACTTCGCTCTTGCTTTACTGTACCATTTGAAACAAAACATTATTAAAGAAAAGACTTACCATAAATATGACGATGAGAATAAGACAGATCCCTACTATTATTAGGAAAGGGATTAAGTAGTACTCCAAAGGAAGACTGAACTCTGGGATTAACACAACATGGCCACTGTGGGGAGGAAGAGAGAACACTTTCTGAATTAATGAGAACTTAATGAACAAGTTGAGGAAGAAATACAATAAAAAAAATAAAGCAAATGATTGTCACGTAAGACACACTACAGGAATGCTACCTGTCCACAACAACATAGAAAATTCAGTCCATACCCACATAATGTAAAGCTAATTAAATAAAAGGATAAAACACTGTTTCCTAGAATATTTTTTGAGTTAAAACTATTTACTGACCTCAATCAAACCTAAAGAAACCAGGAAAATCACCTCATAGCTGCTTTGACAGCAGAATGAAAAAAAATATAACATGACTATCAAATGATACAGTGAAATCATTCTTATTTATTAAAGTATTAAAAGTTGCTCTCAGGCACACAATTTTACCTGAAACACCTATAATCTCTGCCATCACAACATCCTATTTTAAAGCCATAAATATTCAAAAAAGACAATGATCTAATTAATGCAAGGAGTACCACAGGGGCATGTGAGTTAACCTACCCTTTTTCGTAAGTAAACTCCTCTTTAAGAGAATTAGCTGACGTCTCACCAATAAAGACAGAAGGAATGTCAATCTTCTTTAAAATCTCAACTGTATAAAAAAAGGGAAATAAAACTATTGTTACGAAGATAATCTCTGGGTACGCAAGACACAAGAGCTGAATATTATGAGACTATCACAACAGAGGACATTTCAGCACATGACATCCAGACCAACACACATGCATCTCACAGCTTTACTTCATAAAAGCACTATTATTTTTCCTACACCATTTCTAGGGAATTCATTGCAGGCAGAAAAAATCGAAATTCCTTATGGAATAAAGGGAGCCTAAAACCAAAATATGGTGACAAACAAGGATCACAGTTTTGACCATAACACCATTCTTCACTCAGATTCAAGCAAGTCACACAGGTCCATTGATTTCCAGAATTTCTGGGAACTTACAGGATTTTGTGAACTGGTTCTGTAAGTTTTAATTAAATCTGTCTCCCCTCCTTTTCACCCCAAACATAAATAATCACACTTGCAACAACTGTGGCTAGGTAACGTCAAAAAGAAGAAAGAAAAAAATTAACAAGTCCCACACCTTTATTTCAGTCTCAAGAAACTGGATGAGCTGTTGTCTTCTCTTGTTTACCAGTGAAGGCAGTAACAAATGAAAACTTATGGAAAGATATATCCTCTATCCTAGAAAACCTTCTCCTCAGCTTCATTTTATACTCATTTTCCCCGTAATACTTCCTATTTAAGGCTCAGAGTAACCGGAGTTTAGTCCGTCTCAAAGCAGTCAGGTTCCCGAGGCAAAAGCACACGTGGCTGAATGTCAGCTCACACTGTGAGGTCTGTGCTTGTTGTGGACTTGTTCTATGTTTTGGTTACTCAGTGAAACCTGAAAATAAGATTCACACGGGTTGAGAATTCTCTAAACCCACTTTCATGTAACTGCCCGGGCTGCTCAGCTCCCATTTAGTTTGTCAAAGCTCATTCCTGGTTTACTCAATGGCACTTCCACTGGAAAAGAATTTATTTTTCTCTTATTTATTTTCTTGTTCCACATTGAACAGGTAGAAAACCGGAGAAAATAAAGAAATGTCACAAAGACAGCAATAACAGCACTAGAAACACAAAGCACGTACCACAGAACAAACCCAACATTTTGACTAGATTTCAAGATGTTCTGAACATATTCACTCCATGAAGGTTAAAACTGGAACAGCTAACCCAAGAAACAAACAGTAAATGGTGCACTGGTCTCTAACTACTCTTTTTCCAACTGAAAATAAGTGCATGTGATTTGCTAGAATCCATTTGGCCAGAGGAACAGGAAGATGCAGCCAACAGGGCAACACCACACTGGAATGACTATCAGAGATGAACTTCATGATCTGAAGTCTTTTCCAACTTAATGGTTCTAGGATTTTAAATACTAAAATGTCTTTTTATAAAGTTTTATTTCCTTCCAAATGTGCATTTTCTACTTTTATTTCTACTTAACTAACACATATCAGCTATTTTCTACATCAGTAATATACAGTAATTTCACGAATATAAGCCGCACCTTTTTCACTGAAGAATCCAG
>VRYO01002781.1:195963-206869 GCA_009812075.1 Sialia sialis | reverse complement strand
GCCCCCCAGGCACCGCCGTTTCGCTGTCGCGGTGGCGTGCGGGCTCCCCCGCCCCCCGGGCGCAGCTCCCTCTGCTGTCACGGCGGCACGCGGGCTTCCCCCTCCCCCGGACACCACCACCTTCGCACTGGCGAGTGTGCTGCCACCACTGCCACTGAGCAGGCGGGGGCTGCAGCAGGCAGCCCCGGGCCAGGAGTGCCAGGGCCAGCGGCACAGGGCGGGTGCCTGGGGCTGCTTTTAAAGCCTTCACTGGTCTATGAAAACTGTTTGCAGCTTGAGCCGGACACCAAACCCCGCGCTGGAGCAATTCCGTTACTAACTCGTTACGTTGTCGCACATGGGTCCTCACTTGGAAAAAAAAAAAGGTGCGGCTTATATTCGGGTGCGGCTTATATATGAACAAATCCCGTGGTCTTCCCAGCTACCCGGAAGTGCGGCTTATATTCAGGTGCGGCTTATAATCGTGAAAATACTGTAAATCTAGGTCAGAACACTTGAACTAAAATTTGAAGGAATACCAAAAGAAACTGGAGAAGGCACAAGTAAATGTATTTGTTCTTAATGCAAATATCTCTTGTTATTAAATTTTAAAAGCAAGGGGATTTATCTGGGCTTTTTGTTCAGTTTGGTTTTGGATTTTGGTGGTTGAGGTTTTTGAGGGGTTTTTGGTGGTGCTGCTGTTTCCAGTGGGTGAAATGATATTCAAACAGGAGAGAAGAAGTGATACCTGTACTTACTGTCGTTGGATCCCATGCTTATGAGGTCATCAGAATCAACATTGTGCACGATAGCTGCCTTGTATCCAGCTCTCTGGGCATTTAAGACCTGTAAGCCACACAAAATACTTACTGGAAAGAGTATTGCTGCCAAATACAGTGCCTGTCTGTGCTTTCTGAGACAAGGTGCACTTTCACAAAGTGATCAATTTTGCACTGTAAACCACATGTCACCTTCCAAAGCAAAATCGTATCATTGTTCTTACACTCGTGTAAGTATAATGTTAGTAAGTGTAATGACTTCCTTTTGGAAAGCCATTTTACTGTTGTCTGCAGACAGTCTACTTATATATATTAAAAACAGAATTTAAAACTTTCAACAGGTATTAAAAATATTTTATTGTAATTGAAAATAAAGGCACTAACTTTGGTAATCTAGAAATTACCACTTGACAGTTCATCAAGTCAGATGAGTAGTATCTTTTCTGCGCTTTAGAGATGTGAAATATCTCCCCTGAAAGCCCAGGTATAAGAAGTTTTCTCATGGAAAAGTGCAAAATTAGAACTATGGGTACAAAACTATTCACATCCTATGTACCAGGTACATTTCTAATACAGACTCACCTTTTCATCAATACAAGGAAAACCCAAGGTCCATGTAAATGGCATATACTGCAGCAACTATTACCAACATCAACTTAACTAAATTACAACTGTTCATCTTGGATATTGCTTTTACTCCATCCACCATAGTATAAAAATCCTCACATAGGCTGCAAAAAGCACTTAGAGCACCTTGAGACACTTTTGGGTTTCATCCCAACAAAACTGATTCTCTTTCCATATTGCTAAGGACTGCATTTCTAACAGCAGAACAACAATATTGCAAGATGCACAATGCAGACACCCCAATATTAAAAAAGTAAATCCACTTAGAGATGGTAACATACATGCATGGTTGGGAGTTTGGCCAATATTGCATCACCACAGAAAATATCCATATTGCATACATAAAGAAATCAAGAAATAGCTATGTACCTGCACTTGTAATTTGCAACTTAAACAGAAGGAGAGAGAGGACTTCCAATTTTTGATAAAATATGCATTGACAGAATATGCATTTTGTCAGTCAAGTAGCTAATGGGTAATTTAGCTCAGATCTCAGCATACGTGCCACTTCTTGGTAAAACCTTTAAGACAAAATGCTGTACTACCCATGCAATGATATAATGCAATACTGCAGGAGCATTAACAACCCACCAAAGATGTGTATTCGCTGGGCAGAGTATGCAGATACCCCTGCTCACCCTGGAAATGCTGATCCTCTTGCTACTTTGCTCTTTGTCTAACAAGAACTGAGTGGGAACCCCCCCATCCTATCAATATTATATGAAACATAAAATGCAACCAAAAATCCTTACATACAGAGCTAATGCAACATAATCCTTAAAGGACTGACTATGGAAATCCCTCAAGAGCAATGGAGAGGGATTTCAAATTCAGACCTTCTCCTTTAACCGTGTCTCCAGAAGCAACACTGTCCTGTCAGTGTGTGGACAACAATTAGGCAGACGAAGCAGACATGAAAACAGGGCCAGCAGCCATTTGCCCCCCTTTCCTTTCCCCTGAGCCAGAGGCACACACGGGCAGGACTCCCAGGACAGGCTGTGTCCATCCCCGAGTCTGATGTGAAGCACATTGCATGCACTGAACCTGTCTCTGCAGGTGGAACCTGCAGTCTAGGTAGAATTCACATGTTCCAATCACCACACAGCAGCAAAAGCAAATACAGTTGAATCTCCTTTTAGTTCATGAAACTCAACAACAAACTGAGAAGCCCTGTTTTCCTTAAGACAGTCTTAACTGCCCCATTGTATCAGGTTAATTTTCAAGAAAACCAAACACAAATCATTCTAATTTTGCATTATTAAAATCACAGAACTCAAGGGCTGGAAGGGACCTTAAAGATCTAGTGGCTGGAGCATGTCCAGGCAAGGGAATGGAGCTGGGGAAGGGTCTGAAGCACCAGGAGTGCCTGAGGGAGCCTGGGCGCTCAGCCTGGGGAAAAGGAGGCTCAGGGGTGACCTTCTCACTCGCTGCAACTCCAACAGGAGGGTGCAGCCAGCTGGAATAGGGCTCGTGTCCCAGGCAGCCAGCAGTGAGACAAGGAGACATGGTCTTAAGCTGTTCCAGGGAAGTTCAGATTGGACATTAGGAGGAATTTCTTCACAGAAAGGGTGATAAAATACTGCAGGTAGTAGAGTCTCCATCCCTGGAGGTGTTTTATTAAAAGACTGGACATGGCACTCAGTGCTCTGGTGTAGCTGACAATAGTGTTTAGTCACAGGTAGGTCACTGGTTGGACTTGGTGAGCTCTGCTTTATCTGCCTGGAGATAATAAAATTCTCCCTCCCTTCACATCAGTATCTATTTCATGTTAGCTATAAAAATTTTTCAGAAGCACCAGTAAACCCTTTGAAACAGAGGGTAGGGGGAAATCAGATCTTACCTTGACATCAAAGTTGCACTCCAGCCTTCGGATCAACACAATAAAAGCACCAGAAGAGTTGTCCCTCAGTGGAGGTGGGGCTATAGGCTCACATGCATTCTCTGGTTTGGAATTTATTAGAAATCCCTAGAAAACAGGAGCAGAAAGAGAAGCTTCATTTCTCTTTAACAAAAGGGTCAGTAGTCTAGTATATGGAAACAAAACTGCACATTTTCATACAATACCTAAACAAATTCTTATTATCAGCTCAGTCCTATATCACAGTAAGATTTCTACTTCCCTGACTACCTATTTTGATTGATCAGAATTTTCATGTCTGTAAACAATTAGTTTAAAAGAAAATAGTTTTTCTAATCCCATCATACTCAGACTCTGCAGTGAAATTCAAGAAAAAAGAAGATGGCATATACTACATTGATATAGTGTAACTATTGCCATAAGACAATTTAGGGATAATAGGGAGTCTAATCAAGAAACCAGAAGTACAATGGCCTTAGAAGCACCAACACAAACTCAGCACTCGCCGATTAACGAACACAAAGTTCCATGAGTGACCCCAGCACTGACCTAGCAAACAGAACAGTTGGTTTGCTATGGTAAGCAAAGATCACTCAATAAGCTACAGCTGAAAGCTCAAAACTCTGGCAATGTCATCTTGGAAGCAATCTTTGAGTTGTTTTTAGGTGGGTGAGATAGTGGCCTTCTGCAGGCAGTCTGTAGCCACTTACTATAGAATCTGACAGACTAATAAATCTTAATCACAAGCACTGAAAGAGCATACCATTTTCACTGTATTGTAAGAAATACCATAGCATTTTTAAAAGTAATTAAAATCTCAATGCAAAGAAAAAATTTTAGTGTAATATTCAGGTCTAAAACTCCATTTCTACACATGTGATGACATCTACCTTAATTAAGACACTGATTTGTCTAACAGTTAAAAAGGTCAGAATTAAAGCTCCTTATATCTATTTGTGGTGTATTAAATTGGCTCACTACATGGGTAAATCACTTAATCACCCTCTGATTCTCAATATAGTCAGCAAACAACTACACAGCTTTAACACACCTTCTCCCCATGACAACACCCACTGGGCACAGAAATGAAGCCTGCTTGAGGGGAACTGCAGAGAAATTGCTGAGTTACGGGAATTCCTGAAGTACTTCATTACATTTCAGGATTAAAAGGGCAACACGGAATTAAAGAGTGACCCTTTTACCTTATCACCAGCTTCTTTTTTTGTGTGGTGGTTAGTATCAACACTGCAACATTAACAGTGCTGCAGAGCCAGTTTTTGGGGCCATACAGGCTTACAGACAGAAGTAACACAAAAACAACTACCTCCCTGGCTATTCACAGTCTCCAGGGTGTATAGGAGACAAAATCCCCTTCTCCAGAACTTGGAAGGTGATCTGCCTACATTTTTGTGTAAGAATTCTAAGCTGTAAAAGCATAGATATCTCAGTCCTAAACCTTCATGCAGTGTTCAAAAGGGACAGCAAGACAAATCACTGCTACGTGAGTGATTCCATGCAGCCACTCTCACAGTAAAAAAAGGTAAGGCAGACTGAACTTCCCACAACCCTAAACTGCCTGGATGGCCAGACACCACCTCCTTTCCACTGGACAAGTGTTTCAACTGCCCAAGTGGAACAGAAAATACATTTTATCCGAAATGTGATCTAAGGGCAACAAAGGGTTGCCTCACTGCAGAGCACCCCAGGTCAGGCAGGAAGAGGGAGCGTGCCCCTTGGTGCTGAACTCAGCACAACACATCACAAGGCACCAGCTGCATCATCTTAGCAACAGCTACCTCAGACAATGTGAACACTGGAACTGAACTGGACATTCATCTGGCTTTAAGCACTTTTCTAAGCAACAGGACTATGACACCAGTTCACAGCATATGTAATTCATTTTTAGATAATTTTGTTTCCAGCTCCTCTATCTTATGTTAGAGAGAAAAGGAATAAAAGCCTTCATACCAGTTACTACTGCCACCAGTATGTGTCTGGACAGCTTCTACCACAGCAGAGGCCAGAAAGACAAGAATGTGCTTTATCATTGCTGTCTAAGGAAGATGCATTTATTTAACCTCTCACAGTTCCTTTCCATTTTACTTTCAACTCCATCTCTCTTCTGTTAATTTCCCTCAGTCCACCTATACACCTTCCTGTGTTCCAAGTGAGTGCACCGACCACATTAAAGACACGAAAAGTAATTATCCTGCTGTACAAAACATTCTTGCTGCTGTATTTCAGAAGACATCAAGTCTTCAGAATTTCTAATCCAGCACAAAATAATGATAAAGCCTAACCTGTACTCCCATGTACTCCTATATCCACCTTGGACAGTTTTTGCATATTAATCATTTTGCATGAAGTCAATACAGTTTTTCCCTTTCCAGTTCCATTAACATCTGCAAACCTTTACATCTTACTTCTGTCTTCTCTAAGACTAGGTGAATTTTACAATTTCATATGGTATAACATTTATTTATTTTTCCATGTCAGTGAAAATGAGATTAAGAAAACTTTTAAAAAAATTAAAAAGCCACATGCCTATTTTCTGCTAATTCAATAAACCAGCACTTCCTAGAGCCTTCTTGTGTATTATGATGACAGCTTCCAAGCCATGGCCCAGCACCCCTACCCCAACATGATGCCATTTCAAGAAGTAAAGACACTAACAGTAAGTAGCAAATATATATATGTGTATCTGCATTTTCCCCACTTATTGATACAGAGTAAAATAAAAGAGCGTTAGTGTAACCGCAGCTTTAAGGGACACTGGGGGAATGGGGGGACCTTCTCACCTGCTCTAGGGTGTGCACTGCAATTGCAATGAAACCACATGAGGAGAGGTCACAGGGTCAGTGACAATCCTGCCCTAATCCCTGACCCCAGTGCTGGGCACAGGGCACAGGCAGCAGGGCAGAGCTGCAGCTCCTGAGCCTCCCTACTTGCTGCTTGAGCAATGCAGCCAGAGCAGCAAACACAAGAGGGTGACTTCCCAAAACACTGAGTGACAGCTGCTTCACCCAGCACACCTAACCTGGCCCACAGCACGGAAATGATCTCTCGCAGTGCCGCCCCTGGCAGCGTGAAAGGGCTTCCCAACAGAGCACTGTACAGGGACAAGCAATCTTCCAAATGCATTCTTCAAAAAATTGGAACATACATCTGCAGATTCCAGTACAAGGTATAAGACATCATGTGTCAGTATTGCCATCAAAACAGAGAAAACAGTCATCTACGAAACTTCTCTTAGGTTTCATTATTTACCTACTTTTAATTTATTTGTTAAAAATTTCAGCAAATTCTCCTTAAGTAGACAAAGATTACCAAAATTCTCTTCTTAGGAGAACAATCTGCCCATTCACAAGCAACATCAGATCCTTTGCACACTTGTTTTGTTTGAGCAGTTGATAAATAATTTCTGTCTTTATTTTTCCTTGATACTACATTCCTTTAATTTTTATCCTTTTCACCTTACAAAGAAAATGTTAATCAGATGCAGTTCTCTTTAAATATATTCAACATTCAGATTCAATCCAGCACTTTGCAATCAAATCTGTCATTATCTCGAACCCTTTGTGCCCTACACTGAGATACAAAAATGATTGTGGGGCCCATCCAGCCCCACACAGCTGCTCACTCACCCTCACCCCAGTAGGATCAGGGAGAGAATTGGAAGGGTAGAAGCTAAAGAGATAAAGGGTAATAAGAAAAGCAAAAGCCACACACACGTGCAAAGGAAAACAAAGAATTGATTCGCTTCCTCCATGGCAGGCAGGTGCTCAGCACAAACCCAAACACAGCTCCATAGCGGACAGTGGGAAGAAATTAATTCTATCCTAGCTTAAACCAGCATAAAATATATTCTTTTTTTTACCTTCAAGCCTTCTGCTGGCAGTCTGTAGCCAAATCTAGCAGGTAGATCATCAAATGTCTGGGTTCCATTTTCAAGGTTATACTAAGAGAAAGACATTTAAAAAATTAGGTTTGCAACAAGACAGAAATAGTTAACAAGTATAAACACAACCAAACATCATTGTGCATTTTTTAAAGATTAAAATATTTATCAGACATAGAACATCTTGCTACCATGTCAATGAAATCACAAAACTGCTTATTCCACCTGTCTTCTACTCACACGTTAACATCATTCTTTTCTTATCTAGCTGTCAAAACAAGGAAGTAATAGATATTTTTTTGAACTACTTATATGGTAAATCTTTCTTTCTAATATCTAGTTCAAACACCATCATATGTGCAGAACAGAAACTACAAACAAAGCAAACAAGCAGAAATCTGAAGAGCTGGGATGTTTGGATGTGGAATTTTCATTGGGTGGTTGTGGTGGGTGTTTTGCCCTGAATTCATTTGTGCACAGTGATAAACAGCTTCTAAAAGGTGCTTTACTGTAGGCAAAGAACAGTCTCCATATGCCATCCCTTCCCAATTCCCTGCTATACATTCAGATTAGCAGCTGCAAAGTATCCCTATAGCTTTGTTTTATAATAACCATGAGCATTCATTTTAAAACAGAGGAACACTCTAAAAGACCCTAAATCTGTGCAAGCTTTGTTTCCCCTTTGTTCATCTTCTCTGGCTGTATAACATGCCTAACCAACACAGAATTCATACACAGAAAATGCTATGTATATATGGCATACTTTTTTCATTTCCTGAAAAAGTTGTGAACCCTACAGTTAACGGACTTGAATGTGCATGGGTTGCTTTACTGAAGGGTTTAGTGAGTCAGAAATGTTTGTCTGTTCATCACATCACCCAACCATCACACTGAACAGCCAAGCAAGGATCATGTTTGCTTCAGACAGGGGAGCCCAAACTAGAGCTCAGAAGAACACTGCCATGATCTATCCGAAGTCTTCCAAAGGAACAACATTTGGAAAGAGCTTTCTTCCCACAGATGTTGAGGGACAAGATGAGAATGAGCCAAATTTCAAGGAAGCCTCTTTGTTCTGTGTGACCAATGTGCTCCACACAATCTCCTCCTGACCTTCCACCACCTCCTTCCATCCACCTTCTTCCAAACATCCTGAGCTCAGGCTACTGCCACTTTGTCCTTGACAAGCCTCAGCTTAAGCCAGGAGTTCAACACAAACCTCTTTCTTTTTACTCCTATTTTATACAACAATCCATCCTGTCTCACATGCAATAACAGCACTTTACAGAGACATGACCCTTTGAGGCTGCAACTGTGTGAGAACACAGAACCCTAAAACCACTCCTCAATTAAAAGGGAAACTAAGAACTCCTTTCCTTGGTAAACCCAAAACTTTGGCCATAGTTTTGCTAATAAATGGGTAATCATTAAACGGTGAAATCTCTCAAGACTGTAAGTGATCTGTACACCAGCAATTCCATGTGACACAGTGCAAACATTCCCTCTTCTGAGCATCTTTTAAGCATTCCACTGCCTCCTTTGTACAGCAGTTCAGTATCTAGTTCATCTCTTTATTTCTTACTCCAAGATATTCTCAGAATAAATCTGTAACTTCCAAATATACAAGAATAAAAGACCCTTCCTTTTTATGTGGAATCATTTTAGAATACTACAAAAAAAGTTGAAATAGAAAAAAAAAAATCAAATTATACTTCCAAAGAGTCCTGTTTTTGGTTTTTTTGAGGATGGGGTGGTTTGTTTGTTTTATTTTAAGTAACTTTTTAAGAGAGGAAGAAGAAAGAATGAGTTCATATTTTATGAAAAGAGGAAGCACAGGCTTGGTGACAGTAAAAAAGGGGAAAAAGGGAAATTGTGCTTACAGTAAAAAGTTTAAAATTTCACAATAAAATTGTGATGTCAGTGCCATAATAAAGCAATTATCTATCTACACTGTTTCTTTACATTTTTTTCTATAAAAGTATTTACAGAACAGTAACAACCTGAAAATCCCAACACCGTAATTTAGTATTCATCAACCCCACTTTGTTGCCAACTTTTAAGTATTTTTATTTTAAAATGTCTCCAAGAGTTTGTCACTCTGTTCTCTAAAACTGATATGACATTAACAATTCTTCTCCATATCACTGGAAGAAGCAGCAGGCAACAGTAAATAGGTTTAATTATTTCAGTAGTTTAAGCTTGCTGCTACAAAGACATTTATAACTTCCTCCTCAAAATGCCACAGTATATCAAACTGGTAATAAACAGCACAGCATCAGTTTTTACCACTGATCTATGTTCATCATACTGTTTATTATTTTCCTTAATGATAGCAGATATTCTCAGCTACTTAAAACTTTTATCTAGGTGTAAGATATACAAAACATCCTACTGACAAGGCCTCCAGCCCACACAAATAAATTACACTAGCCATAGCAGATTATTATCCAGTAGCCCTACAAAACAGCACCCATCACCAAAACTTAAACCAAAGAATGGAATTAACAAGGTTACAGCATGCTACAGGACCTCTGGTCAGAGTGGAACTCCGTGAATGACTAAGGGAATTAGGTGCTTTCACTGTCACGGTACCTGAGCACAAACCATCTGTAAACTCATTTGAAAATGCACAGTTTATTGTTTATTGAAGTAAACTGCTAAGGCAGCTCCACTCCAAGCAACCTGCTAGAGCATTCATTGCATTAACTGTTTCATTAATAGAATAGTTGAAGAGATTATTCAATTTTATAGAGATTTCATCTATGTAGAAAAATATTATACTTACTGCTAAAATATCTGCCTCCACAGGTAAAAGATTCAGGAAGGCAAATAACTGCACAGTCACAATAGTGTATATCTGAGTGGCAGACAACATCAGCATTCCTATTGACAACAGCATATTTTATTCAATACCTGCAAGAAAAGAAGCAGAGTCAAGGCACACCGCAAATACTTTCCTGTGTCATTTTACAGGACTCTTGGTCACTTAAAACTTTTCTGCTAAGGAAGTATGCAAAGTGTTATTCAACGTATACCTCTGAGAAACAAGTAATCTTACAGTTATACAATTATTTTAGAAGGATGTCCCTCCATGGGAGCTACAGTGTGCACAAACTACACAAACTGTAAGAGCAAGACTTCAAATGGCTTTAGGCACCAAAGCAATGCAAGGGGTACAAGGAGAAA
Source organism: Sialia sialis (assembly GCA_009812075.1). Lineage (NCBI taxonomy): Eukaryota > Metazoa > Chordata > Aves > Passeriformes > Turdidae > Sialia > Sialia sialis. The sequence goes on along the minus strand of VRYO01002781.1, from coordinate 196,545 downwards.
ATCATTCACATTACACAAATCATCCTTAGACACTTTATTTAAAATTTCCCTTCTTCTAGCCAAATCCAAATCAGCAAAATTCCTGATGTACCTCAAATAATTCCACTAGAAGTATTCCAAATCTACACTTGCAAAAGCAATGCAATACTAACTTGGAGGAACTTCAGATTTCTCTCAGGCTTAGCTACAACATGACTGTGGGCAAGCAACCTCTTAGGAGCATTGGAATTTATTATTACAGTAATTTCACAATTATAAGCTGCACATGAATATAAGCCGCAAATTTGGGTAGCTGGGTAGAGCACGGGATTTGTCCATATATAAGCCGCACCTGAATATAAGCTGCATTTTTTTTTTTCTTTTTTTCTTCTGCGTGGCAGGGTGAGGGTGCTGCTGAGGGGCCAGGCAGTGCCAGGGCTGTGCCGGGAGGGGCTGGCTACCAGCGGGAGACGGCAACGCGGGGAGCGGTGGGGAACGACAGGGAGTGCCGGGAGCGAGAGTGGCGCTCGCTCACCCGCGCGAAGGGAGGCAGCACTGGCACTGGCAGCGCGCTGGCTGCAGTGAAGGCAGCTCGCTCGCCTG
>VRYO01002781.1:23776-195171 GCA_009812075.1 Sialia sialis | reverse complement strand
AAGGGAGGCGGCACTGGCACTGGCAGCGCGCTGGCTGCAGTGAAGGCAGCTTGCTCGCCTGCACAAAGGGAGGCAGCACTGGCAGCGGCAGCGCGCTGGCTGCAGTGAAGGCGGCTCGCTCGCCCGCAGGAACGTGGTAAAGGCGGCTCGTTCGCTCGTGCGAAGGCGGCGAAGCCAGGCTGGCCTCGCCAATCCAGCGGTGGCCTGCTGCCCACTCGCCAGTGGTCCGGCTCAGTTCTCACCCGGCAGCGGCTCCGCGGCAGCTCTCTCCCCATCCAGCTCTCACTTCCAGGTTGCATTTCGCTGGGATTTGTCCATAGATAAGCCGCACCTGATGATTAGCCGCACTGCTGGGGTAGGCTGGATTCTTCCATGAAAATGGTGCAGCTTACAATCGTGAAATTACTGTACTATTTGGAGGAAACAGCTGATACTTTCAAAAACCATTCTCATAATTCTAATTTAGTCAGAATCAGACACATAATTTGTGAAACTTTCTACTGGTTCACAGAAATGAAGTTACACTCACAGGAAAAAAATGGTAATGAGTTACAAAACGAATGAACTTTTATTACTAAATTAAGATTTATCACCTTCTCTCATCAGCCTGCCCTAAAAAAAGAGGACATTAGTGAAACTGGAAAGATAAAAGAACCGTTGTTTCAAAAACACAGCCATTTTTACTATAACAGAAACAACAATACACTTGAAGCTATCACAGCATCTTAACCAACACAGTAAATTCAGCACAGAGAAAAGCACTAGAAGAGTATTTAGCAAGGTTAGAAAACACGAGAATTTAAGTAGTCCTTGCAAACAAAACACATGTACAGTGCACTCCTCCCTGTCAAAGTTACATACACACAGATTCTTCTGTGCTCGGGATCTGATGCTGCAAATGCAAGCCAAAAAGCCTTACACTTCCTGAAATTGCACGGCTCTTGGGAAAGCATGCCCCTCTCAGCTGAGCACACACAAGGGCAGGTGTGGAAAAGGGCTACACTGCAAACCAAACAAGTTAAACCTGACTCTGCAGTAACCTCCACACTTCACACTTGATTTACCAGTGTGTATAGACAGAGCCGTCTTTCAACTGTGAGCATTTCTTCCCACTCTGCATGCTAGAACTCACCAACCAAACTGTGCCTGAGGTGCATCCCTCCATCCCAGGACTGAACAGGACAGAAATGGGGAGAGGAAACTGTGGGGTGTGCTGGACCAGCACAGTTATGAGCAGCAAGACACCCCTGGAGTAAACACACTACGCACATTTGAGACAGAGGCCACAAAGGCATTTACACAGCCCGAGACACAGAAAAGAACTTTAACAGCTTTTGGCAAATATTCACAGATGGGGCTTCACAAACTACACCTAAATATGAAACTTTCAGATATTTTTATCTCCATCAACTCCAAGTGTCTTTCAGAGGATAATACAACACCAAGCAATTCCATGTTCACACGGTTATGCTTACGTTTTAACTCACTCAATAAAACAGCTTTTCCCTCCCACTTCCGAAAGAAATAACATCTGTATGAAACAATTCTATTATTTTAAAGCCAAATGAGATTATAAATCGCACAACAATCACAAAAAAAATATGAACATACACAAACTTTGTGATAAATTCCAAATATTTTGGTAGATTGGGCTGCACCTTCCAAAATTTCATAAGCAGAGGATGAACAAAAACTAAGACTGCTAGTAATAATTCTCCTTCACATCCTCTAATCGCCCCATACCCGAATTCTTGCATTTTGATACCATCGTCTCATTATTGACACGAATCTCCATTTCAAACCTATTACAAAACTGGACACTGATGCACGCGAAACAAGCTCAGCATTCACACCTGTTAAGATGCAGGAACAATTCTTCTCAATTAATTTTAACGTTTTTACTAAGAACTTGTCTTTCAGCGAGTCAGACTCCAGGCTACTCATCATCCCGCAAGCCCAAGGAGCGCCCCGGAGCACAGCCAGCCTCAAGAACATCCACCCGGCACAGAACAAACGCGCGATCGGGGCTCGAGCTTCCCCCGGGCCGGGAGCGCCGCTCGGGGAGCGCTCCAGAGGCCTCCGCTCCGATTTGCTCAGCCCGAGCTGGGCCTGAGCGGCGCACTGAACCGGCCCCGCCTCGCCAGTCCAAGGGTGGAGGCGAATAAGCACTGCGCAATGGAGTGCCAGGCCCGTGCGAGCTCAGCCGCCGCACGGCCGGAGCGCCCGGGAAGCCCAGTGGCCGTGCCCCAATGCTCGCCTGTGGCCCGGGGAAACCGCCCCGCGCTCACCTGCGGCCCGCGGCCCCGCGGTCCCGGGCGGCCTAGGCCGACGCCATGGCGCGTTCCGTGCTATCGGCGCCCGCGCCGGAAGTCCCGCCTGCCGCCGCGCGGCCGCGGGCGGTGGCCCGGGACATCCCATTGGCCACACGGGCTGACACTCAGCTGCGGCGGGGCGGGCCCGGCCCCGCAGAGGCTCCCGCCTCACCGCCAGGGGGCGCACGGCACCCCGGGGCCAGAGCACATCTGGGGCACATCTGGGGCACATCTGGGGCACAGGTCATGCGAGGGCAGGAGACAGTGCGTTTCTGTAGTTCCACCGACGTATGAATGCGTCTGTGGAGTTCCTATGGCTGGAGAACGTCTTGTCCTAGACAGCAAAGCCAAACTCTCGGTCGAGAGAGGAGAAGGCAACTTGACAGTAGGGACTCCCACCGGCTTTACAGGAATCGTGCGTATTTTCCAGCCGTAACATCGCAAATATTTCCGTGTAAATATATCTATGGCAATTCATAAGTTAGTAAAAAACCCGCTGCCCAGCATGTCGCCGGCTGTCCCAGAGAGTCCCCGCGGCCCCGGCCCCGCGCAGGCGCTTGCGGGACACCGCCCCTTCCCGGGCCGCGCTGAGGGCTCCGCGGCGCCGCGGCGATGCTGCTGATGCTGTCGGCGGAGCACCGCGCACATCTGGGCTGTTTGCCGCGGGCCGGCGGCGCAGGTCGGGACGGGGACGGGTCCGGGGGCGAGGGGCGCCGGGCCGGGGCTGCAGCGGGGCCTGTTCTTTCTCTGTTCTTACAGCTGTTGGCGAGCTGGGGCGCCTGGCGCTGGAGCAGCTGCGGCGGGGAGCGGCACCGCGGGCCTGCGAGACCGCCGCCAGTGAGGGCCGGGCAGCGAGAGAACCGGGCCGGGCAGCGGGCAGCGGGGGGACTGGGGCGGGCAGCGGGCAGCGGGGGGACCGGGGCGGGCCGTGCTCGTTCGGCGGCCCAGGGCGGAACGCCGTGCGCTCTGTCCCGGCCGCGAGGCTCCCTCGAGGCCCCGTGCGGGCCCCGGGGACCAGGCTGGCGGCACGGGGCTCCAGCAGCGCGGGGCTCGGTGCTTCGTGCCCAGGGCGGGGAGGGCAACCGGCGTCTCCCTTCCCACACAAACCCTTCTCTCTACCGTGCCATAAGAGATTGGTTTAGTTTTCTCTTAGTTTTTTGCTTTTGGTGATTTGGTTTGAAGGGGTGTTTAACATGCTGTACATTATTATTTGGAGGTTGTGAAACCCTCTCCTTTTCTTTTTAAGCATATTTTGCACGTTAAGCGTGGGATAAATTTGCAGCTTTGAGTCTCACTGCTGTGGCAGTTAGCAAGTAAAAAGCACTTTGTGTTTTCTTTAAAGGAAAGCTGAACATTGGCGTGGACATCATTCAGCACGGGGTAGAAGGACTGGTGTATCTTCTCACTGAGAGTTCCAAGCTTATGGCAAGTATATCTTTTCATAGGGAATTTGGAAATAGACTCAAGAGATGTCTTCTGGGCACTTAGACCTCTAAAAATACTGCTGAATAGGGAAAACATAGCTCAAAATTTTAATGGCATGTATTGTTTTAGTTTTAGAAAAAGGTGTCTCATGCTCTTGTCTTACTGAAACACTGCACCTGCATGTGTGAGTCTGGAATTTGTATTCAGTGTCTGAAGCTAAAACTTGACAATGTTTATAAATATTCTCACTTATTACATATAGAGAAGCTTACTTCAAGATTAAGCTCTAAATAATAAAACTCAAGTGAAGACTTTTTTCGGCTACTGCACAGGATGTGGACTAGACTAGCCCCCTATTCAGCATTCCTTTGTCCAGCGTGGTGGATTTGAGAGCTTTTTCAGCTCTTGGCATCAACAGTTTGAGTGGGTATAAGCAGATACTAAAAGATTAGTAGTTGGACAATTACTGTTTCCATCAGAAAGACTGGTGGCTGCTGATATAGTAGAATGTTTGAGCAATGACTGCATGGAGAATGGATACAGAGAAGAGGAATGCCAGATTAAACTCAGCCAAGAGTTGCTCCCAAGGGTAGGTGGGGAGAGGATGGGAATGGTGCAGAGCCTTTCCTTGAAACGAAGGGTCTTGGCTGACAGGTTACAGTGTGCTGTGGCAGAATGTGGCTGGTTACAGACAGTGTTTGCAGCGTGGTGCATTGGAGAGGAGCAGTGCCATTTTTGGTGGAGTCACAGCTTTCCCCATGCTGGGCCAAGCTGCTGCAGTAAGCACAAAGGCCTGAGAAGCTTCTCTTGCCCTTGGGACAGGAGCCTGAGCATTGTGCCTTGCGCTGCTCGCGTGCAGATCACTGCTAGGTGTGTGTAGTGTGGTTGTCCGTGGCACAGGAGCACCCTGACAAATGGACTCACACAGCATCTCGTGCCTTGTGCCACCACGGAGATGCTGCCTCACGCTGTGCTTTGGGCTTTGATGTGAAGGCTTACACGTGAGGGGTCAAATGTTCTTTAAAAAAACTGTTCCTGAATCTCATACAAATCTGCAGTAATGTACATCCTTTAAAACCTGGATATTCCTTTTGTTCAAGGTGTAGAATTGTCCATGGACATTCCTGCAGGAAAACAACTGTACCATAGCATACATGATGTTTAGTTACAGTTTTACTTGGTTTTCGAAAAATAATGATGATTGCCTGGCCTAAATTGTTATTTCTAGATTTCTGAGGTTGACTTCCAAGATTCCATTAATGTTTTGGGATTCTCAGATGAATTGAACAAATCCTTGCTGCAGCTGTACCTTGACAACAGGAAAGAGATCAGGAGCATTCTTGGAGAGCTGGCACCAAGGCTTCCCAGCTACCACAGTCTGGAGTGGAGACTGGATGTGCAGGTGACTTTGTGATGTTTTTAGTATTCCATCCTTCCCCTCACATCTTTTTACATGATAAAAACCTCTTAAACAATGTAAAAATAACTGAAGCAGCAGTACTTCATATATTTAAACCTGACACGGCTTTGTTAGTGTCCCACAGCCAGCCAGTTGTGAGATGAACAGGATATGCAATGATGCAAAGTACTTGTTGCCTGATGAAAATTGAATTCATGGCTCTATTGGTGTTTTTCAAATACTAATATATACTAAACATATATGATCTCAATTATCACCTTATTTTCAGAAATATTATGAAAGCATTGATTAAAGTGGGTCAGTATTCCTTAATTATAAAGCACAACAGTAGCTTGTGTGTGTCTGTAATGTGTCTGAAAGGGTTTCTGAGCAGTTGTGCAGGCAGTTCTGCAAACCTGATGAGAACTGATAAGAACAAACATTGATAACCATTGATCATTCCTGTCCTGAATCCCTCCTGCAGCTTGCAAGCAGAAGTTTGAGACAGCAGATCAAGCCTGCTGTGACTATGAAGCTACATCTTAACCAGAATGAAGATCAAACTGCTCAGGTGTTGCAAACCGACCCTGCTACGCTTCTGCACCTTATCCAGCAGCTGGAGCAGGCGCTGGGGGAGATGAAGATGAACCACTGCCGAAGAATAGTGCGCAACATGAAATAACCTTGATTCCTCTCTGCTCTCCTGCGGAGCAGTTTGTGAAACCACTCAAAACACTGCTCACAAATACATTCTGAGGCAAAATAACATCTGGATCAGATGAACTGCTTTCCTGTGCCAGGATCTTGAGCCAGTATTTACTGGCTAAATGTCCTTGGCTGCCAGCTTTGCACATCTTTCACATAATCATCTTCATATGTAGTACATGGTAATTAAATGTGGACAAATATCACTACTTGGGATTTTTGATGAGTATTTTTAATGTAGTTGGTCTCTGCTTTCAGGTGAAACACAAGGTTAGCCAATACTTAGGTGAGTGGCTTCCCCCATTCCGTCTTTCCTCACTGCAGTCATAGTCTGGAACTCAGGGCCACAGAACTAAAGTTTTAGATACAAATCCTTGAAACTTTTTGTGTTGTCTCACTACTGCCTGATGAATCTGAACATATTTGCCTTTTTCTCTCCCAAACATTTTTAAAAATCCAGCTCCTCTAGAGCTGATTGGCATCGTGGTAAGTGCTGGCAGTCTACATAATGTTACATCCTGAAGCATATGCTGAGAAGGGAGTGGCTTTTCCTTGGGGATTCTGAGTAGAATGGTCAGTTGAAAGCAGATTTTGAGAATGCAGAATGTCACTGGAAAGCCTGCACATTCCTTTGTGTGTTACTATATTGCAGAAGGAAAAGCTGCAACACTGAATGGTCTTGCTTCCTTTTACAAAGAATTACCTCAACTAAGGATGGTCAAAGGTAAACTTAGATGCTGAGTGAAACTGAGAGAAACTCAAACTCTGGAAGTGATCCACAAATAGACTCCAGGAGAGAGGGAAGGAGAAAGATCCTTTACACCAAGCATCTTACTTTTATTGTACCTTTCAGTTTGTTCTGGGGGAAGTACTGAGCCTGGAAAAGCAGCTGCTCGGCAGGATTTGGGCTGAATTATTGGGAAGGCAGATTTGCCTTTAGATGAGGCTGGAACTGAGTCTACACCTCTGCAAGTTCTCACTTCTCTGTCTTCACAGCACCTAGAGCAGCTCCTGAGGGCTTGGCACTTACAGCCTGCTGGTGAGTGAGTGGCAGAGAGGCTGGGGGTGAAAAGGCGCATGTGTCAGTGACCCAGAGATACTGGTGAGATGGGAATTCACTCTTGGATACAGACTTGATTTTGTTGTAAACTCCCTAATTAAAGGTGACATATAAAGGTACATTTAATGCATCCTCTTTGATTAATTTGCCCTTGCTTTATAGAAACCCTTGAACACGACAAGGAGACTACAAAGTATTTTTCACAAGCTACTAAAAAAATGTTACATTGGTACTTTTAACCCATTTTATATTTAACAGGGTCTTTAAAATTTAGTACTGTTCCATTGTGTTCCTTGTTCTCCATGGCTATTTCAGAGGAGCACAAGTGTTCTGTTGCTGTATGGCTGTTGCATGGACATGGAGCACCCAGCTGTGGTTACTGCCTGCTCAGAGCCTCCTTGCACAGAGCAAACCCAGAGCAGAGGCAGAAGCATGCCAGGCTGCGCTGTGTGCTGGCCACCTGGTTACTAAAAAGAACAAGGCTTGCCCAGGGACCCTGAATGTTTTATTTTACAACCAACATCACACATTTGCTTCGCCTGTGTAGGTTCTCTCAGAAAAATGTTAATCTGTGAAGAGCTTCGATGTAGAGCAGTGAGGAATCTAGATTAAAAATTACATGTGGCATTATTTCTTTAACTCATTAGATGTTCATCATATAAGGGCACTTTTAAAAGTGCACCTACTTCTGAGCTGTTTGCTTGGGTTTTCATTGAAGTAGAGATTCATTACCTGTACAAGAACCACACACACACACACCCAGAATGTCGTATGCAAAGGATTTAAATAAGAATATTGCAGGAAAGAAAAAAAGACATGTAATGTCTGCCTAGCCCTGGAGCAAGTGCTGTGTTTAGCACTGCTCTTTGAGCTTGTTGCAGCAAGGAAGTATGAAGCAGTAGAAGAATGGTACAAAAATTCTTTGGGAAGGGAAACATAAACAAGTCTCAGGAGTACTGGGTTTCCTGACCAGAAATACAGTAGATGTTGGAAAAAATAACAAAAACCACAAAAATTAAAAATCCTCAAAAATAACAACAAAACCCCTAGACCCTCACAAAAACAAAGAACAACAAAATAAACCTCAAGGAGGAGATCTGCCAAACCGGTGGAAATGTGAACAGGAAATGTGATGAAACGTAATTGACAAGGAATATTTGTTGAACAAAGCCATCCGGAAATGCACAGGGTCTGTTTCACAGAGCTAGCTGCAGTTCATGTCCAGGCTTAAACTGCAACTCCAAATCTGTAAAACCGATGCTGATGTGAGGGACAAAGACAGCTCAGTCAGGCCCACATTCTGCACTAGAGAAGCCAAATGCAGTTCAGAGAAGTTCATGCTTCTTTTAAAGAAATAAGGAATAAATTTCAGAAAAAAATTACTTAAGACTTTTCTAGTGTAGATTCTGATTACTGTATTCTTATCAATCAGCATAGCCCAGAGTCTGTCCAAACCACAGAAATAATATAACAGAATGCATTGCTAAAATAAAGTCATGTTTGTTTAGCCAATGTGTGATACCTCTCTGTGTGTAGTTGCAAAAACACTGGATGCTTCCCTTGGTAAAAGCCAACACTTAAGTTGGAAAGTGAAGAATACTATTCTTTATGGACTCAGCTACTGAATTTAAACAACTTTGTCACATCACCATTCAGAAGTTATTCTGAGTGCATCAAAAATGAGACAAGATTGAAACAACAATTGTATTTATTAATCGGAAACCTCAGGTAAGCATTTTGATGACAGCTCTGGTTTTTAGTAATGGCTAAACCAAAGACAAGTGACTAAATGGGCAGACAGGAGAGATCCTCAAAGCATCACACTGCATTTGAAACTACCCCTATGGACAGCGAGCTGAAAGGAGTTGTGATTCAGCTCTGCACAGGACTCGTACTTGCCAGCAAAGGGCCAGACCTCATCCAAACCACAGCCAAGTGGCTGCTCTCCATGTCACCAGGGATGCTTCATTCCTCCCCATCGCCCTAGCATCCCTAAATCTCGCACTTAAACTTGTGCGTGAACTAATTTAAGCATCATTTCGCTTCCAGAAATTATCATCACCCATTAACTTTCGGAACAACGGTTTTGGATCAAGGCTCCTTGGCTCGGCAGAGACAAAGCGCTCCGAAGGCTGCTCGGGCACCGCGAGCCGGGGCAGCGCGGAGAGCAGCGCGGGACAGGGCAGAGAGCAGCGGGGAGAGCAGAGCGGAGAGCAGCGGGGAGAGCAGAGCGGAGAGCAGCGGAGAGCAGAGCGGGACAGGGCAGAGAGCAGCGGGGAGAGCAGAGCGGGACAGGGCAGAGAGCAGCGGGGAGAGCAGAGTGGAGAGCAGCGGGGAGAGCAGAGCGGAGAGCAGCGGAGAGCAGAGCGGAGAGCAGAGCGGGACAGGGCCGAGAGCAGAGCGGGACAGGGCGGAGAGCAGAGCAGAGCAGCGGAGAGCAGAGCGGGGCAGAGCGGAGAGCAACGGAGAGCAGCGGAGAGCAGAGGGGGCTGCAGCCGGTGGCCTCGGCCGAGAGCGGCGCGGCGAGGGCGACACGAGAGGGGGCGAGGGCGGGGCGGGCTGCCATGGCCTCGCGGGCCGTCCCGTGCCCAAAGTTTCCGCGGCGCTTGCATAACTGCGGGCGGGGCGGCGCGGGGGCCGGGCCGGAGCCGCCGGCACTGCCCCGGTCCCGATACTGTCCCGGTCCCGACACTGTCCCGGTCCCGATACTGTCCCGGTCCCGACACTATCTCTCGTCGTGGCACAGCCCCGGTCCCTACACTATCCCGGTCCCGACACTGTCCCGGTCCCGACACTGTCCCGGTCCCGGCACTGTCCCGGTCCCGACACTATCCCTCGTCCGGGCGCTGCCCGTCCCGACACTGTCCCCTGCCCCGACACTGCTCCCGTCCGGGCACTGCCCCCGTCCTGACACCGCCCCGGTCCCGACACCGCCCCGGTCCCGACACTGCCCCGGTCCCGACACTGTCCCGGTCCGGCACTGCCTCCCGTCCCGACACCGCCCCGGCCCCGGCATTGTCCCCCGTCCCTCATTGTCCCCCGTCCCGGCACTGCCCCGTCCCAGCACTGCCCCCCTGTCCCGGCACTGCCCCCCTGTCCCGACACCGCCCCGGTCCCGGCACTGCCCCGTCCCAGCACTGTCCCCGCCTGCCGCCGCCCGGGGCCGCCCCGCCCGCCCGGGACACCGGCGCGGCTGGCGGGGGCGCACAGGCAGCGTCCGCCCGCCCGGCCCGCTCCGCTCCCGGCTCCGCAGGGCGAGTCCTCGGCAGCGGGGCCGGCGCCGGCCCCCGCCCGCCGCGGGCCGGAGGAGCGCACAATGAACCCCGCGGCCGCGGCCCCGCCGCCGGGGCAGCAGGTGATCCACGTCACGCAGGACCTGGACACGGAGCTGGAGGCCCTCTTCAACGCCGTGATGAACCCCAGGCCCAGCTCCTGGCGGAAGAAGATCCTGCCCGAGTCCTTCTTCAGGGAGCCCGACTCGGGCTCGCACTCGCGGCAGTCCAGCACGGACTCGGGCGGGCCCCCGGCGCGCCTGCCGCCCGTGCACGGCCGCTCGCACTCGTCGCCCGCCTCGCTGCCCGGCGCGGCCGCGGCGCCGCAGCACGGCCACCTCCGGCAGCGCTCCTGCGATGTCACGGACGAGCGGCCGCTGCCGCCGGGCTGGGAGATGGCGCTCACGCAGACCGGGCAGCGCTACTTCCTCAAGTGAGTGCGGCGGGGGAACGGGAGGGGAAGCGGCGGGCGAACCGGGGCGGAACTGGCGAGGGAGCCGCCGGGCCCCGGGTGTTCGCTTGGCGCTCGCCGGGCGGGAGCTGCGCCGTGAGGGTGCAGCGGGGTGGCTCCGGGTCCGAGGTGTTGGCGACATTTCGGGGGGAAATCCCTTCCCGATGGAAGAGAGAGGCGAGGGAGAGCCGGGGGCGCTCCCGGGGCCGGGCAGGAGTCCTGCCGTGTTTGCTGATAGCGCATTTCTTTCTTGCTTGGCCACATGTCCACGATTCCGAAAGTTAATTTTTTGGATAATAAGTTCAATAGCAGTTGTTGCAGGGCGTTTCTGGAACGCGGAGCAGAGCTCTGCGTGTCCGTGGGTGGGTGGGAGCTGCCCCCAGGCTCCGGCCGTGTCCCTGAAGCATCCCCGGCTGGGGCCGGGTGTTCTGTGACACATTTTGGCAAGCGTGGTGACACAACTGCCGGGATCTCTTCTGGCCGGTCATTTTAGCCAGAGTGTTGTATTTATGACAACTGATTCAAAGCCGTTCAATAGGCCTGAAAATGTGTAAAGGCTGTAAAAGAGGTAAGGCAACCGTGCCTTGTTTTGGTAGGTTCTGTAAGTCAGCAACAGATCCATTGCAGTCACACTGCATTAACTTGGCAAATAAGATGAAATGTTTGTTAATGAAATGAAGCATTTGCTGAATGAAGCATCTGCCTGAGGATGTTGAGGGACTTAAACTGCCAAGGCTCCAGGACGTCACTTACTGCTCACTTCAGCCTTGATCAGAAGGGTAAAATCCTGAGTTCTCATTAAGCCGTATGTGGGTATTCAGCCATCACAAATGTCATACAGACAATGTGTCAGGGCAAAAAGAGGAAAAACTGTTTAGAAAACTGAAAAAAGTAATAATCGACTTGATTGTATAATAATTTATTTGCCTTGTGGGTTTGGAATCTTTAGTGCATTACTCAAGAGCCCAGTCTCCGGATGACTGCAGAGTTGAGGTTTTTTGCCTTTTGTCACACTCTGAATTGCCAGTAAAGCATGTAAATACCTTTCTGTATGTCACTGTATGTTGTTTATGATACTGTGTGCTTATATCCCAGGGTCCAAGCTTAGAAGTTTGTTATTAATCTGGTTTATCACCTAAATGAGAAGATTTCGTGTCTCTACAATTTGCACGTATTTTTCTCAATAGAACAAGCTACAGAGAAGTAGCTGACTGACAGAAGCACTGTAACAGACCATTCATAAATAATTATTCAGGATAAATTCTTCCTAGGGTTTGGCCAGGGAGTGTTTTCAGATACCTCTGGCTAAAATTACATAATATAATCTTTGTCTGTGCTGTGTTTTCTGACAAATATTAAAATGTGCTCTTGTGGTTTCACCTTCCTGTCATGCATTTCTGACCTAGAGACAGAGTTTTCCAAGTCGATGAGTTCTTGTTGCATAGGCCAAAAACACAAGACCTTTAGTAAATAAAAATCATAGGTAAAGACTCAAAGAGGTTTTAATTTTTTTTTTCAAATCCTGTCAACAGTAATACTCTGATTAACAGCATCCTTTTTAATATAAAATACAATATTCATTGTGCATGTAATTTGTTACCTAAGTTGATATTTGTTTTGTTTCCCCAGTTTTATCTGTCCAAAAGAACTTCTCTCATTTATATAAAAATTAATTGAAAAAATGTCTTTGTTTCTTTATACCTTTAATGTATTTTGTTATACCCCAATGCTTTGGGGAGTAATATTTATCTATAAAATGCTCATATATGAATTATAGTATTTTACAAAAGGTGTAATATTCTTCAGGTGAAAATACAATTTAAGATTGACTATGGAAAGCAATGTTTAAAGCTGTGTGCAATAAAACAATAGAGTTAGGTGATGTGCTAAAAATCGTTTTTATCAACATAGGTATACAAGGTTCAATTTCCCTGTATTCAAGGAAAAAAAAAACAAAAACAGTGCTTTCCAGCATAGCAATAAAGATTTATTTCTTGGCACTACTAAAAAAAAACCCAGAAACCGATTAAAAGTAAATAGCCATATTAGGTCCTATTAATGCCTTTATTATCTGTTGAAGTTCAGAATGCAATTTGTTGTATTTTCAATAATGATTTAACAGAAGTACTAGTGTGAGTTTCAATGAACAGTGGCTGACCTTGCTGACAGGGAACCAGCTACAACTTGAAGCAGTTGCACTCCTGCATGTCAGTTCCTGCAGAAATTTTCTGGCTGTGACTGGAAGAAACATAAGTAGCCTGGGGACCACTCCACCCTGTAATTAAATACCAAACTGCACAAGTGGGGGCTGGAAAACAGACTAATGAACACCCACTTGCAGCAATGTTATCTAAAGCATTTTTCTGTGTGAGCATGTGTGGAAAAAAATGTAAGTGTGATTTATTTCTGATAAAAAGCATTTCTGTAGAGACAGGCCAACTGCCTGCTCTCATGCCTGTGAGTGGGGAATGGCATTGCATATTGATCTCCATGCTGGGCTGTGTATACATGTTCTGTAAAAAGAACATTTCAAGTGTTCGACCAGTTTGGGTTTAGGTGGTGCAGCCTCATTTTTCAAATTAACATCGAGGGTTCCATATTTTCTCAGTGTGTGTGGAGAGCTTCTTGGTCAGACTCTCATAAACAGATTTGTGAAGCTTTTGCCACTGTTATCTTTATCACTGTTATTTTTAAAATGTTACACTAAACATTTGCCATTCCAGGACATATTTGCCAGTAAGTTCTGCTCGTGGATGAAGAGGCTAATTACTTACGATATTTCATTTACACAAAATGTTCAGATTTTTTTCTTACTGGTTTCTGTTAGAACAGAACTTGATTTAACACATTATCAGTTTTATATAATTAAGTGTGTTCAGCAGGATAGCAGAAGAGTAGTATAAATAATATAAATACTATAAAAAGTAAAACAAATACAATAAAACACTTTTTTCCTAAGAATGACAAAACAAATAGTACTAAGACAGCTGAACTGCTGAAGTGATTTTCTAGTATGGTCTTTCATTGAAAAGCATTGGTGTTAATTCTTTAGAGCTGTTGTGATTTTGGTGTTGTGCTTGGTGCTGTACAGCATTCATCACCAACTTTTCCATTGTGGCAGTGTGGTGACACAGCTGGAATGGGGGACGGTGCTGGGGAGGGGACTCAGGTTCTGGTGAGAAGGTGGAAGGCACCAGGCCTCCTGCCTTACCTGTGTGCAGTGCTGCCCCCAGGTGTGGCCAGGGTCACACCTGCCTGGGGGGGGTCTGTGGCTCCTGTGGCTTTGCCTTTCCTGGTCCTTGCACAAGAGTGGTGCATCCCAGCTGGCTTTAGAGAGAGGTGTTTCACTGATTCTCGGGGCTTTTGCAGCATTTACTCCACATCTTAAGGGAATATTTTTGTTGCCTCTTTCCAGTGGTTATTCCTGTGGAACTTAAAACCTGAACTGTTCCCCTTGCCAGCATCCCTTGATTAAAAATAAATGATAATTTGCTAGACAGTACCAAGATGCATTACTGCCAATGGCTTTTATCCGAAATTGTTGAGTGCATTAAAGAGTTCTTAACAGGCAGGAAAGCTGTGACACACCACTGAAGTTTAATTGTCAGAAATTCAACTATAGCTCAACTATAGCTCACATTTGTAACTCATTTTAAATACACTTAGGAAGTTCTGAGATTGGAATGCACACATCAAAACTAAATTTTCAAGCTGTAAGTGTCAGCATTAGGGGTCTGTCTGATTGCTCCTCAAGTGCTGATTTAATGATGATGATGTTGGATTTCCACTTAAAAAAACAAGGATCCATGAGCTACTCTTTCTTCTCTGAATTTGGCAGTAGAAATAGCTACAGAGTTTCTGATGAAGGCTGGCATTTATTCATTTTCTGCTCCAAGATGATGTCTTTCCATGATGAACAGACTGTTTTTTTCAGAATCTAAAAATCATGTCATCAGTGCTGCTCAAGCAAATTTGGTGGTTAATGTGGAGCTTAATAAAATCTGAGGACAGAAGCAGATATGGAATAAAATTGCTTCAGGACACATTTGATTTGCAGGATGTGATCCACTTCCCTCTCCCATTGAATTTAATGAGTTAGGATACAAACTACATTTTAGATTGGACTGTAAACCATCATTGGAGGAAGCTTTAATCAAGACTGCACTGACTCTAGAAGTATTTACAAGAAGGGTTTCCTTTGAGAAAATATTTAAGGAACTTTTTGTTAAGGGCTGTCTAGAAGCACAATTTGAATGTTGGTGTCCACATTTCTAAAGTATTTAAGGATCAGTGGTAACTGTCCTATACAAATTACTGTGTTGACATAGAATTTGATATATTGGACTTACGTTTGCTTTTAAGAGAATAAATTAATAGTGTGCACGTGGAAGTATTGATTTAATGAAATTTGCCTAAAGGTAGTTCTTAGGTCAGTGTTAAACCCAAAGTCCTGGAGTATTTGTGCATTAGTGGATGACAGCTGTCATACATTCATCTCATTAGATGAGCTGAAAATACAATCACTTTGTGCACTAATGACTGGGAACTAGTATCTATTAGCATATTCATAGAAAAATATCTATAGAATATCTATAGGTTAAGAATTAAGAATGTTGCCATGAAAATCGGATGTTTTTTCGGAAGCCACCTGAAAGGATTTTGTCGTTATTAATGGCTGGGTTGTGCAAAGGAAGAAGATGAATAGTGAGTTTATTTTTGCCGTGGTTGTGAGCTGCCGTGGCCAGCACCTGAACGAAAGGAGCACCTTGACCCCATGATTAGGAAATGTCAGTGTGCAGAGCTGTCTGCTTCTGGGGTTGTGGATGTGTTTCGTTTCGAAGTGGCTTGTCAAGAAGGAATTGTAAAGTCTCACTTTGCAGCTGTTCTGTGCACTCCTCAGTAATGCTGGAAGGGTCAGTGCCTGGGCTGTGGCTCGCCTCCCTCTGGACGCTTTGGCTGGGCTTGGCAATTCTGTGCTTTTGATGTCGCGCCTGTTACAGGACAAGAGCTTCTTTGTAACAGCGCTTGGTGCTCGGGGCTTTGCTTCCTTGGCAGATACAAATTGGATCAAAGCAAATAAACCCCAAGGAAAAGTCGTGTGGGCTGAATTTCAGCTTGCAGACTCGTGGCATTTTCCCTCTTCATTCAGGGACAGAGAGGTCAGCGTGATGTGGGGCGGAGGCATTTGGGGGATTTTTGTTTGTTTGTTCCTTTGTGGATCTTTTTCTTTTCTTAGATTAACTGGAAGTGCAGACCTAGAGAACTCTTCCAGAATGGAAAACTTGGGAACACTGCACTGACCTGCAGTTTTCCCTGCTGTGACTGTTTTAAAGGTGATGGAAGCTGCACTGCAGACAGATACAGACTTGCTAAGAGAATTGAGCAGCATGTATTGTGTTAAAACTGAAATAATTGCTTGGAGTGCCACCAGAAAATGGTGCAGTATCAAGGGAGATGTGAAAGGAGCTGGCTGCTCGTGTGTGCTCGTGGCTCACAGCAGAGCAGAGCTGCGCGTTCACACCGAGCTTTTCCTGCAGTCTCCTGCCCCTCTGCTCGTGTGTCTGCTCACCCCTGACTGTGTGCATGCTCAAAATGCTCCTTTTTGTTTATTAGCTATTGATCTGTCCCTGATAGTTTTTGAATGCATTATTCTGACAGTCTTCCAGGTTTGGGAATAGCAGGATTCTTCCACAGTTTTTTCTTGTACCACAAGTAATAATTTTTTTCCTACCCGTGATCAATTTTGTCTGTCTACTGCTTTGGTTTTTTTTAATTAAATGTTCTATGTTCCTGTTTTTCAATGGTGGATTGGTGAACAAAGGTCTAAGCATTACAAAATGCAGTAATAGTCCTCGGTCAAGCAATTCTTGAAATTGTATTAGAGTGTCTTGTTTCCAAAACCAAAAATAGTGTTTGAACTGTGAGCCTTGAATTTTGTGTGGGCTTTTAAAGAAGTTATGAAAACTCGTTGATTTATGTATTTTCTAGTCTCCACTGTCCCAGTGAAGGCCCCTGGGCAGAAGGAAGCTGGAGCCGTGGGGCACGGAGAGGCTGCAGGGAGCTGCAGCAGTTCCTGTCTCTTTGGAAATCGTGTGATTTCTCTGAGCCTCCTTTCTGCTTCATTTCAGCATCTGTTCTTGTCCATGAGAAAACTCCTGCATATTGAAACAGGCAGTGCACAGTAATAAACCTTAAATATTGCTTCATGGACGTTGTTTCTTACAATGCAAGCTTACACCCTTTCGTGTTCTCACGGATCAGCTCAGACTTTAATCACCAAAGTATCATAGGCAGTTGTTGGTGATTCCTGATTGATTGCTGCCGGCAACAGGAGTTCAAAATCCCTGAAAAAAATACAGATTGCTCTTTAAATGTTTACAAAAGCTGGCTATAGTTTGTACAAACTACAGCAACTCCCCAAACACTTTCAGACACAGAGCACACAGAGGAGTATACAAGAGGAATATACCCAGCTGGAGTCTGTTAGATGTTAAGATCATATTTCCAAAGGTCTCTTCACTTGATAAAATCATCTGGCCGATGTGGGTTGTAAGTCACCTTTTTATAAAAAGAATGGAAGAAAAAAATAACAAAACTGAACTGTTGGGTGTTGTTTGCTTGCCTAAGCAGCCTTTTGAAGGCAGAAATACTGAAGTTGTATTCAGAAGTTTCTTAAAAATCCCGTGTTTTGAAATGCTTCAGGAATAAAAGTGATTGCCATTTGAGAAAGGCTTTGGATTGTCCTAGACTGTTTGGACAAAAGCAGTTTTTATGACTTTGACGTTGCTCCATGTGGTTTGTCTCAGAGCACACAGGCAGTTCCATCGGTGGATTCCCAACTTTGCAGCCTCCTGCCACTCAGCTGCTCAGGTGACTCAGACAAAGCTTTGCATCAGGAAACAGGGCAGCCTGTGCTGTGTGGGCATCATCGTGCAGCTCTGGGGGAGTGAGGAAAGGCCAGCCTTCGTGAGCCGACTGCCAGAATTTAGTGTGGGAATCCTTCACAAAAGGTTTTTCTAATTTCACGCTTGGTTTTGATACTGCGTTTCCCATTTCATCTTTTACTCATTCTATTGTCTATGTTTAAACAGAAATAAAAGTGCTTTTGATTCTTGAGACTGGGGAAAATATTTTTTGCAAATGAAGCAAAATGGATGATGAAGAAAAGATGATGTAAAGAAATGCCTACTGTTACTTCGAGTGTAATTTCTAAAGGTATAAAGCAGACTGAACTGTATCAGCACAGGTCAAAACTAAGGGTTTAAAGTGAGTGAAGTTACTGTGAAAATCGTGGGCCACATTTTCATTTTGAAGAAGTGTGTCTCTGCAGCCTTGACTGGCATGGCCTTGCCAGCAGGAGGGTGCAGGGATCCTCACCGCCTTTCTTTCTCGCTGCAGTTGAACTATGGAGGGTGCAAGTCTGCAGGTGGAACCCACTGGTGCAGGTACGACACAGGAGCTCTGCCAGTTTCCATTTTGTGCTGCTTCCCTGCACAAATGTTTGTGTTTATTGAGTCCTTTTGTGCTGCTGCTGGTTTGCTTTACTGAAAGCTTGCCTTCTACTGAGGATATTGTCTCATGAACATTTCCTTCTTCTGTCAGGATGGCTTCCACTAGAACAATATTTTCAGTGGTCTTTTTTTATCTTAGAGAAACAAATGTCTGATTCATTTTTCTAGAAAAAACAGGAAGCTGTGAAGTAGATAGACTGGAAAAGAAATGAATACTGTAACTTAAAATGTAATTTCTCAAGGTATAAAGCAAACTAGAAGTAGCTCTTTGTTAGATTCTGAGGGGATATTATACTTTTACTGTTTTTCTCCTGTTATCTGAACCTCATGTGAAGGACAATTTAAGATGATCTTATTAAAAAAAAAAACCCAAAACACAGCCACTCATATGAAAACTTTAGATGAAAGCAGCTTCAGCACAGCAGCATTTGAAAGCATGCAGCCTCTGCACCTTTGTGAGCGATGTTTTCTGAGCCCGTGTTCAGTCTTGCTGCACTGGGCTGACACAGTGCCACACATTTTGACCACAACTGAGTAATTCTCAAAGAAAGAGAAAAGACAAATGGGGAGTTGAAGTTGGGAGTTCTTTCTGGCACGTGTGAGGTTGAGATTTTTTTAAAAATTGAATGACATGAATAGAACTAGAAATGATAGATGCTAGAGGCAGATTATTCTCAGATTTGCGTGCAGATCTGTTCTGTGACCTGCTGGATCGCTGCCCTGGGCACAGGACACAACCCAGAGCTCGTGGGCAGGATGAGTGGACATGGGGCTGCAGCTCTGCCCTGGCAGCCAGGCAGACTCTGCAAGGAGTGGGGGAAGAGCCCGAGCCCACTGCTGCTCACAAAGGGCTGGGATGGCTCTCAGCTGCTTTAACTTCTGCCCTGTGCGGAGTCAGGAGCTGCACTGGACAATCGCGCGGTCGGGACAGGATGTGTGTCTGTTAAATGATTCTGCACTTAGTTCATCAGTAGTCCAGCTGAAATACAGGGAGACTGTTTTTCGGGTAAGAGGCTGGTCTGAAATATTTCATTCACACTAGGTTTTAAAAACCAGATTTTAGGTACCAGATTTTAAATGGTGTATTAGGAAATTTTACAGCACTTAGGACACTGCCTTTTAAATTATATTTTTCAGTCAGTGTCAGCATTTTTTGTAGCTATGATACAACATTTTAAAAAGTCACACCTTTTCTGAGGGTAACTAAGTTTTTTCTGCAACCTCTCCGTAGACACACACACACGTCCCACACTGCTCCCCAGTCAAAATTGTATTTGTTAGCCAGGTTAAATGTCTAGGCTAAACATTGCCTGATCAGTCACTCTCTTGCATTCCTAAATAATTAGATTTAGGGACTGCATCTGCCTTGCTAATATGTGTGTAACTTGTGCTGCCTCCATTTCACAGCATCATTCCTCTAGAATCCAGCAGAGTGCATTTCCATGACCTGTGCCCATCTCCTCACACCAGCAATCCTCAGACGAGTGTTCCTTGCACCCATTGGGGATCACTGAGATGCACCTGCATTGCTAAACATCTGATATTTTTATGCATTATTTTGAGCTTAAGGGAAGCCTTACTTGTCCACATTTGTACTTAAAAAGATTTCAGGTAGACTATGTTTGACTGGAATATTAGTGCAGTGTCAGAAATGATGGGAATTCCTTATGTTCAGCTAAATTTATTTGAAATTCTGGTCTCATTTTTAAACTCTCATGTACAGAGAGCACCAGTGCAGAGCTGTCACCCTTCCTAAGCTCAGGTCAACTGTTAGCTTTGAGACATTGCTTCTTTATTTTGGAAATGTTTTGTTTGAGAAAAGACTTGGTCTTCTAAGCAGCTCCTGCTTTTCATCTGTTTTTCATGGCAAATGATCACATTTCCCAACGATTTGCAAACAGTGTCTGGCAGGATTTCCTGGATACACATTAGTTTTGAGATTGTAAAAGGTCAACTTTCTGATCTCTGGCGATTAGTGTGGTTATTTGTTCTGCCTTTTCTTCCATGGGAACTAACCAGCTCATGTGGAAGGTAGAAATAGGGTCCAAGAAAAATTCATCTGCTAGCTGATCACCTCCACCATGAATCATAAAGAAAAAAAATAATCCAAGTAGGACATCTCCTGACCTTTGTGTGTTAGAACTTTCTGAGCAGCTGGGACCAATATGTTTGGAGTCAGAGTTTTGTAAGAAGCTTCTGAAAAAGTTATTCATAACCTAATCCCATTTTTGTCTGTTGGAGTGAGGTCCTCACAGCACATAATTCATGAGCTGAAGCTGTGTGAACAGAGGGCAGTGGATAATCAGTGCTGACTGTGAAAAGAAACATTTTATTTAGACCTTTTTTTTTTTAATAATCTGAGCTGACCTTCAAAATTAAAAGTAAGAGGGTAATAAAAACAAGTAAACCAAGAGATGTTTATAGAAATTTGACCAATTTAAATTTGTTTCTTGTGACTCCACTGGAAGAGGTGATGGGATTTTTCTCATGTGCTCATGCCATGTAAGAGATTGAAGCCATGGAATCTTTACAAATCTTTCCCAAATCTTTTGTTATTTGGAGCCCTCTAAATGGGTAGTAGGGAATAGAAGAGAAGATGCTGATGTTGATAAAAGATGGGGTTTTGTCATCATTTGCATAGAATCCATCAGACATTTCCTCAGGCCCTGGAAGCGAGGAGTGTGTTTGAGTGTCACAAGTCCTAATGGATTTCTGAATCTTACAGGGAAGAGGAAAGAGCCATCTGCACATCCCTGAGCTCCAGCAGCTGAATTTCATTGATTGCTTTCCTTTTCCTCACCTTCTGAGGACTTACAAAGCGGGCAACATTCTGTTCTGTCTGTCTAAGAATTATGTATCTCCTGAATTGTCTGTTTTCCTGACTGTATTCTCAGTAGTGATTAAATTGCCCAAATGGAGGAAGTAAGATAAGTCCTGATGCATCCAAGGTCATGGTTGTCTCAGCATTCATTTAAGTGAAGCAGATTTTCTCCCATTGAATTATTTTACAGAGGAAATGCCAAAGGCATCCTGATGGCTGCTTTCTGTGCCCGTGGTGTCTGCAGCTTTGTTCTGCTGTCTGAAGGAGATCTGAAAGGTTTGGTTTGCAGGGCTGGGGCTGGAGGGGAAGGACAAGCAGCTCTGCGGGTTGTTTTTCAGAGAGGTGTCCCTGCCAGAGTCACCCTGGAGATGTGGGCACGGTTCTTTAGAGCTCGGGCAGTGCAGCTCACCAGGTGACCGTGTGCTCGTGTCCTTGGGTACACACTGCACACGAGAAAAGACATTTCTAGTGTTTATTTAACTTCAACAACAGCTTTCAAACAGTGGTTCTTATGTCTCTGTGATTAATCTGCACCATGAAAGGATAGCAGGGACCAAAAACCAGAATTTGTGGTTGGATAAAAATAGAACTTTGGCACATTGAATCATGGGCAAGTGAACAAACTTCAGTGTTTACAGGTAGGGTACCAGTCACAAAGCTGCTCCTGATGATACTTCAATAGCAAATTATTTTCTAAAATACTGACAGATTTGAGTGGCTTGATATTTTAAATAATTCTACCCCATAACTGATATGAAGTAGATAAATATAGATCCAAAGTAATTTTATTCATCTAAATGGTTATGTCTGTGATGTGTTGAATGAAATTTGCTGCCTAAACATTATTTTTAGTTGGTTATGTTGTAACTAAATCATGGGAGAAAATGCTTTTGCATTTGCTCTTTGGCAGACTAAAGACTTATTTACCAGATGTGAGTCTTGATCCGAAGAGCTGGGGATTTGGGTCATGGAAGGAAAAAAAAATTTGTATCTAGTTTGGCTCTGCAAAATGTTGTCCTGTGACTAGTGGCATTCATATTAAAACACAAATATTGCTGTCTGTGAAGTTCAGAGCGCAGGAGTTATTTTGGAGCTTCCCAGATGTGCTGAGCTGAAAGGCGAGGCTGTGAGAACGCTCTGTGCTGCAAGCTGCGGTACCAGGAGCTGCTTTGCACAAACGTGTGCGCCCTGAGCCAGTGCTCGGTTTCTGGAGAAGGAGGATTGTCTGTTTGGGAAAGCTATTCCTCAAACCAATCTGTGTTATTGTTTGGAAATCCTGACCCAGCAGTTCAAAAGCTTGTCACAGGAAAAAGTTAAAACAACTGCTGTGCACTTGTGGAAAGAAATTCTAGAGACTGTAGTAACAATATTTTGTTGTCTTTTGAAGAAATGCTGTTGCCTGTATGATTTCAAAATCAGAAGGTAGGCGGAATTGCAGATGGGCCTACTTTTGGAGTAGAAAATAGTTTTATTTCTGCAACAAAAAGGTTTTACAGAAGTGTACGGAAGTGAATATATTGCAATGATCTGAAGCTCTTGACAAGTTATTCTTCAAATTGCAAAGCAAAAGAAGTGCATAATTGGGAGTTAAATAGCAAAATAGAGTCTTATTGTTATTATGATAATTAATTCAACCTTCTAAATTCTCTGATTAAAAAGGCACCAGTACTAGGAAAAAAAATCCTTTTTTCTTTTTCTTTTTGTTTTCTTTTTTTTTTTTCTTTTTTTTTTTTTTTTTAATACTAATGAACATGTCAAAATGCACAATGCCCTGGAGATATTAATAGTGATTTTCTGACAGACTCAGAAAGCAAAACATGAAATAAAAATCAAGATTACAGAGGAGAATTCTGGGACTAAATTCTGTGGAGTCATGCATTTCTCTGCCTCTGGCCAGTGCAGTAGAATATAACATTAGGTATTTTTCTATAACTTCAAAGGTATTTTGTGTCCTGTTTTGCTCTGGGTTGTGTTTCTCTCCAACCATCTGTTCTTGCCTGGGGAGGATTTTCAATGTGTCCTTATAAGGGGACTGCATGGCTGAAGGAGGAGTTCTTGTTTATGTATTAATTTATACTAGAATGCACAATATGTTAAAGCAATAACAGCTTGTCTAGAAATGCCGCCTCGGTAGACAAAGAGTGTTTATTAGGTTGCGCCACTTCTCCCATTCTTGCTACAAGTCAGCCTCAATTTGTGTTTTATGTTGTAAACCTCGATTGTTCATAAATGTGGTTTCTTTTGACTTGGCTTTTCTGCTGGTGAAGTGAGGCATTCCCAGCTCTGATAGCACTCTAGTTTCCTTTCACTCTATAACCTGTTCAACAATTTCAGAAACTGCACACCTCTGAAAATGTCATGTATCTCTCATGAAAGAATGCTTTGTCTTCAAAGTGCACATTCCCCCCTAAATAAAATAAACATAAATAAACAAAATCATTAATATATCTCTTTGAATATGAGTACTCAGGCACTCATCACGTAAATAAATACATTAATGCTATTATATATTATATATGTTACAAAACGCTAAGAATGTTCTATATAATAGCTTCATTCAGTACCTTTTTTTTCTTTCTCTGAAGAATTGGGATTTAATCCAAATTCTAAAGGTTAAGTTGTCAATAGAACTCAAAGGGTGTTTTGTTTCCATTTGTATAACTAGTTTAACGTTTTTTAAGGCCTCCATGTACACCAACAATGGAATCAGTCAGATACAGGGGAGCTTAGCAGGACATTCTCAAAGTTCTCTTCACAGCAAATTATGCTGAAACTAATTCAGGAAAAGAGCAACTCTCTTCACTGAAGGAGTTACTTAGCACAGCATAATAAATATTCAAATACAGATGTAATGTTCCAGCTTCAGGATCAGAGATGATGAGGAACATGCAGCAGGAGAACAAAGTCCATGGTTCAATCAGTTTAATAATTACATTATGGCTCCTTGTTAAAGCTTCATGTAATTTTCATTAAACATTATCAGTGTCTGGAAAGGCAAGTGCCATGCATTTGATTAGCTGAAACTTGTGAGCTGGAGTCCTGCAGAGCATCACTTGAACTCCCACAGCAACAAGTGGCTGAACTAT
The DNA here is from genome assembly GCA_009812075.1 of Sialia sialis. Classification (NCBI taxonomy): domain Eukaryota; kingdom Metazoa; phylum Chordata; class Aves; order Passeriformes; family Turdidae; genus Sialia; species Sialia sialis. The sequence goes on along the minus strand of VRYO01002781.1, from coordinate 171,129 downwards.
TCAATTTATTAATTGAAAGTGGTTGAGAAATACTGGATTTTATATTTGTGTGCTTTTAGTGATGTAATGATTGATATATTCTCATTCTTTCCAGCTGATTAACAGCAGAAATGGAATCAGGAGCATGCAGCTCTAGGCTCTTCCACCTAACAGTTATTTTTGTTTCACAAATATATACTGGGTGCATGACTTTTGCAAAACATTATTAGTATTTTGGCTTTGAATAAGGCAAAATTTTGTGCATTCCTTACTAACAGTGAGCAATGTTGGCATATAATTAAATTGCTGAGGCAGCTGTTGTGGCTGAGCTCTGGCTGTTTTGGGGTGGGGAGCTGTGCACTCACGGTGGCTGCCCCAGGTTACTCTGAAGTGCCAGCAGGGCCTTTGGAAGTGCTGGAAGAATTGGCAAAATTCTTCCCTTTTGAGAGAGGAAGGTTCTTCATACTGAAACCTTAGTGCAGCATGTCTCTTTGGTATGTGATTTTGGTGTAAAATTCAAATACTGCTGTATATTTTTGTTAATCTCTCCCATTTTCCCCTGCTCTGTCAGAAATCACAAGAGCAGAGCTGGCTGTGAAATCGGCTGACACCGTCGCAGGCGTTTCACAGCTTGTGCTGTCCTGGCTGCAGGGCACTGTGGAGAGCTGTGGCCTGGCTCTGACCTCCTCTTTCCAAATATTTTTCTGCATTTTCTTTGCTTGGGGCTGCAGGCTCCGGCGGATCGGTCTGTTAACGTGGCTGGAACAATCGGCAGGATTTGTTGTGCAGGTTCAGCAGCTCCTGAGGTGTCCATCCTTGGCAGCAGGAGCTGTGGCACTGCCTGGCCATGGCACTGGCTGCAATCCCAGCTGGCACCCTCCTGCCTCATGCATCATTTGTGATCTAGAATGCACAAAAACAGAAGAGGCTTCAAACCTGTTTTGTTTGTAACAGCCCAAGTACCCCTTGGTCTGCCCCAGACATTTGGAAACATCAAGAAACTTCCCCACGTGGAGGCACCTGTGCTAAACAGCAGGAAATATGCTGTAGCTGTGTAACTTTCCCATCTCAGGGTACTGTCCCATGAAAGGACCACCTTGCCCATTTGTCAAGTTGTATCTTCACAAGGTAGCTTGAAGCAAGGCCCTAATCCTTCATCTTCTTTTCATCTGGTTTAGTGCTTGCTGAAAAAAATACAGATTTTTATCTCCATGTAATTGCGTGGAAGGGTGTGTGTATTTGAAAGAACCCCCTCCAAGCTACACCAACCCCCCATGCCTCCCTGTGATTCCTGCTCATACTCATGGGTGCTAGCTGAAGTCACTGGAAGCTGTGTTCTGAACAAAAAAGTAATACCTATTTTGTAGATTCAGGGCCTAGATGATTCAAAGTACTCCCTGAAAACGCTGGATACTGCTGAGCATGTTGTACCCCTGATCTGCAGAATGGGGATAGCTTTGCAAAACCACAGGGAGATATCTGAAGTTGCACCAATGATTTTCTCACTGTCTTTCAAAGATAGCTTATTACACTCGTCTCTAGAATGGATTTTGAAAATTTTGCAGTAGGTATGGATGAAGCTGCATGTTAGTTAAAGAAAATCCTTCATAGCACATCAGGGCATTTGAATAGTGAAATGCACTTAGTGAGTAAGGCAAGTATCTCTGGAAAAAGCGTGTGTTTAGATAATTAACGGGGAATTACAGTGCACGACCCAAAGGGAAGCTAGCACTGAGCTGACTGTGCTCATTGTGTTAAACTTCTCACATTCCTGGTTTCTTGGGATATTGTGAATATAAACTGGAAAGCAAAAAGTCTGAGACAACTGCCAGCCTAATGACATTGATGCTTTGTCTGCACAGTCTGACATGTAAACTCGATGTCAATCAAGAATTTTCTCCAAACATTTTCTATGTGAGTTCATGCCAGCGTGAAGCTCATTGTCTTCAGCAGGATGTGATTCAGATCATAATTTAACTCGGTCCCATTTCCACTTAAGTTTGAATTTAACAGAGCTCTAAACAAGTGACAAACCATAAAAATTGGGCTGCCCTACTGAAATTGCAGGATTTTGAAGCACTTGTAGGAGAAGTGACTCTCTTCTGTGTTTGAAGGTAGCTCCTACATCACAGGGACTGCTGCAGTCTACCTAAAGAGTTACAGTGATCCAACAAAGACATCAGGACATGGTGCTGTACTTTCTGTAAAGTCTTTTCATGTTGTGATGAGAGCAGAACTTGTCTTGTGAAATTTTCCAGTCTATGGTGAGAGAAGGGGAAAAGCAGCATGGCAAAAGAAGACGTCCGACTCATCAAAGGACAGGAGGCTGTGTTCTCATGCAGCTGTTGGACCACGTCCTGCCTTTCCCAGCAAGAAGCATTCACAAATTCTCTTTCAATATCCAGGAAAACACATAGCGTATGTACAGGTGTTTTTATAAGAGGTTTTCTAAAATGTTTTCACCTACTGTTTTCTAGCGAACAATAAGCTCCTGCTGCTTTTGGATTGCAAGGATGGCAGTAGGAGCAGAGCCTGCCCGGGTCTGCAGGGCTGGCACAAGGTGACCTCGGGGGACGGGCTGGGCATGGGCTGGCAGCAGCTGCTGGCTGTGGTGGCAGCCCCAGCCAGTCCTCCCACCAGCTCCAGCAGCTGCCAGAAGCTGCTGTGAAGTACACCTAATTATAGCATTTTCTTGATCCTCTTGATCCCCTTCAGAGATTCCCGGCCCTGCCCTTGGCCACACTCCCCTCCTGAAGGGAAGGCTTTGGGGATGTGACAGTGGCACCGCTGCTGCTGCCATCCTTGGGGAGGACGTGGTGCTTCCGTGCTGAGCTGTGGGTTGGAGGTCTCTGAATGTCCCGATAAATGTAACTGCTGCTGGTAAGCATTTAGCCCAGTTTGATAGAGCAGTGTCAAATATACACACAAATTCCATTTGTTTCTGGGAGAACTGGACATATGCACACAGGGTAATTGTTTCTAAAGCTATAAATACTTCTCATTCACATCTTGCATTTTCCCCACCTGTGGCTGCAAGACATAAAGATCACCTTGAAAAGAATGCTAGAGCTAAGGTTTTTAAGTAGATGACACTAGACTCTTACGGATGCCCAGCATTGTGTGAGTCTGCACAGTTCCCCTTCTCTGCTGCATCCTGCACGGTGCTGCTTACTGGAATAGTGTGGGGCGTGCCTCTGGCTGCACTTTTACCAGAAGTTGCACTGCAGTACCCTCAGCAAGCTCAGACAATAGACTCAAATGTTGTGTCCCTGGGGTAATTTTCTTAAATTAAAAAAGCTTCCCCTCTGTGTCAAGGCGTATCTGGCGCAGCAGGCAGTGTCAGCGCAGTGTGAGTGCCTCTGACCTGCAGGACACTTTCTTTCTGCGCTGATTTTGTTTACAGGAGCGGAGGGACGGGGAGAAGGTTGGGCAATGCTCTGGCTCTGCTCCAGGAGATGCAAACACATTTCCCAATGTTTGGCTTTGGTGGTGCAGCGGAAGCTGGAGGGGCTCCAGGGCCAGGGCTGCCCACTCAGCAGAGCTTCACTTTGATGTGGCTCCTGGCAAAACCCGCGCTCGGTCCTTGTGTTGGAGCCCTGATAAAGTACCCCAGAAAAGCTCTGCAGTGTTAGTCAAACTCTGTGTTTGTGTTATTCCAGGTGATAGTGCACTTACAGAACAATCAGTTTGTCTTTCTCAGTTCCCCTACAACCTCTTTAGATTAGTTGCTCTGAATTTCCTAATACCAGAAAAAAACCAAAAAGGTCTGAAAATAGAACCCTCTGATATACCTTGGTTGTTGGAATGAGTACAAGCAAAAAGAGAATTTGTGTCCCTCACGCTGCTGCCTGCTGGTTTAAACTCACTGAGATGTCTTGGCATGGCTGCAGTGCAAGTCAGGGATTAGAGCCTTGCAGTTGCAAAATACAGGACAAAGCAGCAGCACAAATTCAGAGGAACACTGACATTTCAAAGCAGGAGGGTGACACCCAAACAGGAGGCGTTTAACAAAAGCCTAAGGTGCAACAGCTGGAACAGAATCCTAAAGTCTGAGTACAAATCTCAGCTATTTAGACCTGAGCTTTGGTTTAATTTACTTTAGTGAGGGTCTACCATTGGGATGCAATTTGCCACTTGCTGAATTGGAGCTCTGGCCTGAGCAGGTTGGAGAAGCAGTTATGGTAGATGTTCTCTGTCCTTTTTATCAGATTCTTGGGATCTCATTTGAGTTGTAAATATTTAACTTTTCCTGATTTTATTGGAACATATAAAGTTCTTGTTTGCATTTGGAGACCCCCATCAGTCTCACCTGTGATACAGAAACAGAAGCTAAAATGGACATCTGTGCTTTCCTTTTGTGCTTGTTTATGAGTGAAGAGCTTGTTGAGAAAAGGCCTGCTCTGATATTAGGATTTATAATAATAAGAGATGCAAAAATTGCTTATGAAAAAATTGAAATTGAGAATTTTAGTATGGATTTTGGGGCTGCTTTGTCATATGTTTGAATACACCTCAAATGAGAATCTTACAAAAGTTATAAAAGCAGTCGTAGAACTTCCTTACTTATCTACATAGTTCTATTCCAATATTATATATGATTATTAAAGTTTGAGGCTCTTTGACTTTATGCACTGTATAAAAGAGTTCCTATACTTGAAATGTAAGAGTAAAGAGAAGAAAAGCTAAAATGTAATAAAGATTTACAGTGAGGGGAGAATAAAATGTTTTAGTCCTAGAGAGAAGCAATAGTGAGTGGTTTCATTGTGAATAATAACAAATAAATTCTCCAGAAGCTGTGAAGAAAGGAAGTGACTCAGCAGTTTGAGTAACATTCATGTAAAAGTGTGATCTTCCGTTTGGGAGTTGTACATTAAATGCAAAATATTAGGAGAAGAAAATGGCTACAGACTGCATAAGAAAAGATGTCACATTTTTCTGTTATTTAAAAAGTTATCTAGATTATTTTCCTATTTCTTTTCTTGCAGTTCACACTGTTTTGGGTAATACCTGAGATGTGCATCACAATATGAAACTTGTTTGTGAAGTTGGCCTGGTGATCAGCTGGGTGTGCAGGGGTGACAGCAGTGCTGGCCAAAAGCAGGGTTGGCAAAAGCAATGGCAAGTTTAAGATGGAGCTCAGTAAAGATTTCAGACTGCTCTTTATGAAAGTTGGATCACAATGGTTTTCCAGACACAGAACGTTTAAATTTTTATGCCTCTCAACACGTTCTTCTTAAAGACTTACCTGTTTGTAACAAAAAAAATCCAATAGAGGAGACCCCACTCGATACAGACCAGCTCAGTTGGTTGGGCTTGGAGCCAGGCAATCTCCTGACAGATACCAGACCACTGATTGCTTTAACATTCCTCCTTTTTCTTTTCTTGTTTCAAATAGAATTACATGCTCATCTTTAAAATGCTGGTTCTATTAAGTTTCTTATGAACCAGATGCATTTCAGTGTAAACTTTCAGTTGCAACAAAATTCTAGTTCTTTCAACACTGAATTCTGTGGCCAAAATATTTTACCGTGATCATTGTTATAGTTACTTCATTGTAAAATTGACGTGGATTTGTGCATGACTCCACAGTTTTCAGGGTCATATATATATATGAGAGTTTGCACACTGAAATGGTAGGGACATTGTTAACTACGTTACAATAAAAACTCTTAGTGCCTTTACAGAGAAATTGCTGATTACACACGAGTCATTAGGCTGTAATCTGCCTAGTTTGACAGATTGGGAATATGTGTGGGAATATATGCTGGTATTCCTGGAGACACACAGAAATACTCATTTCCATAGTGTGGAAAGCAGCAAAGCAGCTGGATTTGGCAAGACAAACACTTGTCTTTTCAACACTCAGCAAAATGACTATTTCTGAGTGAGGAATGGCCATATATTGAGTATGTAGAAAAACACTGGTAGGGAAAGAGTAAACAACTTTCAGACAATTAAATGATCTGAATATGCGTATTGGTTAGAGATTTTCAGTATGACAATAAAATTTAACAATTGTTCAAGTAAAAGTAATTATTTAACAGTAGAGCACAAGGAATTAGAACAGCAGGGGCAGAAGATCAGAAGAAAAAGTAAATGACCAGATGATAGAAAATTCCAGGTGGTGAAGGGTGAGGGTGAAATGACAAGGGCAGATGTGGAATGAGAAAAACAAATAGGACTTCCATGACATTATGCTTAACTGTTTATGTAGTATACTAGATATTTTATGTTAAGCTTGTATCTTTTCTTTCTCAGTCACATAGAAAAAATTACAACATGGCAAGATCCTCGAAAGCCGATGAGCCAGCCACTGAACCACGTCAGCCACCACCCTGCAGCCACGTCCGCAGCACCACAGAGGTCCATGGCGATGTCTCAGCCCAACCTCAGTGAGTACTGATGGCATCCCTCTGCTGGAAACCAGATGGGACAGACACCTCCTGGTTTGTTTGTCAAAGTAATTTTTGGTTCAAGAAGGTGGCTCTGACTCTGCTGTCAGACCTAACAGTATCTTCTCCCGTTCACTTACTGAATTTTCCCCTCTGTAGGCTTGGCAGCAGGTGGATTTGTACTGTTTGGGGTGAAGTTCTAACATCTCATGTTGTATTTCGAGTCTCCATGGCTGTCTGCTGTAGTGTTAGACACAGCACAGTAAGTTTTCTGTGCTTTTCTGTTCTGAGGTGGTGTAAAACCCCCAGGAGCTCCTGTCATGTCCCAGCTCTTGGGTAATCTGTCCACAGTCACCCCTGGGTTTCCTCAGGTCAGAATGTGTCCTGGTTTGCTTGTCAGTTTGTTTATGATGGTGGGGCTTTTGCACAGTGAGGTTCTGCACTGGAAGCAACTTACAAACTACTAAAAAGTCTGCTTTGCAGTATGGATTACCCACAAAACTCATAACTGGTGTGTTTCCCTTGCTGCTTCTTTTTAGCACTTCAAGTGTAAATTTGTCAATGTACATCGATCTGATATTGCCAGATTTAAGCCTTAGTGAAAATAAAGCCATGAAAACTCTAAAATTTTAAGGAAAAATTGTAAATGGAAGAAAACATTTTTGAGAAGAAAACTTAGTTGAGAATTACAAATAATCCCTAACATTTCACTTTTGGAGCTTTAACTTTTCTGCTACTCAGGAAGATGAGAACAGATGAGCTTACAGATCATGAAACTATATCCAGAAGGCAGACTTAAAAACACATAGCAGATTCTTGTTCTGGTTAATTTTAGGTAGGTTATCTCATGATTTCTTGATTGTCCACTTGCAGTGTGGTTCATGTCTCTTCACATGTCAAGAAAATGCTGACCACTTGTCTGGTAATGAGCACCAATAGTAGTAGTGCAATATTTACTTTTGTCTTGAATTTATAAGAAGCCCCTATGCTGACCTCTGAGGTAATTAACTTCATTTTTCTGCCTTTGTCCATCACCTGCCTTGCTTGCATCGTGCAGTAAGAGTGTTGGTTGTGTTACAAGATGCAGTGGGCAGTTGCAGTCCATCATGTGAGAGTAGATATCTGCAGAAGAAACCTGAATAAAATCTGAAAGGTTAGGGCATCTGCAGTGTCCTAGCACATGGCAAAAGCAGCAATTGCTCTGCTGTGGCTCCAGAGCACAGCTGCGTGTGGGTCAGGCTGTTTATAGCAGTGCTGGAATGGCCAGGAGGTAAGAATAGGACAGCAGGGTTTTTGTTCATACCAACTCCTCCGCTTGTGTTAACATCTGTTACTTTGTCCCCAGTTAAAAAACAGCAGTGCCATAAATCAGGACACTGTACAGAACATTTTTCCCCTCTGTTCATTAGTGGAAGTGAATGAAAGCCAAATCCTGGACTAAAACACATGTGTAATGAATTTTAGAGGAGGATTTTTCTTGAGAGTCAAAGGATTGGAAATAAAAGTCTATACCTAATGAAAAGTATGTTCTTGAAAGTATTTCAGGCACCCAGTAAGGATATTTCCACAGTCTTCACAATCTGTCCCATTAAATACAGTTTGTATTTCATTCAGTACCCCTCATTATATATATATATATGATGAGGCTCCACTTTTCATGTAGGTATATATGCAGTTCTTGACATAGTGGTTCAGATGTGTGACTGAATTTCCCCCTAGAAATAGTATGTAAAAATCTACACAGTGTCCATATCTATTTAATCCAAAAAACATTCCATCAAAATGACTTGGTGAACTTTTTCTCATTTTGATGGCTTTCAAAGGCACACTAAATGTGACACTATTTTATTAAAAATATGTCTTGTAAGATTTAATCTAGAAGCTGTGTACATGCATGTGCATACACACAGAGAAATGACACAGAATGATTGCAGTAATTGCACAGAGCACTGCAGCCTCTGAATGCTTCACAGGGCGCTTTAGAATACACGTGGCTGTCGTTTCCAGTGCGGAAGGAGAATGTCTGTATTTTTATGTAGAGTTGGGGGATTTCTGCTCCTCTGTGCTGGCAGCAGTGGAGCTGCTCAGCCTTTCCTGGCTGTGTCCCAGCTGTGGTGGAGCCAGCACCTCCCAGGCACGGGAGCAACACGGGAGCTGCACCCCAGCCAGGACGCTCTTCTGGGGCCTTTGCAGAAAATGGAGTCTGGACATCTGTCATTGGCCTCAGCGTTTTCTATTTGTTTGTTTGTTTGTTTTGTACTGTAGGAACTAAAAGAAATTTTTCTTTTGAAGATGTACCACTTAAAAGAGAAGGATTTAAGTATTTCAGGTCTGCACACTGGTCTGCACTTCCAATTACTAACACATGTGTTTTCCTTGTACTTCTTATGAAGAGGAGGAAAATATGGTTTATTTTGTACAGCTTGTTGCTTGGTTTATAAACTCCTTTCAGCAATCCTTGCCGGGAATTGTACAAAGGCACTTACAAACATTTTATCTAATCACTGAGTGTGAATGGATACCAATTGATAGTATGCCTGTGTTGGAGGCAACAAAAGCATGTACTGAAAGTTGGTTGAAGTTAGTAGTCACACTTTTAAAAATCTGCTGTATTTTTCTACCTTTTCTCTTACTCTGGTTTTATGTTGCCTATTTATGAACTGTAGGTAAACACTTCATTACTGTTAGCTTTCACACTAACATTTAAAGTACTGCCTTTTAAATGTTATAGAAAAAAGGCATCGGGTATTTTTTTCCTTTGATGCGTCTTGCTAAATTTATAGAGAAGTAATAGATACAAGGCAAGTTTCTGTGCTCATTTAAACACCACCACTAAATTCAGTGACATTAATGAAGAGGAAAATTCGTCACATAGATTGAAAACATGTTCTTAGGTTAGCATGTATTCAGACTTGTTCAATTTGTTTTTTCTTAACATTTTGCCATGGTTACTCTTCCGAGATGTTGGTAGATGTATATGCTGAGGAAAGCAGAGCATTAATGGGAATGTTTTCAGTGTATGTTCTGTTGTTGGAAATGGTGGCCCCCCCCACTGAAGACAAGCAGAACGGTGCATTTCCTGCATCTTGATAAGGACTTCCAAAACTTTATTTACTGTGATGCTGATTCTGCACAGATCCCAGCTTTCTGCCCATTCTAGGAGAGTCTTTTCCTGCTGATTGGTAAGGTGTTCACTGTCTCTTGCCAATCAGCCATTTGTGGAAGGAGGGATTGCTCTCCCTGCTGGTTTTAGTCCTGCCCAGGTCCCTGAAGGGGCAGAGCCACCCTTGGGGACCCTGCACCAGGGCAAGGCTCACGCTGTGCCCGAGCCCTTGCTCTAAAAGCACTGTGGAACATGGCTTTGAGCCTCGAGGGGCAAGACTTAGAGGAAAAATTAGACCCTTACAGGAGTTGATTTTGCAAGATTTTTTAATTAAATGCTACTTGTTTTGCAGTCCTTTATTCTATATTATGCAACATTCAAAACCATTGTTATTTCCCTCCTTGTCACTTCAAAGTGTTTCAAACAGATTTCTTTTGTGATTGTACTCTTCATCCAGTGGGTAAGCACAATCTGGTCTTCATTTAAATATTTTCCAAATTTAACAGTTTGCAACTTACTTTGCCGTAAAATACTGAACCCCTCTAATAGTATTTATGTTTTCTGTATAAATTAGCTTGAATTTATATGTGAGTTCCTTAAAAAGCTCATACAAAAAGAACATATTATCTGCAAAGAAGCGTGGAATTCTCCTGCTCTCCCTGTGGCACAGCTGGATGTGGATTTGGGTCTTGCAGCACATTAGCAGTTGCAGGGCACAGTTACTCAGTGTCCCACACGAGTGACAGAAACTGTCAGGCAGTGCCCAGAGCTTGCTGGTTTGAGATTTTTGGGCACTGACACTTTATGAAAGGTCTGTTTGGGTGTGGATAGGGCTTCCAGTTAATCCAACTGTGGTTGAAATTGGTGCTTGGTCTGACTCAAGCCACCAAAGCCAGGTGGGGTGTCCCTGATGCCACCACTGTCCCCTTTGCCCCTCTGCACTCCAGCAGCTGCAGTTTCAGATAGGTGTGCTGCTTTTAACCCTTCTGGTACAAAAGAGAAGTCGTGTGGTTCCTCAGACTGTGCACAGGATGGCTTTCACTATGATTCACTGGTTCTCTGAGATGGAGGACACTGGGTATTACAAATTAGCATTTTTTATTGTGAAGAGCCTCTGATGCTTATTGTTTAATAGAAAATCATCCATGAATCTAAGAAGTTCAGCTTTTGTCTGTATTGCTAATGATATTTCAAATAGGTCTGGACAATTGAGAGTTACAGCACTTTACCTCTGCTTTAATTTTTTTAACCAGCCAGGAAATCCAATCAATAAAACAATGCCAAAATCCTATCTAGGAACAGTAAACACATGAACCAAAGTTTCCATATCCTGCCATGATAAAAGAGGTGTAACTGCTATTGTTTGGGGATGATAAAAAGCACTTTTGGTAACTATGTCAAAGCCAGTCTCTGGAGATAAGAACACAGAAACTCCCAAAGTGTTCAAAACCAAACAATATGTGTTCACTGATGTCAGGGTTTTTCAATTCTTGGTTTGCATTGGCTGGAAATTTGGCTAGAAATGTGTGACACTGAGAGGAATATGTTTTTTCCCCCTCTGTAGTCCATCCCCTCCACCTGCGTGGTGGAAAGGCTTCCTGTTCCAGGTCATCCCTAATTACTGGATATCCTGAAAGAAGCAAACACAATTCATTTGTGGTCTGTGTGAATAATCTTGGCACGTGCTTCTGATGATTCTTACAGGAGAGCTGAAAGCATTACAGAGGACATTCTGTGGGAATGAGAGTTTTGTGATGCAGCTCTCAAAAGAAAGAGGGGGGTTTGGTTGTTGGCAATTAAAATCTCTAACAAGTGATTTATCAGGCAGATTTCAAATGGAATAATTTATTTATATTTAAGCACAGTAGTTAATAGGTCCAGAGTCCAATAAGAATTAACTTCAGTATCAAGTAAATTAAATCAAAGGACACACACCTTTAAACCAGCAACTGACCATCTAGTAAATCTGAAATATTGAAGATTGACATGTTCAAGAGAGATGTTGGCATTTTTTCAAATTCTAGTAATTTTAAATTTTGACACAAAGAAGTTCCTGTTGGTGTAAGCATTTCCTCTCAAGTAATCCAAACATATGCCAGTGCAAGAGTGGAGAGTCATTTCCAGAGCTGCAAAGTGAATGAAATGCAAAAGCTGAAGATTGCATGAAGTAAAAGTAAAAAACCATATTATATATATATATATAAAATATTTATTTAATATTTTAAATCTAACAGTCATCAGTAATTAATCCTTAGCATTAAAGCTGTGTCTCTGCTCAAGCAGCTCCCATCATCACTTTTTGTTACTGATTTATTGTTAAAAGTGCTGGCAGAGTAAATCTCTAATCTTTTAAATAACTTCCTGGTAAATCATAGCTTTGTGTTGCACCTGCAGGTTGTTTGTATTGGTTTTTTTAATCTTAAATCATCGAAGATGGGAAAGATTAGTTAAACGTGAATATCACAGACCTTAGCAGTTGAAACTGTTGAGAAATCTCTATATAGCTGTTTTCAGCTCAGAAATCTGAATAAAGGACTCTCTGTGCACTGGGATAGTGCAACTTTTTGCTTTAATACTTTACAGATTTTTGGAACAAAATGCACCAGAACTGAAAAGCAGCATTTTTTGCTGACCTTGTTAGAAGGCTAATGCTTCTTTCTGGGACATAAATGAAACAAGCAGTTCTTTGTTGGCTGGAGTGATAAAAGGAGGGGAGCCCAGTCTTCTTTTCTTTATAGTGTCATGACTAAAGTCTGAACTGTAGTATGGCTGGGTTAATTTTTAATTTTTTTTTATTTTTTTTAACCTTTGTAGACATTTGTTTTTCATCAGACTGTGTGAAACCTGGCTAGTTCTGAATTTGGGTCTGGGTTGCCTCTAAACAGAGCAGAAAGATCCACAGTTGCATCCAGACACTTCTGATAAATAATAAAACTTGGTACAATCAGTTCAATGCATATGTCAAAAATGATTGACACTTGCATGTTGTGGCTTCTGCAACTTGCAGGGTCTCTTGTCCACAAAGTTCTCCCTGCCCGGTATAAATCCAGCAAAGTCATCAACAGAAAGGTCTGTGTCAGAAAACCTAATTCACTAGGAGATCATTATTAATTTAAAAGCCAACAAAAGTAATAAATGAATTCTTTTATTTTTCATCTAACTGGAAAAAGAAAACAACTAGGTCTAACTTGATGTAAACTAAATAGTTGCAATTTCATGGACTGCAACAAAACTGTGGTCGCATAGTTCAGGTTTGGAACTTGGCTCCATATTTTTACTTGCTTTCATTTGGGTTGGATAATTGTGTAATGGCTGTTTATTAAAAGACTTACTTCATTTTACAAAATCAATTTAGTTTTCTCCAAGAGAACTGAATTCAAGGCCACCCTAAGACTGCCTGCTGTAATGACAAATACTTTTCTCCTCTTGTGTTAGACCCAGTCTCCTTTACCACAGAGTGATAGATTTCAGCTTTTGAATACTTTTTTTCCTTTGCAAAACTTTAGAAACGTTACACTGGAGTCCCAGACCCTGCTGGGCAGCCTGGCTGGAATGTGAACTGCAGGTTTTTCTTTTTTAATCCAAACTCCATTATGTTCCTCATACCATTCAAATAGAGGCTCAGAACTGAAACATAAATTAAAGCAGGCATTACTAAAACCTCATAAATAGCACAACAGATGTGCCATATGATTATATCACAAGGAGTAGAGATTTGTAGAATGTCATTGTTTGTTGCGATGCCTACAAAGGCAGATCTGGAACAGAGACTAGAGAGAGTTAAAAGAAGAAAGTAGGTATTTATTAAAAGGCCTTTAAAGGATTCACCTTGGGCAGGGGAGAGCCTGGCTGTGGCTGCACCCAGGATGGCCCAAGTCATGAGTTTCACACTTTTTATCAGTTTGGGGCCGTTTCCACCTTGGGGTTCATTGTCCAATTCCAGCCCCAGGTTCTGCAATCCCACCCTCCCAGATTCTCTCCTCAATTCCCTGCTGGCAATTTTTGGGGCTGGAGCTGCAGCATCCTTGGTTCTGGGGCTGGACAGGGAATGTTTTGTGTGCCTGAGCTGGGAGGAGAACTTGCTGACACTTTATATGGAGTTCAGAGTTACACACTAACGCAGTGCAGAATCTGGAAAATGTGGAAGCTGAAACTCAACACATCACTGGAGGCTGACCCAAGACTTTCCCTTCACTGGGCTTGTTCAGTCCATTAGTGACAAGGAGTTATCAGCTGTACACCAATCCACTTTTACTGCCTGGGTTCAGTTCTGCTTCAGTTGAGCAGTTCCAGGAAAAGCACCTAGGTAAAATATTTTTCACAAACTCAACTCAAGTATGTGGCACAAAGATAATTTGTCCATTGTTGGGATTCTTTTTCTTCTACTTAAAGAATTGTTTTTATTCTATTTAAGATTCACTATTAAGTCTAGACAATATCAGACCTGTCAAGCATGCTTAAAAGTATTCCAGATACAGTATTTTTCTGTTTTCCCTATTCAAATCGTTGTAACTCCACCCTTTAAAAAAGCAACTTAGTCTATTCCACTTTTTTCCTTGTTGTTTGAAAAACTGACCCAGTGAAAATTGGTAAAGCAGTAAGAAGCCTTAGCCCTGTGACAACTGTATCATCACACTTCTTTTGAAGAGCCTGGTGCTGGGGTTTGCCCAGGTAGGGCTACCTGGCATTACCTGTAGTGTTGCATATGAAGTCGAATGAAGGTCTAGCCCAGGTCTGATAGAATCAGAATCATCAAATCATTTGGGCTGGAAAAGCCCTCAAAGGCCATCGAGTCCCCTTAATCCAGCAGTGCCAAGGCCAGCCCTGGCATGTCCTCAATGCCACAACCACACAGCTTTTCAATCCCTCCAGGGTGGGGACCCTGCCAGCAGCTGTGCCAGGGCTGGACAACTCTTTTGGTGAAGAAATTTTCCTCATCTCCCGTCTAAGCCTCCCGTGGGATGACACGCCAGCCCCAATCTGTGCAGGACTCTCCAGAACACTTGGTTCTGGAAACAAGCTGCAGGGATGGTTTGGATCTGCCTGCATCTTTCCACAAGGTCCACAGGGATTTGTTAGCGTGGGCTTTACACCACCTACAGGTGGTAAAGCTGCCCTGAGATCCAGAGACACCCTGAGTTATCCTGGAGATAACTCAGGACTAATTCACACCCACTCCATGCAGCCGGGCCTGGTCTGCATCGTTAATAAATCTAACCCGGGTCCTGCACAAACCATAGAGTTAAAATGTTGAAAATTCACTGAGTTTCACTCCTGGCTTATCTGGAGGATATCAATGCTGGATGCTGCTTTTAGTACCATAAACAAGAAGAAGTTTGTCTTGGTAAGCCAGGAGTGATACCTGCTCTCTGAGGTGACAGGGCATTCTGTCAGCTTTGTGACATGTTGGCACCAGAGTGACACACAGCTGCACAGACTTGCAATTCCTTTCATAGCAGTTCTATGAATAAAAATGTCCATCTCGCAGAGAATTCTGTTCTGATTTATTGTTTCTGAATTTGATGAGACAAGATGATGCTGATTTAAGAAACATTAACGATCGAAACAGCATTAACTTGCTCAGAAACTGCCTTCTGTCAGTAAGTGAAGGGGTTTACCTGGGTATAACTTGGGTTTGATTACTAAAGGTCCTGTTTCGAACTCTGCCATCTATGCTTTCTTCCCCTGTCAGACCCAAAGGTGGGGGGATCAATGATTCATATCCTAACAGAAAAGGTTTCAGTTTTTAATTGGAAATTACTTCTGTTAATAATAGTAATTGATTTAAATCTGTCAATAAAGGAAATGTTAAGTTGAAATGTTTTTACTAGCTTTTTACTCCCTATTATAGGCACACATTTTTTGGCATTTTCAATTTTAAAAACTTTCATGTTATTTACTAGTTCATTAGGTAAATATTTGAACGTACCAGGGTAAATATAAATACTTGCTGTATTGTAAGTATTCTTGTTTGGTACATCAGAATGTTAAAAATCGTTTATTAAGCCATTGCTAGTGCAGGTCTTGCCAGCTGCCAGCGCTTTGCAGGACAGTGTTCTTGGAGGCTCCTGCGGGAGCGTGTCCTGGCCCGTGTGGCCAGCGCGGTGCCAGGCGCTGTTTCCCTTGCAGTGCTGCCCCCCGGCCCAGCCCTGCCGCAGCCCCCGGCCCTGCTGGCTCTGCCCACAGCCCTGGCCACCCAGCAGCAGCAGCAGCAGCAGCAGAAGCTGAGGCTCCAGAGGATCCAGATGGAGCGGGAGCGCATTCGGATGCGTCAGGAGGAGCTGCTGCGCCAGGTAACACACACGATACTCTTCCTTTGTTCAAGGGCTTTTACTTCATTGCATCCAAAGATTTCATGAGCTCTGTTACTTTATGTCAAGACTGACTATGGTTTTACAGAAGAATTACCAAAAAACTAATATAAACAGATAATTTCATTTTTTTCCTTGAAACTAGCATTGAACAGAACACGGAATGCCATCAGTCAGAAGCTGCTGGTGTCTTTCTTACCAGACTTTCCTAATAATCGTGTCAAATTCTGCTCTGTGTCTGTCTGTAAGCAGCTAGGGAGCTAACACTGATCCATGTGCAGTTTAACTGGGTTTCCATAGGAGACCATGCTCATGCTTCCCTGAAGATAAGGGAAGAACATATGGAATTGTTCTTGACTCCAATCCCTTTGCCTTTTGGTTAAAATAAAATCACATTCACATCTTACATGAATACCTCTGACTGAAGAAGACTTTCCAGAATTGGTCATTTGTGGATGTTCTACTTATTGTTCTGTTTCTTAACTTTCAGCTCTATATAATGACTCATATTGTACAACATAGATAGGTAACTTCCTTTATACTGACTTAAGAAAATTAAGTTTTAAGAATTGTTTCATCTGTTACAGACAAGTCCAGCAGTAGTGCTGTGTTTTCATGGCATATTAATTGGATTCCTCAGTGGAAAAAAAATAACCTGTTTCCCTCAGAAACTGCATGAAAGAAGTATACTTTATCAAGAAACATATCATTATTTGTGGCCTTGCAAATGCTGCTGTTAACAGTTCTAAGTAGCTTTAAAAACGTTAACTTTCACAAGAGTAAGGTGGCAGTCTCTGTCACGGGCAGTGCTCTCAAGCCTTTCCTGTGGCTTCTCCTTTCCTGTCAGGAGCTCATGACAGAGATGGGTGTGAGAAGAGAGCGAGGGTATCTGGAGCTTGTCCTCATGCTAACAATGTTTAGCTATTTTTACTCTCTTTGGCTCTATTCTTGGTTCAAGACAAGAGCAAGTGAGGCTTCGGAACAGTTGTGCCATTAACACAAGACAGGGTTTTGCTGGTTTGCTGCCTTTGAAACCGATAGACCCCGGCACTGTGCAGCTGTGCCTGGCGCAGTCAGGACTGCCCCTCACTGTGCCCAGAGCCCCCTGCCCCGGTGGAGATTGTGGAAGCTCCGCACTGCAGGAAGCAGCACAGCATCACTTTGCATTGCTGCAGTTTCTACAACTGGTGTAACTCCTAGGGAGCAAAGCAAGATGCAAAATCTCTCCTTCTCAACAGAATGTTGTGAACTTCCTTCCAGCAGCCTGAGCACCCTGACCTCCGGCAGCTGTGGGCACAGTGAACCCCTCGGGTCATCAGTGCCCACATACAGTCACTCCTGTCCGGAGCCTCCCGAGTGTTTTTGCTTTTCTGAGCCAGAGGGTAGATGCTGAGCAGGGGTGTAGGCTGTGCTAGTGGCTGAGGAGGTGCAGAGCGCTGGGTGAGAGGGCAGGATTCTTTGGAGGCTCACAAACCCCCAGCCCAGCAGCAGCTGCTGCGGGGAGCAGTGTGCCCACCCGGGACCGGCCACAGCTCCGGGAGCTCCTGGCTTCCACAATTCCTTTCCTTCTTTGTCCTCCTCTTCATGTGGCTGCTACAACCCTAGAACTCTAGATTGAGGACATGCAAGAAGGGCAGCATTTCAGAAAACCAGTATGATACCGTCTATTTAAGGGTTTCCTTACTCAGTTTTGTCATTCTAAAAGGACTTAATGTACTTTTACACTAATTTGGTTTTGCCGGCAATATGTTGAAATGAAGACATGGGAGGTGAGCCATTCCCAAGGAAGAGTAGATCAAGTAGTTTTATAATAAATGTGGTGTTTCCTGCAACAAAGAAGAGACGGAAGTTAGATTATGTAACTGAGAGTGGGAGTTTTCTTTAGGGTGCTGCAGGCTTTTCAGCTTACAAATGTTTTCCTTTGGAATGCCTGTCTAAACCTTGTGTAGCTGTAGATGTTATTCCTATATTTTGAAAAAGTACTGAAAATATCTGCATGTAGACAGCTAAAAAAGACACCTTACCCTTCTCTGAGGTTTGTATGTTTTCACAGACTCCAGCTGATTAAATTCTAAATAGAAATGTTACCATTAGAATTGTCGCTTCACAAATTTAATCATAAGCATAATCCATCATACATAAGAATCTTAAGAATGTTTGTTCTTAACACTTGCTAAATACTGACACCATCTAATGTAAATTATAATTTATCAATGAATATATTGATAATTTTGTTATAAAGGAAACAGTGCATTAATGAGCACCAATATGTGTTACATTATTCACGAAGAGACCAGACCACTCCTCTTCAATGAAAAAAAATAATTGAAAACATAGTAAAACATCATATTCCAGTCTTGAAACCTGTTATTCCTTTCTGTACCGGGGAGACTGAATGATTGATTCAGAGGAGAGAAGTTTTCTAAAATAAATAAGAGAAATATTTATTTTGCTTGTTTCATTAAAAAGAAAAAAGAAAAATTTGAGTAAATTATGGTAAACACAGATATAGCTTTATTATTTTAAGGTCTTAAGATTTTTGTTTGGAACACCCTGTTGGAGTCAGACAACCTCTATATAGAACTCTGTACCACTAGATGTCATGGGTGTTTTGCAGAGATAATGCTGGAAGAGTTTATCTTTCAGGAAGACTTGTGAATTGTTTCCTTTGGCTCTGACTGCTTGTTTGTCATCCTGCAGACAGCAGACATGGGACAGGTCATTAGGCAAATGCTTATTATTAGTCAGAGTGCTCGTTCTAAAGATGATTGAATCACAGTCTTGGTTCCAGTGGTTTTCTTGCAGCGTGTTGAGTACTTTGTGGTTGCTGAATTACAGGCCTGGCTTCCAGACATGGTAGAACTGACAGTTAGATTCTGTGGTGCTTTAAACCAGCACAGGTGGGTATGAGACAACTGTCTGCCTACATCTTGATTTCCTTCAGATCCCTGTAAAGGAATACTCACTGGTGACAGAATTGCTTCCCTTCAGTGTATCTGTTACATGTTCACTTGTTACAGGACTACAGTATTTCTGAGCTGTTGGAATAACCATTCCCATGTATTTATTTGTCTTTTTAGGAAGCTGCTCTTTGCAGACAACTTCCTATGGACTCAGAAAACATGGTCCCAGTTCAGACAGCTGTGAACACCCCTGCCATGACACAAGACATGAGGCCTATTACAAATAATGGATCTGATCCTTTCTTGAGCAGGCAAGTTCATTCTTCTTCATGAGGCAATTGCCTCTGTTGCCTTCTCTAGACTCTTACAGCTGTCCCTCTAAAATTGTCCCTATATCATCATTTGTGTTTACCTACTGCAAACAGTGGATATGACTGAGTGGCTGACCTGAAATCTTTCAATTTATGCTTCAAGAAGAAATCTTAGAAAGAGCAACACATTGTAATATGTGGTTTTAATTCTGTTGTTAGTGTGTGTAGAAGACTGGGTAGAATAGGTACATTACCTACGTATAAACACACGCTTTTTAGGCTGTCAGAACTGTTTTCTGCTAGAGAGTTATAAATGTGTGTACTTCAAAATTTAAGAGTGGTCTCAGTTCAGTTGCTTTGTTATTTGTGCTGATGTGACCCAAATATGATGTTGGCTGACCAGTGGCCAAGAGTTGAGGATGAGGCTTCATGACTCAGTGTCTATGTCTAATACGTAACCTGCTGTGCTCCCTTCCAGCCCAGTGCTCAGGAACTGAGTCTCAGAACATCTTTACTCAGTCTTTTTCATGTTTCCATTTGTAGTGGGCCATACCACTCCAGGGAGCAGAGCACAGACAGTGGCTTGGGATTAGGATGCTACAGTATACCAACAACACCTGAAGATTTCCTCAGCAATGTAGACGAGATGGATACAGGTAGGATACTTGGATTTAGCCTAAAGTATAGTCCAGTTAATAACTTTGTATTATGATTAGTAATGTTTTATAATTGCATATTTATTTATTTATTTATTTATATAATTGCATTGAACTATAATCTCTGGCTTTGCTATGCAAGAGAACATATTGAGACTGTGGGAGAAAATGCCTAGAAGGTGTTTAGTGCCCAGAAAGTTCTCAGCTCTAACTTAGATCCAGATTCTGCCCTTTTACCTCAGACTGATATTAAGCAGAATACATAAAACCTGGAAAAACGAGACTTAATTTCAGTTTTCATACCATTGTCCGTGGTAGGGGCAGTAAAAATATTGTTTTGGGTTACATGTACAAATCAATACATTTTCCAGCTTTGGGAAATCAATCTTGCTTGTAAGTCTCTTACATTGGCAAAGTTGGATTTGCCTTCAAACAGAATGTATTTAGCTAGCTTGCAATTTGATACGTATTTATTTTATGTTAGTGTCATCATGGTGTTTAAAATACTGAAATAATTTACTAGGAAATCAAGGATTTTTTCAGAGTGTGAAATTCTCAGCACTTCCTTATCTAATCTTCCTTTTGAAGTCGTCAGAAATTTGGTATTATGCAGAGAAAGAGAGGTTTATCTATTAAACATTCTCATGCTTGTTCTTATTAATTTATGGGAAAAAAAAAAAAGAAAAAAAATAAAGTAATATTATGGAACTACATTTCTGTAAAGCCCTTTTTTCAGTCTATTCCTATGGACAGCATTGCCCCCGGTGTAGAGATCAGGATGGAGTGTGTCAGGGTGTTGAGCGTCCTTTGCTGCTCCCTGGGCACACAGCAGACAAACCTGAAGCTGTCCTGCCTCCCAAGTGGCCAGCCAGAGCTGGATGCTCTGAGCACTGCTGGAAAGGACCTCTTGTGCTTTTGAGATCAAAGCAAGGATGTGAAATGTGTTCTTACAAGAGTATGTACTCTGCACCTAAACACAGAGATAATATTTGTGGTGATAATATTTGTGGTGAATAGGAATGCTCACAAGTGCTCGTGGGAAAGGAGAGAATCAGTTTTTATGACAATTCTGTTGTTTTAAATTACCATCAATAAGGGTTTGGTACTTCAAAAGTTATTCTTTACTTTTCCTAGGAGAAACTGTAGCACAGACACCGATGAACATAAATCCCCAACAAACACGTTTCCCTGATTTCCTCGACTGTCTGCCAGGGACAAACGTTGACCTTGGGACTCTGGAGTCAGAAGACTTGATCCCTATTCTCAGCGACGTGGAGAGCCAGTTGGAGTCAGTGCTTAACAAAAATGAGCCCTTCCTTACCTGGCTGTAATCAAACAATGCTTACTGGGCCTACAGTGCAATTCAGATTTCTTTTTCCTCTTGAGGTAGGCATAGAATATCCGAATTGCCTCAAGAGATACAACATACTGCCTTGTTGACTTCTGTTACATCATCTTTATGGTCAGTTTAGTATCTGTCTGGAACTTTTTATATTAATTTAAGTATAAAATACATATTTTATATACACACACACACACACACACACATATATATATATATATATATATATATATAAAATGCATACATGGATATGTATTCCTTAAAAAAAACCTCATACCACTTTACACATCTGTGTACTTTTTGACCTTTTCAAACCAGACAGAAACACTTCACTTTTAGGACAGAAAGTGGCTGATGCTTGTGCGTATTCCTGACTGATCTCCTGGGTACTGATTGACATCACAGGCCCTTTGTGAACCACAAGAGCTAACTCCTAGGTCACTTGGTTCAAAAAAACGTGCAAAGCATCAGGACATGACAGCAGTTTTATTACTATGTGTATGACAATAGTATCAGAAGCTTTTTAAAAATAAACTTGCTTAAGCCTTAAAAATCTTTTTTAGTTCTTTGTAACTAACTAACTGTTCTGTATGGAATACAGGTCAAATCTGATCCGTATCAAGCATAATAATTCCCATTATATATCTGTGAAGGCACAAACAATATATAAACTATAGCAGGATTTTTTTTCAGTAAATTAGTCTGTAGTTTTCAGAAATTATTATTTCTAATCTCGAAGTACCAGAATTGTTTAGCAATGTTTTTACACTACAATATTGTTACAAAATAAACCAGGCTGGTACTGACGGTTGCCTTTTAAAAACAAAGAAATGTATTATAAAAAAGCATTTTTTAAAAATTCTTAGATTTTTTTAGATTATTTTATTAAGCACTACAGTTTTGTAACTTAACACATGAACAAGCAGTTTTTTATATATAGAAAATCTGTGGCAAGTATCTTAAGTGCATAAATATTCTTTTAAAATCAGTTCTGGAAAATGTGGCACAACTTGTTAATGTCACATGTAGGGGGAGAGAAACCTTCCTCATACTGTTTTCTGTGATGTTTTTAACTGACAATGTCAAAATACATGTAGTTGTATACATGAAAAAAACCAGGAACTTTATCAGGGCACTGCTAAAGCAGCACAGGGACTCACTGGTAAAGCTGCTTCGTTTTTATGTTTTTCACTTACCAAAACTGGTGCACGAGGCATGTGCTGTGTGGTTTTACCTGTCATATATCCTACAAAACTTCCTTGTCAGAGGTGTGGGACTGAGAAGACATCAAGAACGTTAAGCCTGCAGTTTCCCTGAAATGCAAATGAAGTCCTGAATATTCTTCAATGTTTAGAAATGATCTTATTTATAATTAATGGATTTAGGCATTTTGTATTGAAAAATAAGTAATTTTATGAAAGGCATTATAACTTTTCTCTAATCTTAATCCAGGCTATGTAAAGAAGAGATGTAGCACTAAGTGTAAATGTGTGTTTGCCAGGTCTGATAACACTTAACAAGATCTCACTGAAGTGTTGGGATAGTGACCCCTAAAGACTTTTTTCCATCTGGTTGGGTGAACGTAGGTGAAAAGGTCAGTGATGAAGTGGTGGGAATACAGAGTCGATTTGGAAGATGAATGATGAGGTAATAAATGTAGATCTTGCTGGCAAGGATGACTGCAGACAGGGGTACATAGCGAGTGAATCTCTGGTGTTCAGTGAAAAATAAAACAGAAGCACTCAACACAGAAGGACCGTGGGGAACTGCTGAGTGTACGTGGTGGCACAGGACAGAAAATAAAAAGCACACACGCTGAAATTTTGAAAAAAGAGATGTCAGGCAAAGACCTAGGGTTGTGAAATTTTATTACATAGTAAAATGTAGCTTTTAAAAAATGTTTTTGGGATTTTTTTTAATAGAAAAAGAGATGTAACAGCAGAATTGTGTCTGCACAGAATTTAATCGTTGAACGAGCATTGTGTTTCTTTTATTCTTTTGAGGGGTTATTTGTTATTCTTGCTAGTTTTGCTAACTGTTGAGATAGCATAAATTTTTTTTCAATAAACAGGGGACGGGGCAGGGCTGACCAACATTACTGTAATTAGTTTTAACCTCTCTCTTTTAAGGATTTCTTCAGATTGTCAGCCTAAATGAAAAGCAGATGGTCCTAAGGCTTTGTTCTGTAGTACCAGGACTGATGTTAGTAAAGAACTGGAGATTTTCTGGCCAGCTTCCAAGTCCAGCAGCACTGCTGAGTTGGCACAGGGAGCCTTGGTGCCAGAAGAGCTGAGTGCAGCTGAGTGCAGGTGGGACCCAGGTGATGCTGCCCAGCAGCAGCTCGTGGTTAGAGAAGGCAGTTTGTTCACTTGCCCGTAGCTCTGCACCATGCAACGTGTCCCTGTGTCATAAGGAGATATTCTGAGCAGGCTGGGCTTGCAGCTGCTGGGAGTCCACTGATCCCTGCCCAGCCGCAAGCTTTGCTGTCAGCCAAAGGCTTTCTTCCCACAGGGAAAACTAATGCAACTTTCTGGTGAAATCACACCAGGTATTTATCAGAATTGTGGAGCTGCAAGCTTGAGTCCTTTTTAATTTGTGTTTCTGGTGTTTGAGTGTCTTGGTACAAAGACCAGAGAAGAGTAAAGCAACCCTAAACTGTGTTTCTGTGTTACTTCCATAGTAAATCAGCAGCAGATCTGAAACAAGGTGCTGTGTGGAGCAGCACTTCAGGTTGGAACAGCTGCCAGAATCTTGGGTTAGATCTTTACTCAGTCTTGGAACAAATCTTGGTTCAATTGAAAGTGATTCTTTACACTGTCAGCTTTCAGTTTTTGTTACAGAGATGATGTATCTGATGAAGTGCAATGACAATAAAATGTATTTTTCAGTCGTTTTTTAAAAAAAGTTTGTGGCTTTCAACAGACTTATGGCAGAACTTTTCAGTATTCAGAGCATATGTCATAGGAAAATGAATTTCTTGTTGACAATATTTCACTGTACTATTTCGGGTTTTGAGCATTTACTGTACTAAATTGTACACTATCTACTTGTGGAATAAATACAACCAATGTGCCAGGTGGACAGTTTTGCTGTGACCATCCCTGAGGGGGCATATGTAAGTCTTGGTGACACAGAAGTAATGGGACATGGTTAATTACTGTTTGTATTCTGGTAATACTGTTAGTCTGTAACTTGGGGAGGGATTGGGTTTGACTTTTTGTCAACAAATGCTCTTTGGAGGAAGGGAAGGATTTAAATATATATTTTAATTACAGAAAAATGTGGGTGGTTGTCCAAATAAACTTGTTTCTTAATACATACATCCACGTACATGCTAGTTCTTTAACTATTTTATTTACTTTTTTCATTTTTTTATATGACTTGTGTGAGCATTTGTTTTCAATTTTCATTACCTTGCAATAGATTGTATTAGAGGCAATCAGTTCAAACTGTTGTATCCTGGGTTTGATTCTACTTTTTTGTTTGTTTTTTCTTAATTATTTCTTTGACTTTTACATGAAAAAATACAAATTAACTTGAAAGATTTTGGATGCGTATCAGTTTTTTAAAATAATTTCTTTAGGGGAGACAGTGGATTTGAGGGTTTTAGTATGGGCTTCCCAGGGAACTGTAAAACACTGCCTAGAATAAAGGTGCAGACATACTATTCTGTGGAAAAGGCATATTTTTTGAATTAAAATTTTCAATTTTATATTGTATATTCAATTATTTGTATAAGTATATACATATTCAATATGTTTATTCAATTAAATCTAATTTGAATTAAATTTTGGGGCAAAGGCCCCACCCATGTCAGTGTAATGGAAGAAGTCAGCCTTGCCACGCTGTGACAGCTGGGATGGCTGCAGGGTTTGACATGGTGTGCCTTGCAGCTGGTGACACTGGGAGTCATGCACAGAGAGAGCCAAAGCTGAACGGGAGACACGTGATGAACATTCAAGACTGGAATGCTGTGAGAAAACATCCCTTGTTCTGGGCTGAGCAAACTTTTTTTCAACATTCTATGTGTTACTTTTCTCCTTTAGAGATGAACCTTTGGCAGAGTCTCCAGTTAATGCATCATACCCTGTCCTGTGGTTAATGTATCATTTTTCTGCATTCTATTTATTGAAGACAATAAAAAGAAAAAGAACTAACTGTATGTAGTTCAGCCGTGCAGGAGCTGAACCAGTTTTGTCCCACTGAGGTGCATGGGCTCAAAATCACATGCGCTCACTCCACGTGTTGCAATGTGAGCTGTGAAATAACCAGTGTGTGTCCTCTCAGGATAGCTCTCAGCTAAAACAGTGCCCTGCAATGTCCACGTTGCCCTGCTCTCACCACTCTGCAGCCAGTTTTTACGGGTCAACAATGAAACTTCAGCCAGCATGGGTATTTCTGAGATTTTACAAAAAAATACTAATTTTGTTTCTTTTGGCTACTATTATTTTTACGTCTGTCTTAGTGTGTGTTGGTATTTCTACATACTATAACAGTGGAAGGTGGTCAGGGTTCCTGAGGTCTGGTAACACTTTCAGTTATCCCTGTTTGTGGCTTCTTTCTTGCCATCATCTTTCTGTCCCTTCATAGCACTGCACTCTCTATCTGTGCTTTCTCTTCCAGAATTAACACTGGCTTTTTACATTCTCTGTTATGAGAATCTATGATTAGATTGTCCTTGATTTTACTGGATGCTTTGTGGAGTAAAAACACAGAACAATCTCCAGTTAGTGCAGAATTGACACTGCAGATGTGATTTGCTTGAAATTAAGTGCTAGGGGAGAGCCTCAGATGTTGGCTTTAGATGTTTGATTTGGGAGCACTATGATTGGCACTTCAGAGTGCGTTCAGCTGGCCTGCTGGTTCTGGCTCATTCACCCTTTTTCAAACACCTGAAGGCCAAGGTGTGAACGCAGTCTGGATCACAAGAGGGAATCTCTGCCCCTTGTGTCAGTGTCTGCTTTGTATTAGCTTGTGTTAGAAAGCCATTGTGTGGCTCTGTCTCCTAGAGGCAGTAGCTCTTTGATTTTGCTTTTAGGGATCATAGCTTGCTGCCTGTTACCTCTTATCCCATCTCCCACGAAGATTTATGTACTCTGTTTATTGATATATCAAAGCTGTACTCTGTGCAGCTACCCAGCCGTTTGCTGAATGCTGATGAGAAACATTCCTTGCTCCCAAAGGCTTCATGTAAATCAAACTGCAAATCCAGGATGAGGTGCAGGGCAGCTGCTCACCACAGATGGAAGAATAGATGTGAGGTGGTGTGTTGAAATAAAGGGGACCCTCAAATTCCTGGCAATGCAGTAGAGCAGGTGGGACAGTCAGCTGTTTCTGAAGAGGTGTTTTTGCAATTTTTCATCTTGTACAACATTGTTCTCAGTAGCTATATCAAACTTTTTTTAACATTTCTGCATATTGCTCAAGAGTATCAAGTACTTTTAAGTACATCTAGATTCTTCAGATATCTCCTAGTGTAAATACACAGTACATGAAATGCATTTTCTGAAAGCACAGGCCACAGAATCATTATTTCAGGAGGAAAATTTTAGGGAACAGGTATGTCCAATATCAAGCAATGAGACATCCAGCCTGGCAAGCTGATCTGTGAAAATTTATTTCAGAACTTTTTTAAAGAAGCATACTAGTTTATTTGAATCCCTCAAATGTCTCCAATCCCTCTTATTTTTTCCTTGATTCCTTTGAGAAGT
The DNA here is from genome assembly GCA_009812075.1 of Sialia sialis. NCBI lineage: Eukaryota > Metazoa > Chordata > Aves > Passeriformes > Turdidae > Sialia > Sialia sialis. The sequence continues at coordinate 144,421 of VRYO01002781.1, read as the reverse complement.
AGCTTTTTCTTTTAAAGTTCTTTCTGAAAGGTAATTTTGCCTTTGAACTAGCTCTCTACTGTCTTTCCTATCTCTTCCATAGCATTGAGCCAAATTCAGATAAATTGAACTTCTGTAAAAAGTTTAATAAACATCATTTGCACTCAGGTATAGATTGGAAGCTTTGAGGAGTTACAAGCTACCTAACTGACCTGAATAAAAATTGTAACCCAAAATTGTGTTTTGTCTGAGAATACCCTCTTTTTAAACGGAAGATGTTTTACAAAAATAATTCTGAATGTAGGAGTTGTATTTCACATATTTTATTCCGTGATGAGGGATTTCAGGAAGGCTGGAAAGGAGTCAGGGCTCCATGACACGGGTGGGAGGAAGAGCCCTTCATTCAGTTCTGAGCAGTGTCAGTGCATCCGAGGGCTGCTGTGTGGAGCAGGAGGATCGTCCCAGGGCAAGGAGCGTTGTCTGCAATATTTCTGCTTGTTAGACAGGTCCATCTCCCTGCAAGAACAAAAACATGGAGGTAATTTCCTGGCTACTCCTGCTGTGACTTTCAAAGGATTGTGTTATTTCCTAATGGCACCAGTGTAGGGTTTGGGCAGTCTGTTGGAAAGCGTGGTGCTGCAGCTGAGGGAAGCTAGTTTAGCTTTTCTGCCTGTCAGCTATGTGTGTAACTCATCAGCACACAGAGGGACAAAGGAGAGAGGTCACTGCTCACCCCACAGCAGCCACAGCACTTGCAGTCCCCGCAGATGGTTCCAAAGAGGCCGTTGAGCGCCTGGATGGCGCAGAGCACTGCCTGGATCCCACTCATCACCAGCAGCAGCGAGAACAGCGCCAGGTGCCACGGCACGATATTTTCAGGTGATTTACACTGGTCCCACAATCCGTGGTCACTAAGGTAATTCCTACAGGAGAAGAAAATAGTTAGGAAGAAGAATAAATGAACTCAGAGAGGAGGTGTCAGCACTGAGGCTTTGTCACTGCCGTGACATGGCCGAGGGGCTGCCACTTCAGTGGGAATTTCCATTGTCACACTGGTGCTACTCATCTAGACACCGACTAAAGTTTAATTTCTAGATAACTTGAATAAAGTGATTTGAAAGAAGACCAAGACATTAGAAGGGAGCAATTGGAGACAGGTATGTGTTTGATACAATTGAACCATTTTAAATGTTTTGGGAAGAAAAGGTCTTAGCCAAGTGTGTGCCAAATAAGTTTTATCTGTTCCAGTGTTTTGTCAGGAGCCTTTTTGCTGCTTTTATTTGATTACAGCACTTTTTGTGTGTGAGAGTGGGTGGGGGACTGTGATTAGGCCATGTAATCCAGTATCTCAAAGTACAGTTGGGAACAAGGAAGTACATTGTAATCAAAACAACTGAATTATCAACACAAATAATGAAATTATGCAAGTCACCTCTTGCCCACTGAGCTGAAAGTAACAATTTTTGCTGTTCTAGATGCCTCATCTTAAGTAAAGGTAATAACTTCCGTAATTTTTACCTTCACATTTTGATTTAATTGTAAACTACTTAAGCACTGGCTATATTTTATCTGCATATTCTTAGTGCTGACTTGTTTGTGTTCTTGTCAAGTGATTTCTGGACTGCAACAAAAACTGTGTTTGAAACAGGGCATATTTCCAAAGAGACTCAGAATGAGACCAAGGGAGTTGATTTCCAGCCCTCACTGACCCATGAACAAATAATCCTCTACCTGTATACTTCCTGTTTTCTTTCTTCTTTTTTTCTTTTCACCCTGAAGTATAATTTTTTGTTTATCATGTGAGAAATGCTGCGAGGTCACTCTTGACAGAGGCAGACTGCATTAAAGTTTCTGAGGTGATGAGGAGTTTACTGCAGCCCTTGCTGTTCTGTTCTGGTTACACCTGCTCTCCTCACATTGTGCCCTGTGTTTTGTTGAGCTTGACTTCAGCCTGAGCAGTGGGATTGCTGGGGTAAAGTGATAAATATACATGACAGCAAACATCTTTGAGTTGCAGAGTATGAGGAACAAGCAGCTTCCAAATGCCATAGCCAAAATGAAATTACATATAGATTACATTTATTAATATTATACTATACGTATAATATTATTAGTAGTAGTTATTTGAATGTCATTAAATTTCAATGTAATCATAAAATCACAGAATGTTTTGGGTTGGAAGGGGCCTAAAGATCATCTCGTTCCAATACCCCTGCCATATCCCAGGTTGTTCCACACCCTGTCCAGCTTGGCCTCAAACTCTTCCAGGGATGGGCCATCCACAACTTCTCTGAGCAGCCTGTGCCAGTGCCTCACCACCCTGACAGGGAAGAATTTTTTCCTAATACTTGATCTAAACCTACACTTTGTTTAAAGTCATTATCTTGTCCTGTCACTACATGCTCTTATAAAATGTCCTTCTCCATCTTTCTTTTAGGCTCCCATCAGATACTGGAAAGCCCCAGTCAGGTCACCCTGAAGCTTCTCTTCTCCAGGCTGAACAATCCCAATTCTCACAGCCTTTCCTCATAGAAGAGGAGTTCCATCCCTCTGATCATCTTGGCAGCCTCCTCCATCTGTGCCATTAATGAAGATATGAAATAACACCAGTCCCAGGAGGGATCCCTTAGGGACACCTCTTGTCACTGATGTCCATAAGGATCCTGAGCCACTGACCACCACCCTCTGGATATGGCCATGCAAACACTTCCTTCTGCATCTAACAGTTCACCCATCAAATCCATCTCTCCAACTTAGGGAGCAGGATATTTGGCGGATTGTGTCCAGATAAATGACTTGTGTAGTCCTTCCATTGTGCACTGCTGGAGTCACCCCATCACAGAAGGCAGGGCTTGCCCTTGGTGAAGCCATGCTTCTTGTCCCAAATCACATCCCTGTCCCGCATGTGCATCACCAGACCTTCTAGGAGGAGCTGTTCCATGATCTTCCCAGGCACAGAAGTGAGGCTGACAGGTCGATGGCTCCCAGGGTCCTCCTTTCTACCCTTTTTAAAGATTGGTGTTCTGTTTCCCCTTTTCCAGACACCTGGAGCTCCACTTGACTGCCAGGGCTTTTCAAATATGGAGAGTGGCTTGGCAATTACATCAGCCAATTCCTTTAGGACTCTACGAGGTGTCTCAACATCTCATTGCTATTCATCTAATTGGAATTTATCCCCATATGTTGCTTATCATCCCAAGACTAACCTAGGAAGAGGCTGTGCATTTCTCTTTATTGGCTCCTTTGAAAAGCAGTAGTTTTGATTGTACTTGCTATTCTTTACATCTGTGCTCTTGAACCTTATGAAGCATTGCTGTGTGCAGCAGGCACCTCTAAGAGTTCTATAATTCAGACAAATGGTGTAATTCCCATTTTTATATGATGGATTTGGAAATTTGAATCATGTCACAAGCTTAAAATACGTATGTCTTTTGTTTTCTGATTGCCTTGCCTTACCCATCCTTGAAGGGGTAGATCCAGGTTCCATTAACTTCACATTTAGGGCCTTTGTTTATGGCTACTGCTGACGGAATAAAGCAGTATGCAGCTCCCACAAATCCAACAGCAGCAAATATTATAGAAGAAAACATCTGATGAAGAGAAAAATAATGTTACTTTAGTTCTCATTCAAACAATAAATGCACACCTAATGTCAGTGAACATTCCCTAAATTCAGCTGTGAATAGTCAAATGGTCAGCAGCTGAAGAGCTAAAGCCTGACAGTTTTCATTGACCAGTAAATGGGAATGCACACGTGCAGTGGTATTTCACAGCTCTGCCAGCTTGGCCCGTGTGCCCGAGCAGCAGAAGCAGAGGCTGCAGCAGATGGCACTGCTCCCCTCCAGCCAGGCGCTTCTCTCAGGCTGACAGCAAGCTCAACTTCTCAAGGCATTTTAAAAAATCCACAGTATCCTTTGCAAGTTAGCTTTGGTGTCTTGGTTATCTTTGGACCAAATAATTACAGTGTTCCTTCCCAAGACTCCCTTTAGGTTTCATATCAGTATATTCTATCTCCTTGCAGGTACTTACCTGTGTAAGCTCTAGTAGTGCAATTGAAATGTATGGGAAAGTATGTCTTTATTTTTCTGGCTTTCTATTACAGAATTTTCCATATATACTAATATGTAAGTATATCATGCAATGCCCTGCTTGAATTCTGAAATACTTTTAACCATAATTTTGTAGGTAGAGGCAGTGTCCTTTATTGGAATATACTGATACAGGGGAAGAAAAAAAAAACAAACCCCAATACTTTCAGGTCATAGAACCATTTGGGTTGGAAAGGACCTCAAATATCATCAAGTCCAATGTGAGCTTTTGTTCAGACCTCATCAACATTTTTGTCTTGAGTCCTGGCATGCATTTTTATGTTAATATATCTGACAGGGCTAACTTTAAAAGTATGCTTTAGTAGTAGACCTGATAATAATGGATTTCAGCGAACATACAGGACCAAACTGGCCTCAATCATGCTGATGGAGGTAATGCCTGCAGGGCTCCTGCAGGACATGGTTCATTCCCAGCCAGCTGCCCTCGTGTCCGCAGCGAGGGCAGGATGCTGAGTGTCACCGTGCTCTCGGTGTCTCCCTGCCCTGTCCCCTGCTCGAGAAGCAGCAGCACCGTGGGGCTCGGCGCTCGTGGAGTGCTGTGTGCTCTGCAAAACTCAACTGGTTTCCCTTCACTGCTTGCACAAAATGGACCATCCAGTGTTGTAAAGAGAAACAGATGGCTCCATTTCCTCCTTCTCAAAGTTCAGCTTGTTTTGTTGGTACTGCATAAAGGCAGCATCAAAGATAGAATTTAGGGAAAGCTCTTTGGTCAATCTCATAGGCATGAATTTTTTCCCATTTGTTTTTCCCTCCCTCTCTTTTTAATTTTTTTTCTGTTGAAAATCTATTCCTTTATTTAAAAACTCTAATGATGTGCTTGATCCAAAGAATTTATTTCAAAATATTTCAATATTTTCCCACTAGAAATATTTTTTTTCTGATTTAACTTTTAAACAGAAATGCTTGAGATGTTTACTAGTGTCTGAAAGTGTCCTTTGGAAACTTTTCTAGTTTGAAAGGCAGCTAGAAATTCAAAGTGGAGCCTCATCCACACTGCTTAAAGTGGGAGGTAGGATTACGTGACCTCCCAAGGTCTATTCCTTCCAGAAATTTCTGTAAATCTAATGAGATACAGCTCATTTTGTGAGCCTGCAGTGAGTTGGGAATGCAGTGTCTGGCTGCCAGGGTAATTTTAAAAGCTGCCAGCAAAAGATGGCTAAGGAGAGGGCTGTTGTACTCTGCAAAACAAAGTGTAGCTTTTTCAGCCATAAATTTTAATTGTCATAGTAACTAAAAGTATCTTGTGATAGCAAAAACCGATGAGGCCATACTGTTGTGGTACCGGTGGTGAAACATCAGAGGTGTAGTACAATTCTCACAGCTGACTATTTCCACTTCCCAGCGCTCACACAAATGTCAGGGCTGTGTGTCCTCGCTGTCTAGACTGACAGTGATTGTGGCAGGAAGGTACATCTATCAGTAACAATTGCACTTTTGCTTTTTTTGCCGTGTTTCCTTTCACTTACCGCGAACCTCTTTCCACAGCTCTGATTACCACAGCATCCACAGCAATCATTATTCTGAAGGCCAAAAAATACCAAGATAGGGAAGATCATCTACAAATAATAGAAATACAGCTTGAATTGGGATGAATTCAAGTTACATCTTCTTTTAAATATAATAATCTATGGGGGTTTCTTTCTTATCATTAGGTTGTTACTTATTGCCAAACCTTTGGATGACTTATAACTTATTTGTTTATCAAAGAGGAATTTGCAGTCCTGAGAAAATTCAACACTGCAAGCCATGGCTGCAGGTTGGGGGAAGATAGGAATGTCTGAATTTAGATACTTACCAATATACCCGATCCCAAGATCCCTCCAAAGTACCAAACTTCATCTGTAATGTGTGCCTTTTCTTCAGCCACTGTTCCTCCAGGGAAAAACAACAAAATGTTAGCAAGAGTGCAGAGCACGGCCAGGGGGATGAGAGTAATTCCCAGGCATCTGGCACAGCCTCCCGTGCACATGCTTCTTTAAAAGAACTGCAAACACAATTGAAGAAAAAGCAAAATCTCTCAGATGTTCTCAGAACCAATTTATAAAAAGAAGCTTCTCGTTGTACTTTGCAAAATCCAGTTTCTGTTGTGCCGTTAGAGAAGCTGAGCCTGTAGAATGCTGTCAGTGTTCCTGCAGTCAATCCAAAATGCACTGTGCTGGCTTTTTATATATCCTTGCAGACGTGATGTCAATTTTCTGAATGTCTGTAAATGAAATTACGTTCAGGGCAGCCTCTGATTTCACTATGACATCCCACAAACTCAGTTAATATTTTACTAAGTGGCTGAGACACTTCATAATCTGGGCTCAGGTCACGGGTAGATATCAGTCTTCATTCTCTATCATCATTTTTACAACATATGATCTTTCTTCATACTAGAAAACACTTCTTTTGCAGGATCTGGCATAAAAATGCATAATGAGACAGCTGATACGAATAACTTACTCATAGTCCAAGTTTTCACGTCATGAGATTGTTCTGTAATTGAAAACGTAGAGAAACTAGCTAATACAAAGGTGAGCCATTACAGACCAATAAAGATAAACACCACAAACCTAAGAAAGTTCCTGGGCTGCAGCAGGAAAAACGTTTATTGATGTTAGGCAGTTGGACTGTACCTTAGGGTACGTGTTTCTTCTCCAGTTTTGGGATTAAAAGGTTGATTTTATATTTATTTTGTGATTTCATGCTCTATACAATGGAAGACTGCAGGAAAAACGGAATTAGAAATGCTCTAACATTTAATAGCCCTCTTCACCAAACATTAAGTTATATGATGAAGATTAATCAAAACCTGACAGTGTTTTCCATAGATTGTATTTTGAAATTATGGTATATGCCATGCTTTAGGATAACTCAGATTTTTTTTTTTCCTTTCATAGGAGGATATTTCGTATCATATATACCTAAGCTTATTCAATAGAGGATGGCAAGAAATTATTGTCACTACTGCCAATCATATGCATTCAATAAGATATTAGGAAGACCAGAGGATGGTTTTTTTTTGAGGACCAGTCCTAGGAATTCCAGTGTCTATAGTGCTGAACAGACTCACGATTTCTGAGGAGATTGCACTCATTTACTTTTTAGAAGGTTTTATTCAGGTATTTAGTAAGAAAAACTTTTGAGTGGCTTCTCAAGTTGGCATATAATGCAACACGAATGAAGTCAACAGGCTCTTGGTAAGAAGCACAGATCCAGCAGAGCAGCCTGGACAGTGACAGTGGTTGCTGCTGGTGGACTGGAAGATCCCCTGTTAATCACAGTGCACTCCATGCTGCTGGCACAGGATGGAGATTTACCAAACAGTTTCTGGAACTCGTGCTAGTTTTGTTTTTCATGTGCCATCAGGGTTCCCCTGTCCGGGGTTTTCTGAAGGAGTGGGGCCGTGGGCAGCACGTGCAGTTTGGTGCCCTTTGCACCCCGCAAGCTCAGCCAGAGCAGCTGTTCCTGCAGCTGCCAGCGTGTCCTGGTGCAGCACCTGCTGCTCCTCTGCACAGTGCCCAAGGGGTTGCCTCTGCTTTGTTGGTTGTTCCCCTAAGGAGAGGAGCCTCCGGTCCCGTCTGTGTAACAGTTACACACCTGGGGATCGCATTTTGAAAGGCACAGGTTCATAAAACTAGCTTTTCATCTCAAGAAGGACAGCTATCATGCAATCAAAGAGCAGGTAGAGAAAAAGAGTCCTGAGAGCACAGTCTACTGTGGTATTCAGTGGGATGTCAGCTAGGTCAATGTAAGCAGTTTTCACGGCTTTCAACATCCAGTTTTTGATTCTGTGGCAAAGATTCAGGACCTGAAAACTCTCCATACTTGATACATTAAATAGGTTTTCACAACATTTTTGTTTGGTGGAGAGCATCTGTAATTTGGCTCCCACTTAACGTGGCTCAGTAACAGGCATAGGGAAAATGTTTGCTGTAGCTGGAATATAAATCTAAGTTGACTTTCCTCCCACTGCTCTATCTGACTAGAATGCAGGGGTTTTTTTCAGTTGTGAATCATGGCTTGCATAAAGATGAAAAGTTTTAAGCTGTATTGCATCCTGCCATCCTGATTCACAGCAAGAGGTTCAAAGGCAGATGCTTGCCCCAGGTCACAGCACTCCTGCACTTTGCCTTCCTCCACTCACTAACATTGCCAGTGCCACTGAAGTCAGCCAGACCCCTCTGTTGAACTACACTCATTTGTGCATGGAGTTTTTTAACTATTGCAGCTTTTATATGAGGGCTTAAACTATGCCTTGTTTTCAGCAGGGAAGTGGCATGCAACCTGAGCTGGAAAGCAGCAAGTCGAGTATTTTCCCCAGGGAGGAGCTGAGTGGCCTGGACACTCAGCTGCTCTGAAGGAGGCTCTTCCCTTCCACTCCCACCCACGTTTTCCACCTCTGGCCATCTATCTGGGAGGAGTGAGCCATTGTCAAATACTAGCTACTATTCTTGTCCTGGAATAAATGCTTCATCTTGGAGACTCTGAGGGCTGGGGTGGAGCCAGTCTTTGAACGTTGTGTCACCCTGTTTTCCAGAACAGCGTGGTTCTAGGAGCTGGTATCAAAATGGAAGGCACTCCTGTCTGGTGTGCTTTGGGAAGGTGTTTCCTTCGCTCCTTGTCTCCTGAGTCATGCAAAGTCCATGCTGCGCAGAAAGGTGAAATGACGTATTTTCCTGTGGAAAATTATAGGAATATCAGGCCAGTCCACTCTGGTCGTTTCAGGAGGATGTAAGCAGTGCTGATATTAATTCATTCCCTTTCCTATTCCCAGACTCTCTGGGGGCTGGCTGTATGTGAGAGCAGAGAGGGGACGATGCCTAAAGAAAAGCTGGGTGTCATGGGCATCCTCACAACAGGTTTTTCTGTCCCAGCCCCAGCTGCTGAACACCCGAGGACAGACTGTTGGTGTGCACAGCATTTCCCTCATATCTTTTTGACGTTTGTCAAAGCTCAGATAAGAGCTTACGACAAATGTAGCTTGGACTGGGTGGTGTCCTCAGTGACACATGGACATCACCATGAATACAAAAAAGCCAAGTATGCTGATGACTATCTAGGAGAAGCGGGCTGGAAGGCACATTAGAACTATTTTATTCAACTTTAACTCAACTTTATACTCCTTGCTGTTCTATTGCTCTGTAATCATGTTCTGGTTTGCATGTCTCTGTTTTACATGCCCCCACTGCCAGATCTCCAGCTTTCCTGCAAATACCCTTTTCAACCTGGAACATCTTCTGTAAGGGTTTTAATAAAATTCCATTCCTCATTCTCCTCAAGATACACTCTGAATGAGTCCAAAAGTAGCTCTCAACCAGTAACAAATGGACATGTGTGCTCTAAGCAATCTCTAATTGCTTCTCTAATTTATATTACTTTAAAATAATTACATAACTATGTGTATGTAATTCCTCTTTTTTGCTACTGCTACATTTCATGAGTCTTGCAATATTTATTTTTGCTCATCGGTACAAAATGTGTGTGGTTATGTATTTATGAAATTGCCGTTTTTGAAATCCACAATGGAATGTGCCAGAAATAAAGCCTGTGTATTCTTACCCCTTGCTAGACACCAGTGTAACTGAGATGAAAACCCTTTTGTGAATTCATTAACCATAGCTAGGAACCCTATGCGGCTCCAAATGTAAAACAGGAATAATGCTGCAAACTTACATGGAGTTGCTTTGCTTTCACCCTGGAAGAGAACACTTACCTCTCATATTTCTTTCTTGATTTGGAGGGGATGGGAGTAGAAGAGATCTAGCTCTTTCTTTCCGCAACTTGTTTGTGTTGCTGATAAACAGCTTTCCCCACAGGTTGGCTCCTGTGGTGATGAGAGGTGCAAGCTGCACATCCATCAAACCTGCCCAGTTCCAGCCCTGCTGCTTTGCTTCATGTTCTCCACTTGTGCTGTCCAGCTGACTTGTCCAGGTGTGTCCAGCTGACTTGTTCACATGCCCCATGGAAATGGCATGATTGTGGCCAACTGGCTCTCGTGTTTCTCTTGCCTCTCCAGAATTCTGTAAGGGACATGTCTGCCTTAAGGCTTGTGCAGGAGGGAAGGAAGGAGGGCTGGCTGTCTTCTCTGTGGAACTAGAACTGTTTCCATTTTGGGCCAAATCTGAAAGGCTGTTACATTTTTGAAAGTGTTCAAATTTAAGAATTATGGTGGGTCATTTCAAGATGTATGTCTCATGTACTTAAATGCAATTCTGTACAGCTTTTGATGGGCAGTAAGAATGTTATATACACCGTTCTCTTTAACCCATCTGGTGAGAGACTGGGATGCATAATGCCTCATATTTATCTTACTCATAACTACAAACATGCCTCCAGCTGCCTAGCCCACCTCCTGTGCTGGTTTCACCCGGACATTTGTTAAGAGTGGGGTCATAGTCCATGTTTACAATTTATTTCCTCTTCAGTTGTTTTCTTTGATATCCTCATGCTGTAATTCTATTATAGAAAGAAATTTTCAAGCCTGAATAGTAATTTTTTCTATGCTGATCTCCTCTGATAGCAAGAATCAAGAAAGTCTAAAGGAAGCAGCTGACTGGGTTTTTAGCTGTGGAAAGCCTAGAACTCACAGCTTTGACTTTTTCTTTCTTTTTCCAAAATAAATAAAATGTTTAATTTTTAGTTAAAGCTAATACATTTAGAATCTAGTTGCATACCTTGAAAGTATCCATGGCTCCCAGGATCTTCTGTGGGAAACGAAGAATTGTCTTACCCAAATCCTTCTTCATCCACAATTTAAATGCTATTATTTTACTCAATATGCTCAAGTTGGTTGTGGCTTTATCTTGGAGTTCCTGTGTTCCAATTATCAGCAATAGACTCCACAGGCTCGTGGAGGCAATGTGAGACTACATGTTTGTGGCCTGTGTGCAGTGGATTTATTCACTAGTCACTGCAGTAGTGGAGATCTGAGCTGAGCATTGGATTTTGCATTGTAGTAGGAATTAATTGATTTCTCAATTAACAAATAAATTTAAAAATGGGGCAGATCATGCAATGTTAAGTCTAATTTCCAACAAATTTTGTGAAAGGTTCCGTTCCTTTTATGAACTGGTTGAAAATGTACAAAAACTTGGGGTTTATGGATTGTATGCTGTTTACTGACAGCCCCACTAGCCAAAGAAAAGCCCACAGAGCAAGGACATGACATGCTATGGCTGTTATCAGACAAGTAATGCTTTTTTTTAGCTTGGATTTCTTAGAGTTTTGGAGGGAAGACAGGACAACCTCTACAAGTTCTCCCGACCTCTTTTCCCCTTCAGTTCTTCCCGTGCAGCTGCCGCTTTGGGGAGCTTGTCCTGCTCCTGAGAACCCACAGGAGTGGGTGTGCATTTTCCATGTGGATCCCTCTCCCTCCACCACACCCCTTGGCAATCAGGAAGTCTGCATTAGGTACAGCAACAAAGTGCTTGCTCTGTAAATAGACATCCAGATGGTCTAAGGCAACTGTTCTGTATTAGACAATGTTTGTGCCTGGTGATTATGGAGTAGCTGCTATTAAATTTGCTGGGCAGGAGTAGGGTTATACTGCTGGCTGCAGTATCCACATTCAGCTCCAAATGAACCTTAGCAGAGGAAATCTTGCCTCTGGCCATGCCCATTTACATCATAGCTCTTGTCCTGGTCACTATGCAGTATCATTTTGGACAGCGCTCTGTTGCTGAATTGCCACTAAACGAAAGGACATTCTAGCTCTCCATTTAATCACACCTTCCTATTTATTTTGCAGACAAAGTTTGTCCCAGCTTGAAACCAAATTAGCTATTACTCCCTCATTGAAAGTTCATATGGTTTTTAGGTGAAGTATGTTGTACACAAGTTGGAATCTGTTAATTACTTCACAGATGTGCCTGTTATTATGCTGTACAGTTCAAAGTTTCTTTTTTTTCCTGAGACTTAAATGAACCATTTCATTTTGTCAACATAGTGAAGATTTTGAGAATTTGAGAATTTTGATTTCAGAAGGGGAAACAAACTTCAAACCTGGATTTAAAATTAGATCTTTTTGTTTCAAAACAAGTAAAAAACCTTTACTGTCGTGAATAAGTTATATTCGCTTTTATAGCTGGACCTTCACTTGGGTTCACAAAGTTGTCACAAATCATGAATTCATTCTCACTATCTCAATTTAAACTCTACCATGAACTATAAAAAGTGGTGCAAGACTGTCTGCTGATGCCTTTCTCCCTAAAGCAGGAAATCTACAGAAGAGCAGGTTTATTTTTCTTGTTACATTGTTGACATACACTTATTGAGAGGAAAAATTGCCTTACCATAATAGATTAATTAATGGGGATCTTTCAGCACCCTCTGTTATATTGGTTTTATTTCCATGGCAACTCTTTCTGCTTCACAGACAGCTTGGTGTCAGTAAGGCTGAGCTGAGTGGAAGATAGGCCATTCTGTGCAGTCCTAAGTGGGCAACTACAATAAATTTCCATATCATGAACAGATTGTTGTGCAGGCAATGTAATGTTACAGGTTGCTGAGAAATAAATGTCAGCAAAAATAAACAGGCAATTGAGAGCAAGCCTGTTGATAATGCAGGTTGATCCAGGCTAAAAGCTCATGCAGGATCTCAGCTGCACAAAACATAATGCAATCTCTCTCTCTCTTTCTCTCCCTCTCCCTCTTGTGAATTTTTAATGTGTTCAGGAGTGTAATAGAGCCAGGTAACTATTAGTCTATTTTGAAAAAGATCTCTTACTTCCGTTTCTACTTCAAACTTAATGTTGGCTACTATGCAGTTAGAAAACTCAGAGAGACATTTACCAGAATGGCTTAGTGGTTTATTTTGTTTTCTAAAGGCATGGAAGCAATGCAGTGTGAGTAAAAAAACTGGGTTTTGTGAAACTGTTAGAACTGCAAGCTCAGGATTGGTCACAAAATTTTTTCTTTTCATTTTTTTTTTCAAACAGCAAAACAAATTTTGGATCTGTTTTACACACGTTTTCTCACAAACCCATAATGCAGCATGTTTTACAACAATTTATGTCCTTAAATCTAGATTTATTAAACTTTTTTTTTTTTTTTTTTTTTTTTTTTTTTTTTTTTTTTTTTTTTTTTTTTTTTTTTTTTTTTTTTTTTTTTTTTTTTTTTTTTTTTGCTAAATCATTAAAACTGTGGTCAGAGTTGACTCACCTTGAATAGATTAGTTATCACTTGTGTTAATATTTAATGGTACGGTACCAGGCTGTACCCTGCTCCTTTCAGAACACTCCCATATTGTTTTGACAGATAATGCATCTCCTGCATTTATAGCAGAGTCTGGGATGAAGCGTCCTGTATGACCTCAAAGGTCACCTGGCTGAACACAAGCAGTTTGTTCACTCATTTGTAATGTCCACCACTGGGCTTGTTTTCATGCCCATTGTTCTCTGATCCACTCCAAGCAGGACCACAGGAATGCTGGGGCCGATACCAGGGCATGAGTGTGAGCAGGATCTCAGCAGAATACAGCGAGTTCACTGCTGGGGGCTGCACGGTGGGCTGGGTGCCATCCAGCTGTTATTGACCCGTGAAGCCCCGCTTAGGTTAGTTGCAAATAATTTGACTAAACTCTTTTTGAGGTGTGTCTGTTTCAGTTTTCCCTCTTGGACTTCTAGCAGTCTGGGGTGATTTTGGGACTCCAGAATGAGCTTACGTATGTGTTACTAAGGGTTTAATTAGTGTTTCTTTTCAAGTTCAGTGTGTAGGATATTGCTGTATGTTTGCCAACTTGCTGGTAGCCAATTCTCACACTATTTAGAGGAGCTGGGAATAACACTACCTTTCTGCAGAGGGGACTAATTTTTTTTTTAATTGGTGAACATGTTTCAAAACCTTCCAGCCTGGTTGTAGCAAAGTAGGTTCTTTTAGATCATCACGAGTATGTGTCATAGTACCACTTGAGGTGGCACTTAAGTGGCCTGTCAGGATTCTCCCTGGCTCCTCCGATGGCTGCTGCTGAACCATCTTGTGCAAGGGCTTCAGCTGTTGTCACACCCCAGCCTTCTCTGAGTAAAGTTATTGTGTACTCTTGAAATACAGGTATCAACACTAGCTCAAAACTACCTGACTTGCTCCATGAATCGTCATCTTAATACAATGAGGTCTTTATTCCCAGCTTCATCTTTGTATTTTGCTGCTTTTACTGACTTGTTAGTCTCTTTAATTACAATGTAGAGTTCATCCTGTGAATTTGACAACAGGTTTAAAATGTGCTAAGCCGTTTTATATGTTTTTTTGCATGGGATGAAATTGCTATTTTACTAGCATTGAAGAGCAGGAAAAGCTCTGGCTCACTAACTGTCTCAGAGCCACATTCATGCTCACAGGTAGAAACAGTTTCCCCCAGACACAGTAGATATGCACTTCGATTTTGTCAGAAGTCCTGGCTTTTAATAACATGCTTTTCTTAGTTTTTGTCTGTGTTTAAATGAAAGGCATTGAGAGACATGGGTTTTTCTATTTCTGATTTCTATCTAAGCAACAGAAAAAGTGACCTAAATTTCGAAATGCTGAAAATTACAACACAATAGTTGAAATCCCCTTGGGATTTGGTGTGTAAACTGCAACCTGCTTTCAGCACAAAGAAGAATTCAGCATGAATGTACAATCTGTATTTTTTTCCAGGAAATACAGGTAGCCCTCATGCAGAGATCTTCCTGTGCAATGAGTGGTGTCAGTGACTTCTTGGTGCTTTAGCCTGGCTCTGTGTTCCTTCGCTGTTTCTGTGCAGTCCCTGCTCTGCCCTGCTCACACAGGAGCATTCTGTTTCCTCTCTGAAAGCAATGCCCTCTTTGTCTGATGCTCTTGGGGATAAGCACCATGCTCTGGTGACTTTCTGTCTGAAGTTTTGACCTGACAGATGGCAGGTGTATCAGCTCTGCCTTCTCCCTTCAAAGCCTGTGGAAATCAGCAAGGAATTCCCAGGCCTGTTCAGCCATGTAATGCTGGAAACAGTCACTAGGAATGCACTGTGCTTTTCAGATTTAAATTATGAGAAATCTGCTGCTGGACTTGATGGTCTCTACGGAGTGGTTATTTTCCCTCTGTCCCATTTGAAAACAAGAGATCTTCTTAATAGTGCTGGTAGACCCCAGAAATGATAGCTCCTCAGTGGTGGTGAATTTAGGTAAAATCTGTAATGATGTGGAAACAGATGTTTTCAGAACTTAACAAATATGGGAGTTTTAAAACAAAGGCTTTTCAAAAAATGATCTCTGTTTTCTTGACTGTTCCAATCATTATCTCCGATAACAGGCATAGTGGGTATTACAATGTGATAAGAATATTAGGAAAAAAACCACCAAAAATGAAGACAAATGTTTAGCTCTACATAACATTCTAGAACATTTGATACACAGGGAGTTTGTTCCCAAATTATTTTTCATTTGGAATGCTTCTACCCAAAAGGTGTAGATACAATTGAATGTGTTGGTATACATTGCGAGTACTATACTTAGAGAATCAGAGCTGCATTTTTAATTTTATTAGATATTTATTTCTGATTAAATATTTCAGTTTTGCCTACTTATACTTCCTCATATTCTTCATACTTCTGAAAACTTGTGCATTTCTGTTTTATAGTGAGGCTATGTAATGACAGTTGGGTTGCAAAATGTGTAGGAAACAGGAAGGCTTTTATTAGAAGTTATATTTTCTCAGCAGGCAGGTCAGCATACTCTGCACACCCCCCTCTTAAACGCAGTGCCCTGTAACACCAAGGGCGAGCATTCCATCTAATCCAGGGCTTGCAGGAAAAAGTTCTTAGTCATTCATTCAGTGGCACACCCATTGCCTATTAGAGGTATTTTTGGAAAGAGGCAGAAGTCCGCAGCATGGCTCACAGAGACTATTTTGAAATACCTGGCTACATCCACACCCATGCTTGTAGCCTTTACTTGAGGATTTTTTAAAATTATATCCATGAGACTTGTGTCCATGTTGAGCAACAGAGGACAGACTCCTGAACATAATGGGCTGGCTGTTGGGAAGGTGAGCTGACTGTTTTCAAAGAGGGAACATTCATGTGCTGTGCAGTACGAAACCCAAAACATCCAGGTACATAGCATCTTTGAAAGCAGACATAAAACTTCACACGATTTTTGTAGACTTAGCAAGATAGTTTGGGTTAGCTTGAGGTCAGAAGAGGGAATGGAAGAGGAATGGAAGTGCTTGATCTGTCTGGAGAGACCATTTCAACCAAGTGCTTGACGTGGTTTATAGTGACACCTGCAAAGACACCCCGGAGCTGGCACCAATTTCCAGTGGGTGTGGGGATACCTGTGCCACAGCCTTGCAACAGGGAGACAGAATTCCATCAGTTGGGATGGATTTAGCTGGCTGCCTGAGGATGTGGTTGGCCAGGAGGAGTGGGTCATGCCTCCATCCTGTAAAAGAAAAGAGGTAGATTTTGGAGGCTGGGGCAAATCAGCATGCGCAGAGACACATTTTAAAAGTGCAGGAAACACCACTGCTTTTAGAGTACAGATGCAGTAAAAGTTGGGCTTCCCAATTCTTGATAACAGATCATTAAAATGCCTCCTCAACGTGAGGAAAGTCACGGGCCTTCATTTGCCTGAGGGCTTACTAAACCACATCTTCTTGTCGAGAACCTTTGCAGTCGGCAGGTCGTGCTGGCTGTGCTGCCTTCTTCTGTGCCATCCCAGGCAGCAAAAGATTTTGAGAGGCACTCAGTAGAGCAGATCAGCAGCTGCCCAGGGAGCCGTGTCCCAGAGCTCAGGACTAGGGCAGCAGTTTTTCCACTAAGTACAAGTTCAGGTGTGAGTATGTTTGGCAGGATTTACAGGCCACTTTGCTTCTACTGATGTCCTCTAGTGAGCAAGCAGGCTGGCACTCCAGGCTTTTTTCTCTGGCAGGTCGTTTAGAGATCATGTGCTGAAAGTAAGCAAGGGCTTTTCATAACTTCACATATTTCTCAAACTGTTTTGACTGTTACATCACTTGTAAGCAAATTTCAAGTGCGTTATGAAAACCACCCTTCTGTAACTCATCTGCGAGTGAAATCCATTCTGTGTGAAGGAACAAGATTTCCCCTCATGTAGCAATAGTGACAGTATTAGAACATTCTTACGTTGGATTGGGCAAATTGGGGTGCTACTGCAGAACACTGCTAATTCATAATGCTTATGTCTTATTCTAAAAGATAGATTTAGAGAAATGGAGAAAGACTATCTTGCTTTTGGGGGTTTGCACTATGAACAAATACATTCAATCTCCTGGTTTTAATATACATTTTTAATAATGCCCTCTTTTGTTTGTTTGTTTAAAGCAGGAAGAAAAAGCTTTTTTTCCTTCCCTGTAGTATGTGAATGTTTGGGAAATGCCTCCAAATGGAGAAAGAATCATAGCTTTTACTCTAAACATTTTGGAGAGTTCTAATGTTAAAGGTATGTCTTTTGTAGCCAGGAAGAAATTTCAGAGGCATGTGTTTGTTTTTCAAGTCTGATCAACTCTGAAAGTATGATTCAGACACAGAAGAATGAATCCATAAAAGTTTTCAGCCACTTACAGTTCAAAAGAAGTATTCCTTGACACAGGTTCAAGTAAACTGTACAATTAATACTTTTCTACTACTAATCAATGTGTGATTTTGTTGGAGAGAGGTTCTTAGTGTGAGACCATTTTGAATTTTGTGTTGAAAACATTATATGTTTTGCAAGCTACAAAATAAATTTTGAAGAAAAGTTCCAGTATGATTTAACTGATTTTTGTAAACTACTTTCTACCTTTTCAGAATTTCTCATTTCTCACTGCACAATGCTGTGAGCAATAGGATGAAATTAGTACCTTGAGTTACAGGGTTTTTACTGCTCTTTACTGTGCAGTAACGTGGGCCATGTTACAGCATGTGGTAAAACTCATGCAATTGCAGCTTTGCTGCTGCTGCTTTCAGACACGAGGCTGTGGAACTCAGCTTCACTGAGTCAGCCTGTGCTGACCCCACAAGGGTTGGCCACTGAGAAAAACAGCCTGCTCAGTTCTGATGTAACGAGTGTTCTCAGCTGATTAACTTTTAGAGGTATTTTCTCTTCCCTTGCATACTGTGTAGTATGAGGAGGAATTCTGTCATTGGAGATTTTAATCTGCTTCGGTAAATATGATGGTTACCAGACTTCCCTCACAAGTATTTGAAGTATGACTCCATTAAATAATTTTGCTAAAAATTTATTTGTTTTTATAACATTAGTCCTGTTTTTTTATAGCATTAGTCTGTGTGCTACTTAAAAAAATTAGAAGTAGTTAGAAAAAAGAAAATAATAATTTTTAAAGTAGTACAGCACTAAAAACCTACTAGAAGCAAGTAATCTGTGGGTTGTAAATCAGCTAAAAAGTAAAGAAAGGGAAGAGGTGGACTGATATCTTAACCTAATTTTAGGGAAAAGTTTGAAAGTGTTCCCTTTAGAAAATTGCTATGTAATGACTGTATGATATTTTCCTCTTGCCTAACAGTAACGTTAAAAATTTTGCTTGAACATTTAGAGAATAGTAAAAATGAGAAAGAGATGGTTTAAAGCATGGATCTCAGTCAGCATGATGAGAGAAGCTGTGGCACAGCTCGGAGCTCTTAAGCTGTGTGTGCGGGTGCTGGTGCCTCTTGGCAGCTCTTTTGTTCAGAGCTGGTCTCTGTCCCCTGGGCAGCACCTGCAGCACCAGCAGCATCCCAGCCTTGGCTGGAGGGGAGAAAAGGGAGACTGCCTTCAAGCAAAGTGCACTGCAGCTCTCCCAGGAGCTCCTCTGCTCTCTGGGGCAGATCCCTGCCCCAGAATTTCTGTTCCCAGCTGAGAGTTCAGCATGGCAGGAGCTGCACCAGTGTGTGTGGAGCAGAGCATGGATGGAGGACCCCACAGTGAAGCTCTCCAAAAACACACCCTGTGATTCTGCTTCCCAACCCTGCCTGTCAGCAGCGATCTTACTGTTAAGAGTTTCGTTTCATTAGTGTCTTTCAAGGGCAGAAATGACATATTGGAGGCTGATGGGGTTTGCAGTCAGGTTAAATTCAGTAGGGTCCAGGCTTAGTAAGATCTTGTAGCTAAAAATTATCTTAATGCATTGCATAATGACAGCTTTATTAAAGGAATGTAGGAAGGCCCATGAGCACAGTGATTACTCACGCAGAGATAGAAATTCCCATGTGTGTAAGTAACAGGCTGTGTTAGTCTGAGTTTGTGTACTTTAGATAGATGTGTTTACTTTATTTTATTGGCAGGACTGTGTTTGAACCTAACTAATTATTAAAGTTGAAATGTTTTATGGATATAGGCATTATATAGCTAGTAGAGGACTTTGGCTCCTTGTAGTATTTTGCTTTCATATAACACCTATCATTTCCAAGGGCCTATCTAAACCTTGGTGTGTCTCAATTATCATAGAAGTATGGAATCAATTTATTAAAGCCCTCTGGGACCACTGAGTCCAACGACTCCCAAGGCCACCATAACCCTTGTACCCAAGTGCCACATCTACACAGCTTTAAATTCCTCTGGGGATGGGGGCTCCACTGTAGGAGTGGACAAACCTCTTGGTTAAGAAATTTTTCCAGATATCTCATCTAAACCTTCCTTGGCACAACTTGAGTCCACTTCCTTACAATTTATACTACCAATTTGGAATTTCTCTCCTTAAATTTCTCCAGTGCTGTACTAATGTGAGGCATCTAGTCTAATACAGTCCTTTGCTTTAATAAAGTAAATATGGATTAGGTTCCTATTTTTGTCATTTGTATGAATATATCCTCTGGTTCTAGTAGGACAGTTCACCACAACACAGGGGTAAGTTTTGTCTTATAGATATACAGTAGTTAATTTTTAACTGAGACAGAACTTTTATTTTCTGCATTTCAAGCAGTAGGAAATCTAGCCCTGAAAATGTATTACTATCAGAAGTGGGATGAATTACTTCACTGTGGTGGATCCTCGAGGTAATGCCTTGGGGCTTGCTCTCTACCCAAATGCAGCTGCATGGGCTTTGGAGCAGGACTGGCTCCAGATAGCTGAGAACTTAAACCACAGGCGAGAAAGCACCCATGAAATGTGTTCTACTGTCTGTGAAGACTATTTGAGAAGATGATCAGAGAGTCTAAACTATACTACTCTTACATGACAGGACAGGTAATTTTCAAATTTTTAAAAATATGTTTTCTGTTAAGCGCTGCCTGACTAAAGGAACTCGTTTTTGTTTCACATAAAGCCTTCTTAATGCAAAAGGAGAACAGGAGTGGAGTTCCAGCCTCTTCTGCCTGTTGTCTCCCTCTGCAGAGATGTGAGATTCCAGGAGAGGACGGACTGCCAGATGTGTGCTGACCCTCACCAGCCCCCAGCCTCAGCAGGGCACCTTTTGTCGACAGCTCGGTCCAAGTTCAGCCCTGTGCCATGGTTCCATGCAGAACTACAGTTCTGCAAAGGCAGTGTTGCTGAAGTTACTCTTGCAGAGCTGTGGCCATAGCTGATCCTTTATTCCTTAAGACAAGGAAAGATGAAGTGTCTCATGATTTCTAAGGTTCTGGGACTCCTTATCACTAAGATAAAGTGACTCCTTTAGCAGTGCAAAGGTATATAGCCCTGACAACTGTCTACCCTATAAAGAATGACTTTTCTTTTTGCTCTTTTTAAGCATAATTTACAATGTTAAGGATGATCTTTGAGTTCTTTGCAAGATGAGCTTGTAAATTTTATGTTTTTATTTTAATTTGACAGAAAAGTAGAAATGTCATGTTTTTCAGATTACTGTTTTATAATCTGAAATAATTAAAAACAAGATCCAGATTCTGTCTTGGCAGCATTCATTCATTCATTCATTCATTCATGATCCTAGCGTTATCAGGGTTGAGTGACTAGCAGTAAACTTTAATAGAACCTTGTTGTTAATGTTACTTAGCAACATACTGTTTAACTGGTTTAACCTAGCCAGCAGCTCAGCCCCATAGAGCCCCTTGCTGACTCTGACCTTGATGGGATGGGGAGACAGTTGGGAGTTTAATAATGATAATAATAATAATAATAATAAAAAATTGTAATGAAAATTGACTGGAAACTCATTTTTGTTGTGACAATCTTTTTATTCATTGTACATTAATCATAGGCTGGATTAAACAGCAACCTACTTAAAAAATCTGCATATGAAAAATGCTATAATGGCTTTGTAATTGTAATGGTTTCACAGGACACATCTTAATTTTCCTCCAGCCTTTTGTTTGTAAGCCCTGTGTATTGATGTTAGAGCACAGTGTAATTTATCAAAATCCTGGGAGTCAATGAAGTCTAACATAAAAGCCTAGGCAAGTGCTATTGTTGACATAGTTGCAGTTTCCTCAAAGAGGGCGCTGCCTTTTTGGAGGGAAATTCCATCTGATTCAGTGAAGACGCTGGGGAAGGACTGTGGTATTTTGATTTTTTTGAGGGTTTTTTTCTCCTCACCTTTAGAGGAAACTCCCAGTTTGTTTTGTTTCTTTTGTGCTTATGGAGAGCAGAAAGCAGGAGTGCTTTTCTGTAAAAGAAGAAAGTTGATTTATTTTCTTTTTTAACTTACCGTTTATAAGTCTGTTCTTGGAAGAACTCTCTTTTGGAGCTAACACCTGAACCAAATCCCACCAGTCCTGTCAAAGCCTCAAGGGCTGACCTGTAGGATGTGATGGCTTAGTTCTGTTCCTCCTCGTGTGCGAGTGCCTTGTGTCTGGCAGCAGGAGCTGCTGCTGAGCATTGCTCTCCTCCTCCAGAGGCAGCTGCCTCCCACCTGAGGATGGCATCTCATTCTTGTGGAACACCTGAGAGCCAGAGGTGACTGGAGCCAGAGCCCCTGGGTGCGCCCAGCAGAGCCTGTTTGGTGCAGCCCGATTATCCCTGGAGGCAGCTGGGGGAATTCTTGGGGTGCTCCTCTCCTGAGCACTGCACAGGGTCCCTGGAGGGAGCTGACCCCTGGCACTCAGAGGAGGTGGCTGTGGGACAGAATGCTGCTCTGGAATGAGCACATTTGTATTTCTGCAGCACCAAATACCATGTTTTGGTGCACAAATGACACAGCTACTTTTAGGCATAGTTACCAAGGAATAGAAAAGTCTTAATTTGGGAAATTAGTATTTTCCCATCCTCCCAGCCAACTACATGGCACCATATCTATGAGTTTGAAAAACCTTATGAAAAGAGCAGCTGCAGTGGAGTGCTGTATCTAACACCACATGGAAGACATGTTTTGTAGATTTACAGAGGATACATCTCAGTTGTGTTGTTCCAGTATGTTACCTTAAAAAATACTAAGAATTAATTAAATCATAATCAGCATTGTTTTCTTCTGCTTTTCTCCATTCAGTGTTGCTTAGATGAAAAAGGATCCTCTGTAGACCAATTTATTCTTTAATAAAGGTTTTTAATTGATTCTTTTAAATTGTTTATTAAAATATTTTTTAGATGATGTTTTGGTGGTTTTCCTAAAAATTCTGTCCTATTAAAAATGTGTACTACTTTTGTATAGCGTTTGTGAGGTCTTGATGTACCCCTTGGAGGAACATGACTGTGAAATAGTTGTTTTTATCATTGACAGCCATTTTAAGGAACATCTAGTAGCAAAGATTCTGTACACTGAGTGTATACTGTTAAATGGATTTCAGAATTCCAATTAAAATGATGATAGCAAGATTGATGCGAGGGTGGGATTGCAATCTAGGAAATAATCTTTTAAGAGTCTGGTGGTCATTTCTGATTTGCTTTTCTGGTTGTGATGTCTGATTCAACTGCTATGATGCTGAAAGATATGTAAGTAAAGACAACATGCTGCAATATCAGTCACGCTAATGTGAACGACATGTTAAATTTAAATATTCATTTCCCACCTGATGCTATGGAATCAATATGTAGACTGTTCACAGCCAAGCAACAGTTGTGGGATTGTTCAGCAAGTATAATTTAAAATATTTAATTGCAAGAACTTACTAATGGCTAATTTCAGAGGCACGACTGCATGAGCAGCATATGAAGTATATGCTAAGGAAAAAAACACGCAAAGAATTTGGTGCTTTTTAGTTTTCTTTCTTTGTTTTTTGGTTGTTGTTTGTTTGTTTGTTTGTTTTATTTTTCTAGCTTACAGATCTAAAATACATGATAGTCTTTTTCCTTTTTTTTTCTGGATTAGAAGTTTACTACCAACAGGATCACTTTATGAGAAACACAAAGACAATTAATGACAGACGTTTGCACCACAAGACCCAAAGCCATAATGCTGGTAATTTTTGTTCCATGTTTTCAACGTCTGTTTTCAGTTGTTGCTGCCGGGGAGGGGAGACATCAGCAACACGCCGTGAGAGCATCTGCTCCTGGGGCTGTGCTGTGCCGAATTGGTATGCTAAGCTGATGCCAATTTTCTGATCCATACAGCCCCTACAAACACACAGTGTAGAAGAAAGGATGCTTGTAGTACAGAGATGGAAATGCCTCATGTTGTTTAACTTTTGCAAGAACGTCACAATTTTAGGGATAGCCTAGAAACCTAAAATGGAAACCTGTGTGTAAATTGTACAGTCCAAGGGAAACAAGCTTTTGCTGGCCATTTTGCAAGGTCAAGGTTTCACACACAGGCTGTTGCAGAAACAGAAAAAGGATTTGTTTGTCTTATGTCCTACTTTTACCATAATAACATTGTTGGAAGAATTAATGAATGCAGGCTAAAGCATGGCTTTTGTCTGTCACCAGAAAACATTGTTTGAAGTGGTTTATTTGATTGTGGTATTGCAAGTCCAGGGTCAGTAACAGTTGTTTTTAAGTAAGGCTTACAGGTTCTTATTTAAAGAGAGGGATTTCTATACACTCATTTAGTGGTAGCTCTGCCCTGATTGTAAGCTTCTCAGTCTTCAAACTGGTTGGTTAAATGGCAAAACTACTTTTGTTGCATTGTTGCTGACTCCTTCTTAGGTCAGTATTATTATTAATAAATTTAATGTTCTTTGTATGTGTCAGTGTGTGTCGTTATACAGAAGTGTGAGCTCTCACTCCAAGCTGGCCTCTGTGGTTCAGATCAGTTTTCTGTCTCAAAGTGGTGGCAGACATGGCAAGCAAGCATATGCATGTGTGTTACAGCTGTTTTAGCAGCAATTGCTCTCATGACAACAGGTAGTTACTTGCGCTCATATGTAGCTCATTAGTTCATCTGAGGAGTTGTGATCTAATTAATAAAAGTAATCTGGAGACTTTCTTCTGCCTGTGGCCAGGAGACCATGGGCACCAAGGACTTAATGATGAGCAGTTTCCTCTTGTGACTGTCCAGGTCGAGTTTTTCAACCCAGGTGTGCTTGAGAGGTGGTGATGACAGTTACAGCTGCATCACCATGTTTTTGTGGATGATTACTGGAAAACATGGCTAATGCATCATTTGGACATTGAGAAATGGATGGCAGCATGGACAGGTCCAAGGGAGCTGGAGCTGTCCTAAGGTCACCAAGAGCTCTGTCTACACAGCTGGCCAAGAGCCTGCCCCACACATTCCCACCACGTTCCCAACAATTGCCTCAGCTGGCTTTGGCCTCCATGAGCAGCAACCTATTCAACAGTGGGAGACTAATGGGAACAGGTGGGAATTAGTAACTTGTATAAATACATTTGTTGTATTTCCCAGTCTTTCCCAATGAATTGGTGAAGCCCATGCCATTATTTCCCACGCTGTGTCTCACCTGCAGATGCCATACAGTTACCACATCCAGCCAGTGCTCCCATGAGAAGCACTTTCCTTCATCAACCTTTTCCTGATGCTGCGTGGAACCAGGAGAAAATCTGCAAAGAAAAGTTACATTGAGACTTTCTGGCAGAAGCTCTACCATAGGGTATCCAAATGGCAGTGGCATTAGTGAAGTTCCCTTGATTTATACCTGACCAGATCTTTTCATGTAAGAACCCTGTATTTGCATCAAATACAATATTTGTTTTATTTCTTTCTTTCTCACGCTGTTTTCAAGGTCATCGGAAGACATTTTAAATATAAAATTGATTTTAAATATAGGGTTCTTGATTATATAACTTTTTTTTTCCAATTAAGTATTTAGAAAACCATTATTTAAGTTGTAAACAGAACAGTTTTCAAATATATGGTTAGGGCTAGGGTTTTAAATCCATGTCCCACTGACAATATGTTGGTGTGATTGTTGAGGTGGGGGGAAGGGTTTTTGGTGGTGGGTTTTGGAGAAGGAGCAGTTTGTGGTTTTTAGCCCAACAAAATAAAGGAAGTTTTCAGTTGAGCGTCCGTCTTCTTCTGCAGAGGAAACTTGCAGTATGTTTGAGGTTGTTTTAGTCATTAGAGGTGAAGCACACAATAATGGCCAGCCTATGTTTGTACAATTGGAGGATATTTCTCATAATGAAGGAAGTCTCCAAGGTCAGCAGCTACAATACCCGGAGAAGTTACATCACAAAGCCACAGCTGCCCCAGCCTCCTCTTCCCCTGCTCCACCTCCCACCTTTCATTTTTGCACATTCTTTCTCAGCATAAGTGTTGCTCACATCTCTTGCAGAAATACCATGGTGTGGAGTCAGGCTTGTGTCTACTGTCTTATTTAGCTATTAAACACACGCCACTCCACCTTCAAAAAAAGAAATCTGAGTATTTTTTTTTTAATTTCAGTATAGTTTTCTAATATCCTGTACATTCCCAGACTCCATTCATCCAGCTTCTGGTTTTGCAATGAGAATTGTGGTGTGATGATGGCAGCAGCACCTGGATCTAGTCTGGGCCTGTGCATTTTAGTGATGGCACTGGGCATGGCAGCTCTCACCTCTGTGTCGAGCTGTGTGTGAAGAAAAGGCCCTGAGCCATTTTAGAAAAATTTGCATAAGGGAAAAGAGAAAAGGCTAGATCTCAATTTTTATAGTCTCCATTTACTATGGAAATTAATATTACTGGTACCTGAAACACCATTTGGAAACCTTGGATGCAATCTCTTTCTTTCTTGGCATTTTTCTTTTTGTGTGTGTTTCTGTACATGATATTTCAGTGCAAGGACTCTCTTTATAATCCTGCTTTTTTTAAGCAGTGATTTTCACAAGCGTTTGCTTGGTTTAGCTGTTGCCAAACCATTTACTAACCGACTGTTAATCTAAATTCAGCTTGTCTTATAAAGGAAAGAACAAGGACACTCCTAAGAAGCCTACCTGTTCATTTTATTTGTCTTCCAACCTCCTGCTGAGGTATTCTGTTGTTCCATCGACAGGATAGCAAAGTGAGAGGTTGCTCTACATACTTGTCATTGCTGTAGACCTTATTTTGTTTATACCCAAAACTCTGACTCAGTGCTGTTGAAGTCAGCCAAGTCTTTCCCTGGCTTCAGGTTGTTCTGAATCAGTCTATAAATCTAAAATTCAAAGCTGCTTCTAACAAAGAAAACAAAACATTTTTCCTTCAGTTCCTAACAGAATTTGTGGTTTAAACCTGTTGTTTGCATCCAATCATGTTCACCATTGATTATTCCAAGCATCATATGTTAGTGTGAAATCACCTAGCATTCAATGTTTCCTTCATTGCATTTGGTTCGTCTACAATTATAGCATTTAAAAGGGCGGTGGCGTTCTGCCATCCCTGCTCTCTCACTCTGCAATTGGGAATGGTGGTTAGGAAGGGCTGTAAACGTCATCCAGGTACTTAGGTAACCCCTGGTATTTAAGGAGGTGAGAATAAATGCTGATCTTCTTTTAGGTGTGGACAGGTGTGAGATAGGTTGAATTGGACAAGTTGAAGGAGGATTTTTAAAGCTGAGAATATGTGTTTTGGAAGGTGTGCTAGATGTGTTGGTTATAAGTTGCTCATCCTTGCCCTCCTCTGCATTGTGGCCAACACTTTACTTTATTTTCCCAATGGCGAAACAAGATTTGCTTCAGAGCATCACCTCAGCAAATACGTGGAGTGCCTTCATGGCATTCTGGGTGGAGGCTTTCTGGTAAGTAATAAAATACGGTCTTCTCTCAAGTTTGTTTTGGAGGTTTGTACTGTTCTGTTACCTGAATTTATTCATCAAATATCTTGTCAACAAGTGTCTCTGGAGTTGTGTAAAAAAGAGCTGTATTATCCCATAGCTA
Source organism: Sialia sialis (assembly GCA_009812075.1). NCBI lineage: Eukaryota > Metazoa > Chordata > Aves > Passeriformes > Turdidae > Sialia > Sialia sialis. The sequence continues at coordinate 117,279 of VRYO01002781.1, read as the reverse complement.
TTATTAGTTACTATTGATTATCCTAAAAAATCATAGGGCCTGGGGCACAGAATCCAAATGCAAAAGTAAAACCAAGCCTCTCAGTAGTTACCATTTGCATAAAGGGTTAAATCTTAAATTTTTATTATATTATTGAACCTTTATGCTCCTTTTAAATATGAATTATTATGCTTCTTTTAAATGTCCCTAACTGATGAACATTTAGATACAAGTCCTTAAGTTCTATTAATTGACATGCTGACAGGTATTTCTCTGCCTTGGCTGTTTATTTGGAGGAATTGAATGGTAGTTGTCAAAGCTTTGCATGTGAATAACAGGATGCAAGGAGTGAGTGTGTTCATTATAGGATATCATTAATCTGAAGCTCTAATTTTCTATCTTTCTACCTTTGTGAACCACACTGCAGCATATTTAAGACCTCTAACTCCAGGCTTCCTTTTACATCTCCTCTAAGAAACAGGTTACAGGTCCCTTTCCGTTCCTAATACTCTGTGATTGTATGTTCTCAAGGTACCTGCAAATCACAGGTTAAAAACAATTGCCTGCTAAGGTGCTTTGTGTTGTGAGAGGTGCTTGCAGTTGTCCCATTGGGACCTGGAGTGGGATTTGCAAAGACTGGGCTTTATATGCAGAATTATACAACTTAAAGCAGGGGAACTTTCTGCAGCACACTTGTACAACCTCTTCTGAACTTGAAGCATTGGGGCTCAGCAGTGGGTTTGAGTAAGGGCTGACAAGTATGTGTCTGCAACAGGATAGTTCTGATTCTATTTTCATGTTAAGTAAGTCTGTGGTGTTTGCAAATAACTCTCTACCCTCTCTTTATGGTTTTCCAGAGTACTCTTGGGCCTAGCGTCTTTATAAGTGGACACTGTAAAGTGTGATTATTGATGGTGGGAGGATAGTCTTACTAATCAGCTCTGTTCATTCTTGATTTTATGCTAAAAACTCTGGAGTATGGATGGTTTATGTTTCTCATGGATGGCTTCTGCTTTGTTACTTTGCATTTCTGTCACTGGAAACTGGTTGTGAAATCTTGGAAAAAAGTAGTTGTTTGTACTAAAATATTTGTTTGAATAGAGCAAATTTTTACTAGACTTTCTACTCTAGTCAGACTGGTTTGTCACCCAGGCAATGATGGCTGCTCTTAAGTAACAAGTATATTGGCAGTAGCTGTCTTTCAAAAATCTTTATTTTGTAGTCCTCATTCAAGTAACGTTAATGCCTTTCCCACACTCCCCTGCCCCCTCAAAGCATTTTATTTGCAAATACAGCCTTTAATGTGAACAGAAATTTTTAAAGCTGAAATCCTTTAAATGTAGCAATGCCCCAACAGTCTCTTTCTGTGCTTAAGTGCAATATTGCCACCAAGCAGCGATAGAAGTATACATAAGGGGTTGGTGATGTCAGTAGCAAGATGCCTACTGTGTTAAATAGTGAAAAGCTGAATCACCTGTACAGACTGGCTGACAAGAAACAGCATAAATGAAAGCATTTCGAAGAGTGCATTTTGTCTGCCCTCTGTGTGCAACCAAAAGCAACAGTGTGGTTTGTTTGCTGTGCTCCCAGGTGCTCATTCCAGCTGCCGTGTTCATTGGGCTTCACAGTGAAGATGGCTGTGGGTGCTTTGGCCATGAGGGCTGTGGAAAGAGCTGTGCTGTAAGTGAGCCTGTAGATCCCCGTCCCAGGTAACCCCAGAGACAAGGCAGCGGCTGTGCTGAAAGTTCATGTTATGTCTGCTGTGCAGGTGCTGTCCTCAGTTCTGGCAGCCTTTGTCGGGATCCTTGGCTCCGGATACTGCATAACCATTTCAGCCCTGGGCTTATCTCAAGGACCATACTGTTTTACCCACCTAGAGAGAAACTGGATATATCCTTTCACTGACTCCTCTGGAGGGTAAGTTTTCTGTTCAGGAGGATGTTATCTCTTCCCAATGTACACAAGGGCTTCATTCCAGTACTTTTCAGCAATGTCCAGTAACCATATACCAAATTCTATTCATAACTTTATCCTCCCCTCTTAGTTAAGAACTTAATAGATGGCATTAGTTACCCTCGCTGCTACAGTGTAAAACCAAAGCCATAGAAACACGTACAGGTGATGAAATCTATACATCATATACTGTTCATGACCATGGACATCTCTAACAAAGTACCGAGTTTTACGACTTTGAAGGATTTACAAACTAGGAATAGTGATTGTTAAGAAATTTGTCTTATCATTTGTGTAGGAGTCTGTTTTGTCAGGCTTGCTTCTGAAGTTACTTTGCACCGGCACAAAGTGTCACAATGCCCACATTAGTGACAATGGCAAAGATCTCATAAATGAAACTTGAGGTTTATAAGAATCCTGTGCACTGCAGGGCAGAGAGGGCCAGAAGCTAATTACCTAATTACCCCAATTAAGGTTCTCCTGCAGAAAAGTCTCAGTGTGCTATTCCCCCTTAATGCACATGAATCCTGATGTGGTTCATACCATGGCATGCTTTCAAAGTGTCAGTATGATTGGCAACCTCAAGGGTGTATCTAGCAACAGCTTATGGCTGCTTCAGGACTAGAGGCAGTGGGAGTACTAAAAAGCCACATAAAGCCCATTGCAGCAGAGTTTGGATTTTATATTTCACTTGTATCTCTCCCAGGAGGGGTCATTTCTCCTTCTCCAGCCTCCTGACCACGCCTGAGTGTAGAAGAACTAGGTTAAGTCCTTGCTGAAGGCAAGTGCTGATGTTCTCAGATGTGAGTGAGCAGTAGCAGCTGAAATACTGCAATACTTCGCTAAATTTGTTCTGTGTGTGGCTCATCCAAGCAAGCATGTGAGGGCCCAAAGACAGCAGCATAGGAAAGAAAGTGACTCATTTGCCTCAGATCAGTGACTACACTCTTTAGGAAAAAAGCCTAGTCCTGCAAAGCTCTGTGATGGTTTTGAGAAAAATCTTTGCTCTTTCAGTTTTCTTGAGTTTTGTGCCTCACTTCAATCAGCATTAGGAAATTTTGCCTTTATAGCTTAGATTATTTTTTTTTCTTTTTAAAAAAAAGAAATTAAGACCTAGCAAAAATGTTTGATTTATATTTCAACATGTTCCTATACCAAACAAATCTTGCATGGAGTAAACCATTGCTTTTTCTACCCCCTTAGGAATCTATTCCTAAGGGAACCTGGCCTATTAGGACTCTATGGAGTAAATATCCTCAATGCAGTTACAGACTAGACATTATTTGGTTTATGGTAAGTATCCCACTCTGTCACAATGTTAACATGCTTTTAATTGCCGTGTACAGGTACTTGTTTGAGTATAACAAGTGGTCTGCATGTCAGGAACCTCAAAACATCGTGCAGTGGAACGTCACCCTCTTCTCCACCCTCCTTGTTTTGGGAGGAATAGAATTCATTCTGTGCTTCATACAGATAATCAATGGCATTCTTGGAGGACTGTGTGGGTTGTGCTGCAGTCATGAGGAGGTAAGTAATTTGCAGATGTACCCATGCTTCTCAGATGAACATGAAACTTGTTTATTTTACTCAGCAGTTACTTTATAGGTATTCTTTAGCAACAATTCCCTGTGTAGCTGTTTCTATAGTCCTGTTGTGATTAGAATTTTCATGCAGTGTTTGATCACATGCTTTCAGCTGATTCCTCAACTGTCACAGTGACATTAATCTGCTTGAGAGCTAGGAGCTAGGAGGCTTTTGTCTGTCCGATGACACATGTGATCATCAGCAGTGCATAGATGATATAACTGAGATACAAATCTCCTGGTGGCTGTGGTCTGTGCCTAGACCATTGTTGCACAGTGTGATGCCTGTTGTAGCTATACGGTGTGAGCCTTATGTTTTGTCCACAGCAATTCACAAGCTACTGACAATATGCTGCGTATAATGAGAACTGCAGCATCCTGGACTTGCTTAGTGGAAGTAAGATAAGAGAAACAATTAAATCACACATAGCTAACAAAATCTGCAGACAGATCTGGAGGGTTTTTGAAGGTGGATTTTTTTTTGAGTGAAGAAAGGAAATTTTCTCAAAATTTCTTTAAAGCCTTTTTAAATAGTTTGGACATATTTCAAAATCAGTATCATAGTGCTAGTGTTGCAATCACCATGGCCTAAAGTATGAATCAGATAAAATTTATACCATACACTATAGGTAAGCATGCGTTCCACATTTTTAATTGATGTAGTTGAATGTTGGGGCTCTTTCAAAGCTATTTCTCTTTTCTTCCTCCTGTCTCCCTTCTCTAACCGCAGTATAAAAGAGCTATGCTGTGGTTTTCTAAATGTGGTCAGGTTTGCATTTTAGTTGGATACAATATTAGCATTCTTTCCATGAATATGTTTCTTTCTTTTTGTTCCCCCCTGCAGACATACGTTTGCTAGAAACATGACAATGCATTGACATCGGTGGATGTGTGTGCTGTAATGAATATACTGTGGATTTTCTTAAACATTCCATGTGTACTGAAATGCACATTGTGATCAAAGTGTGATGCTGCCATGAATTTAACTGATGGGACCTTTGTTGATGGAGTCATATGCAGGTTTTGCACTAACCTGGCTGAACTGAAAGGCAAAATCCTGAATATCTTCAGTTCATTTCATCTTGGCACAGGCAACTGCCTTAACACATGTCACTGAAGTGGCTTTATTTATTTTTCTCTTTCTACTGACACAACAGCTCTGTACTTTGCCCTGCTTTCCCAATAAAGTTGCTCTTTCATTCTGATCTTGGAATGAACACGAACCAAATCTAGCCTGGCCTGGGTAAAATGTTTTGGTCAGCTGGACCAAAACCAAAGCTGCAGTAAAACGTGGATGATTGAGGGCTTTTCAGGATTTTTTTCTGAACTTCCTCTGTATTTCACAAATAAAGATTTGTATTAAAAATACCCAGGAGGTGTCAGTGATTCCTTCCCTGCCCATGCTGAAACACTGCTTGCCTGGTCTTGGACTAAAGGGCAGTGCTGGCATGAGAATGTGGATTTAATGCAGTCAGGTTATAATCTGTTTTTCCTCTTCAGCAAGCTCTGCCAGAGTGGGAACTGCTTCCTTGCTTGGTCTGGCTCATTTAACTGGAACGGGTATTTGTTCATCAGTAAGGGTTCAACAACAGCTCTGGGACAGATACAAGAGCACACATGGAGTCTTAGTCCTGGGTCAGGGCTGGCAGCTCCCAGCCAGGGAGCTGAGGGGGTCCCTGCATAGCTGAGCCCCTCCTGCCTTCCCAAAGCAATCATCTCCTCATTGCTCCGTTACTGACTTGAGATAAAAAACAAGATGTGGGCATGACTCCTGCTTTTCATAATAGTTATTTGTTTTTCTGGTACACACAATTAAAGAACTGAAACAATTTTACAAATTCCAGGATGATTAGGCTAGGGTTTAGACTTGTAACTTCAGCACAAATGCATGTAGCACCAATAGATCTTCATAGTCCCAATGCACAGCATTACCGCTCACTATTTATATTGCCGTGTATAAAAAATGGCCAGCTGGATTATTTTTCTGCCTGGTGCATAAGACAGTGTTTTGAGAGATTTAGCAGTTACATTGTGAAGAAGTTACTGGTTTAGGTTCTCTGGCAGAGAAGTCACGCAGAATAAACACGACTTTTCTGTAACAGGCTTGGAATCGACTCATGAGTAATGACAGCAATGGAAAAGCAGTACTGGCAACACTTGGCAAGATGTTTGAGAAAGTGTCTTGCAGGTTTGCTTAATCCTTAGTATAAAATAGTTGTTTCCTGCTCTAGTGGCATTGCATGCCAAAAAAATAACCATGCTGTGATATGGTATTTGCAGGTATCAGTTTAAAAACTAAGTCATGAAGCAGACTGATGTACTGCAGAACAAATGCTGCTTCAGTCATCATTTCCCAAGTTAGCTTCCTCTAATCAGAACAAGTTATAATGGAAATAGCATCAAATTTGATTACAGAATAAGATGCTTGCTACTAATTTTGGTCTGCTTTTTAGACAATATTTCAGCCAACTATATGATAATTGAGTTTTGTACTTTAAAAAGCAGTCATGGGTATTGGATGTGCGTGATTTTAATGCAGCGGTTTTCCCCACTCTCTGTGGCATAGTGTTGATGACACGAGTTCTCTCTCTGCCTGTGAGTCTGGAAAGGCAGGTTTGCTACTAATTCTGTTTAGAGGGAGACCTGAAAAAAAGCGTCCATAGTGATGTGAGTGTAAAACAGGGAATATGGGAAGATCAAGAATGAGGACTTCAAAATGAAACCTGCTAGAAAAAGAGGAGAGTCACAGCAGAGAACGGGTTGGAAAATGGTGTCATTGTGTGAGTGCCACCATGCTCACTTCCTTGTGTGATCTCATGTTAAAGGACAGTATGAAATTAGTTACAACATGCAATCCAAACAGCTTTCATGAGAGGATGAAAGAAGGCTCATGTGTGAAAAGCCTGAAACAGTTCATGAAGAAACACAAGGAAAATATGTTGTGAGGTCATTGCTTCTAAAATCAGCCTTCCTGCTTTTGATAGAGGTTTGGGGTTTTTTTGGTTTGTTTCTTTTTGGTTTTGTTGGCTTTTTTTTCCCCTCTGACTTCAACTTTCCTGTTGAGTAAAGTTTAAGCTCATTTTTGAGTTACTTTTCTGATGACTCACAGGAGCATAGACTGAAGGCTTGGGTGTTCAAACTGCCCTGGCTCTGTTAGTGGGATAGTGTTTAGATGCTCAGGGGTTGGGGAATGATGACATGTGACAATGGGAAAGCTGTCTGACTTTGGCTTTGCACAGTGCAAACAGCAGGCATTTCAAAAGAACAGCCAGACCTTTTGTCCTGCACAAGAAGTCACGTGTACATAGGTCTAGTCTGTAGCTGTGCAAAGTCAGCTGTAAGCACAGAATGGAACAATTGGAGAAATAGCAGGATTTAATTTGCAAAGCACTGGAGCCACATAATGCTGTGGGAAAGAGTAATTGATTATAAGTGTGAAAATAAGTCTGCCTTGCAGTTTCTAACTAGGATTATTTAGGCTTCTGTACTCTCTGTAAGATGGCCCAGACTCAGCCTGCTGTTGCAAATTGGTAACACACTGGTTCCTCCTTAGAATACTCTTAATAAATCCTGGTAGTGTGAGGTGAAGTGTGGCCTTCTGTACAGACACTGGGCATATTAATCTTCTTGCAGCCCACTTGCCATGCTGCAGTCAGGCTGAAAAACCTTGCTTCTGTCACAAACTGTGCTGCAGTTTGTGTCATGGGGAGGAGGACGTTTTTGAGCAGTCAGTAGGAAATGAGAGCTTTGAAGTTCCTTCCTGAGTCTGACTCCTAGACATATTTCATTTGGAAGATCACAAAGGAGGATCTTTTAGAAGGGAAATGGCTAGTTAAGGACGTGAGTTTACACAGTGATATTCATCTGTTGCTCTTCTAACTGTTAAGCACTTCTATCCCTGGAATCACACCCCAGTCACTGGTTCCTGTGAATATGAAATGACTGAATCAAGCTGGAGAGGTCAAAACGCTTCTTATACTGAAAGTCTTGTAAACTTTTGTTAGCTTAAAGGAACAAATCTTCCAGAGTTCTTGAGAAATGGCCTTGGAGACTTGTGGAAGCTGTTTGAGTTGCCTGCTGGTGCCTCTTGCACTTTGGAGTATTGTTGTGAACATCCTCCTTTACTTTCCAAACGGGAAAGCTCTGCATGCTGCCAGCTACCAGCACCCCAGCCATGAGTGGTATTTTGAAGGGATCTGTTTCTCAGGTGTGATGGTAAGTGCTCAGTCTGTGGATTTGTAATGAATTGCATTCTATTGCAAATAATACTGGATTAGTCTTCAGCAACGTAATTGCTTTTTAAAAAGAGCATATGAATTACTTCAACAAAAACTACTTCTGGCAGAAAAACTCAATCAAACAAAAAAAAAGTTAGTATACTGAATGGCAAGTTATGTATGTTATTAAGTGCAATTTATTTTGCAGAGTGTGTTTGGGATTTTTTCTGCTGTCTTTTTGTTTATATGCAATTTATGCTTGTATTATGAAGACAAACACTAATTCAACCTGCAGAGGTTGAATTAGAGCTCTTTTTTACCCAAATAGGAAAAAAAAAAGAGCTTCTCATAATGGGTCAGATGTTTTTAAGAGCTGTACGCAATCCACTATTTAGAAGACTTAATACAGTTAACAATGCATGAGGTACTGTTGTCATACCAAGTACAGAGAATTGTCTCACTGTGACTGCCACAGCAGGGTTTTCCCTGTTACATGTGTAATACACTCATCTGTAATAATAATAGCACTGTTCCTGCTATTCACTATAAAGAGCTGTAGCCTCAGGAGCAGAAAGCAATTATGTGATCACAGTGCTTTGCACAAAATCACTGCTTTAAGAGGGTTTATCTACATGAGTGAGGTTTTTAAGGAAGGTTCTGAACTGTTATTAAAACATTAGACATTCTTTTGAAACTGCATATTTTTTTTAAAGCAGAAAAAAACCCCTTCTGTTTTAGCAGAAGAAAAAAACTACCACACAGAGGATTCAAACAGAAAAAGAGTTGCAAACAGGAAAAGAGTTGAAAATGTATGAAAAAGTTAACTGCAACAGTGATATTGATATTTTGAAGCATTTTCAGCCTTAAGATTATTACCCATTTATTAAAAATCCACGTATTATTTTGTTAGAAAGCGGTCAGCAGCATGTGAGAGGACAGTGTTGGGATTGAGGAGCATTCTCTTCTCATATTTCCCTTTTCAAACTTGCGCCTCTCTGAATGGCAGGTTGTGGTTCTGGAGCCCAGATCTTATTTATCAAAATTATTCTAGGATCAGGCTTAAATAATCCAATAGTCTAAAAAAATCAGTATGGATATTTGACTAACAAATGGAAGTCCAGGTGAATTTAATCAAAATTTTGCATTATTGACTTTTTCTAGCATTAAGTGTGCTAGTAAGGAAGGCAATACCCTGATTTGTGGGCCTGTGTCAGCAAGAAGGTGTTGAACTGATGTGTTTGTATCAATAAAATATCCTCCTTTTCACTGGTATTGTTTCTTTAGCTTATGAACTTGGTTTTATGGTTTCAGCTTCACTGGTGTCGCTATGCCCAAGCACTCTACTGTGATGGGAGATGCTGTGCTCTTGTCTTTCAAGTAGGAGACACAAGTACAGCAGCAGCTTACTGAAACCAGCCCAGTTCCTTGTGTGCCTTGAGTAACTGTGCTGTCCTATGGATCAGCTTTAAAATATCGAGACAGCAGAAGAGATGCAGTCCCTGCCTTGTATCTGGCTTGTACCCTGGCTTAGTATCTGCAGTTACCTCACTGACCTTACGATGTCCTCTTGCAGATCCTTCTTTTGGCAATAATTCTACTAACACTGGAGTGTAGTGTGTTCTATCGGTGCTGCCAGAGTGAGAGCTGTAACAAAACCTACAGGGTGAGTCTGTGTTTTATTTCTGTGCATCTCCTTAGCATTTGTTTCAAATGCCTTCCTTCTCCTGTGTTTCCAGCACATCCTGCTGACCTCCCCACTGCTCTGTTTTCACTTCCTTTCACTGAGGATTCTAAATTGGGTTGCAAGGTCACAGAAAGAGCAGCTTATTTCTTCTGAGCATAAACAGGATAAAAGAAAATTAGGCATACATTTCTCCCAAATCCTTGTAAAATAAAATCAGAATGTAGAATGAAGCATGCCAGCTAAATAGCTTCATTCCTTTGCCTGTATTATTTAGAAGTGTTTTTTCTTCAGAAATTACTCAATACATGCTATCTGGGATGCAGACATACTTAATACATGGTTGTGTTCCTCTGGTATTTTGGGGAACAACTTTACAAAAATGCAAGTTTTAAAACCCCACCCAAATAATATATAACTTACAGTTGTAGAACTATCTTTAACTCTGTCTTTATATTTATTTTGTATGTGCATTCTTACTATTCTTTACCTGCTTTTTTTTTTCTGAATTTTGAAGACTGGGAAAATGAAATGTAAAATTCAGCCCCAAGGAAGCAGGTAGATTGAATTATCATATTTTCTGTTGGTACTATCCCCACAAGGTAATACTTCTCTCTCTCTTCAGAGTTTTATTTCTATTGTGCTAGCCCTGCTTGGAATTGCTTTCTCAGGATACAGTTGCATCATTTTCACCCTGCATTTGATTAAAGGCCCTTTCTGCAATTCATCAAGTGGATGGAATTATATTTTCAAAGACACTGCTGGCGGGTAAGAAACATTGGTTTAACTCTTCTGGAAGAAATTGTTCATCAAATCAGCAGTCAGAAACATCCTTCTTACTTCGGTCTGCTGTTTCTCTAATAGGTACCTCACAGATTACTCTGCCTGGTCTAAGTGCACAGAACCTCCTAACATAGTGGAGTGGAACATCATTTTACTCTCGATTTTGATAGCACTCAGTGGATTGCAGTTGATCATCTGCCTTCTCAAAGTAGCTGCTGAGCTGAAACGAACACTCTGTGGGACCTATTCTGTTTTTGTGCAGGTAACAAAATATCTGAGGTTAATTTCTTCAGCATCTCCTGGTCACTGTAGCTTCAGCAATTTCTCTCACTTGGGGACCTACCCTTTTGGTTTATGCATTCTCTGTGCTACTGCATATTTTTTTCCAGAGAACATGTACTGATAATACATTCATTTGTTTTGATTAATCCACTACTTTCTTGTGGTATACAGAGGTTGGTGGCTCCTCACTCTGACCTTTAAGTGTAGGACTGAGAAGAAAAAAATGTGGTTAGAAAATTAACACTGATGCCAAGTCTATTACTCTTATGTCAGCAGAGGCTGCTGAACATCTTTGTTCTAACATTCAATTTACAGACATTCTACTAACATGTGGCTTTCATAGCAATGATGAGAAAGATTAATACTTTGTTATTTACTTGCAGGCTGGAATTCTCTGAAAATGGCAAGGAATTTGTTGCTGCTTCTCTCCCACCTCCATAAAAAGAGAGAAATGGCATCTCCATAATCCATAGTGGTAGACTTGAGTGCTACAAAGGAAACTGAAACCCTTGTCCTAAATCTCTGTCTGTCAAACTTCTTTATTTTGGATGAAGTATATTTGAACCGACATCTACATTTTTCTTCACCTGGCAGGGACACTTCATTTTTTTACCCTCCAACTTGTTGTGACACTAGGGATGTTTGAATACAATGAACTGCCTTTTTTTTTGTTTTAATAAACCGTTGTAGAACTGCTTTTGTACTCCCTTGTCTTTGCTGAGACCACATGAGTATTTGTTGTTCCAAAAGGGCCTGGTTCAAAGCCCGGTACATCAGGAGGGGTGGGTAGCTAGGGCACTGAGTGAAACCATGATTTCTAAATGAACGAATTTTAGTTACAGACAGACCATGAGGGCAATGGAGGGCAGAGCCTACCCCACTCCTTACATCTTAGAAGTTCCTAAGTGCAAAAAGCAATTACTGAAAAAAGTCTATCAAGTCTTGCTGTGGTAGAAAAGGCACCTGGGCCTGACTGACATTTTAGCCACACAGTCTATACTCAGCTGGGATAATTGGTACGTGTTAATAGCTGCACTGGGCTCCTTTCCACTTTGCTCTTAGGACAAACCTTTTTCTTTCAGGTATGATGTGACTTGAGCGAACATATGAGGGAACCTTGTGAGCACCTAATGCTAGCTTATTGATATTCTTCCAAGTATCCTGACCTTCCTACAATGGAAGGCTAACACTCTTCATGGTAATGAACAGTTGGGAAAGAATCATCTGTTTTAAATATCTTTAAAGGTATTTTTACTTTCTCAAATAATTATTTTTCATTCCCAGGGAAAATTCAGGACTCCACAATGAAGTGGACACCTGGTTCATTTGCAGTTGCATGGGCAGAATTTGTCCATATTTAGCACTCCAGTTTTTAGACAATAGACACCCAGAGGAAAGAGAAATACGTACCTCAGACTTGCAGTGATGCATGTGTCCCTACTACATCAGAACTAGTGGGATTCAGGTACACTGTCATCAAATAATAAACAGTGTTAGAAATGCAAACCATGCAATAACTATCAACTCTGGGTAAATTATTATGAAAAATATAGAATATATCAGTAATTTAATTCTGTTTCAAGACAATATTGAGATTTTTGCCTTCATATTCTTTTATCAGATTGTTTTGAATAGCTTTTTTTTTTGTATAGGATTTAAGAATGCATCTAAAATTTGAATTGCTTTGTTTCTTTTAAGTTGCAAGAAGTAATAAAGTAATTAATTATATTTAAGAATGGGGCTAGTCTTTTGGGAGATGGTTCAAGGTGGCATGTCTTGTCAGAGATGCATGATAGAAAGGCATGATGATAAAATGAGGATTGTGTCATTGCACACTTGTTTTTCTCTACGCTTAAACATAATTTATCATTTCTCCTAAATGATAATCCTGAATTTTTATTGATTTGTAGATGTTGTTTGAGGACACGAGGAAAATAAAGAAAAATTTTACATTGACCTGTGCTCCTACTAAACATCTCAGAGAATCTTGCTGGTTTCTTGCCTGCAAAGTCAGGATCTGTCCTTAATTTATCATTTTTTGTGTCATTTTGTCTGGTGAATTTATATTTCGACTCTATCACAGGTCTTTCTTAATTTAGGGGCTTAAATTAAATAAAGAGACATGTAATGTAGTTCTTGTTGAATTTCCTGACTCTGAAACACTTTTTACCCATAATCCAGAATCCGGCATCTCCATTGCCATAGCCAAATTCAACTGCAACTTGGTGGTTCAGCTTTTAAAGGGGGAGTTTATTGATTTGAAATTGTTAAGAGTACGAAAGGCTAACAGTGGGTTGTATTTCTGAATTTAACATCCAGTTTCACACAGAGCTTTTAGATGTAAGGCAAAGTTAACCTTGGTCTAATCAATTTAAGTCCTGATTCAATCCTAACTATTTTGTCTTTAAAAAGAAGTGCTATGAGCTGTGCCCGGTAGCAGAACCAAGATTCCTGTAAAGAATTTAAATTACATGTCTTGAAATGTGGACATAACGAATGACCTGCTGGTGGTGTTTGAGGAATATGAACATCCAGCTGCAGAGCAGACCTCAGGCAGCAGCAGGGAGAAGCGGCCCTGGGGCCAGGACAAGGCTTGCGCTGTGCTGGAACGTGAGAAACCTTTGCTCAAGAGTTCCTGGACATGAAGTGCACATCCTGCCTGCTGAAATCCCCACATAACCCCCCCGGCACAAGAGGAAGAAAGCTGCCAAGTTGAGTTTATGACCTCCTGGCAGGGAGGAGTTAGTGCTGAACCTGCAGTAAGAGTTCAGCATGATTTGTCCCGCACAGCCAGAGCATTTCCAGAGTATCAGGATTCTGTCTGCAACAGTAATGCCATTCTTGTAAAAGTCTGCAGCTGGAAATCACTGCAGACACTCAGTTTTGTAATAAAATAACGTGGAGCCCCATCCACACCTTTGCATTTTAGGGTATATTAATACTTGTGTTGGGAAAGTGCCTCTTGCTACACTTCAGTTTCCTTGGTTGCTCCCATTCTGGATAGAGGGGATTTCTGCACAGAGCAGCAGCTGCACCAGCTCTTTCCAGGCTGTTTCACTGCAGGAATTCGCAGGCAGCCAGGCGATGGACACACATCACTCAAATGTGGCAACTGGGAAATGCTGAGGGTTCAGTTCAGCCTCACTCTGTGATCTTGAGAACTTTCATCAGAATATTCCACTCAGGGATTTGTTTATTCTTTCAAGGAAAACTTTTGAAGTAAAATAATGGCTTTATCTTTTCAAAGCAATTTTTGGGATTTTAGAAACGGAGTATTTCGACATCCTCAATATGAGAAATGAGGTACTATGATTTAAAACAATAAAGGGTTATTCATGACACCAAACAGCAGACTCCTAATAGGGCCTTTTTATTTAGGTCCTGAGAGAAGTGTCCACTTTTTAGACACCCTCTGAAGATAATACAGACTTGAGAAACTGGGTTACTTTGGTCAGCTTTTGGAGTTGCTTAAGAAAAAGATGAGTGTGCTTAGGCATACAGATAAGCTGAAAGTTTGGGGCAGGTGAGATTAACAGTGGGAGTGGAAAATATTGCCAGTCAAAGTTTTTGTAATATTTTTACATAAGAAAAACATTCTGTTGTTTTACAAATCAAGGAAGAGTAATTTAGAGTATTCAGGGGTGTAAGGCAAAGTAAAGCTTATATATTTACCCTCAAATAATGTGGAGATTTCAAGGGTATTGTTTGTATGTTTATTTTCTCTTCCTCAATCAAATGGAAATCTGAACAAAAATAAATCAAAAATCTACATAAGCATGAACAATTTCTTTATTAAAGAATGCATTAAGGAACGACTTTGAATTTAAGTATCTTAACAGGAGGTAAAAGTTTTCTCATTTTTACCTCACTTAATTTATAAATGGGGCATATGCAACCCTGATAGGATGATCTTTCCACTGCACTACTTACCTTCATGCAAGGCAAAGGAAAAAATTCCCTACAGAAATATTTTTGAACATGTGACACCAACCTGTGAAACTCCAGAATTTCATCATATATTAGGACAGATTTCAAAATCTCAGCTTTGGCTTTGTAATTTAGAGAGAAGTAGAGTCCTCTATTTAATCCAGATGTGTAGAAATGTGAAGAAATTAAAGATTCTGACAGTGCCTGCTAAGAATAGTGATTAAAATTGGCAAATTATCTTATACCATAGTCCTAGTGAATAAGACTTAGATTTTTATATCATTAAAGGAAAACTGCTATACTTTAGCTGAATCTTAGTCTTCTATCCAAAATAATGATGATTTTTCTGACCAGTATTAAAATAGCTGCAAAGGATATCCTGCCCATTACAGATAATTTTAAGTTACCATACAATCGAAAATTGTAATTGCAATTTAGAATGAGTGTGATTGTGCCAGTGCTCAGAGCATAGATAATTTTTTTTTGGAATTCCCAAGTGACTGAAAGCACATTTTTTTTAATAGAAGTTTGCAGGTGGCTTTGGATGCCTAAAGCTTCAGACACAACCATGTTGTAATGGATATATACTCAAAAAAAGTGCCATTGCAAGCTTTAGGTAGGTGGTTTTTAAGTGTTCCATGTTTAAGGTCCAATTTTGTTCTTATTTTTCAGTGAGACTGATACAAAATGTTTACAGAACTCAAATAAAGCAAAAGAAGCCTTTGGCACTGGGTAGTGCACTTAGATAACAATAACAGTTAAGATTATCTGGATATTATTTTTTTAATCATTGAAGAATGTGACTTATCCTGTCCAGCAACAGACTAGGAGGAAGATAACATAGCAGGTTCATTTTGTGGAATTTCTGAGCCTCATTTCCGCAATACCAAAACTACTTGGAAAGGGGATGCAAACCTCCCCACCTCCATCCATGAAGAGCTGGTCCTTTCCATCTCTGGCAATACATGCCACACTTTGCAGAAAAATTACATTTCTAAGGGAGCTGGGGTGAGTAGCAGAGCTCACCCAAGCACGCACTGGTGAGCAGACTGGTCCCAGTGAACTCAGTCCTCCCTTTTCTGCTTGTGCCACACCCGTTTGGGGGCATGGACAGACAGGAGCAGGGACAGCTTGGTCTCTTCATGTTAATGCAGAGCAGATGCATAGGGAAAAAGTGTCACTTAGAACTTCTTGCAGTGTACTTGAGAAATTCTGTTCTTGTGCTACATATCATAGGATTGTTTTCTCAGTATTATACAGGCTGCAGAGAGAGTCATTATGATAGTGAAGGATGTAATGAAGCTTAAGTATGTGAATCCATTTAAATCTGGTTTTAATTTAGTGACAAGATTTACACTCTGCAACAATCTGAATGCTAATTTGTGTAGGTTGGCAGAAACAGAAAAAAATTCTTTCATTTTCTGTACTGACAAGGTTACCAGAATCTCTTGTTTGCTCTTGACACACACAGACATTGTGCAATTGCTTTTATTGTGTTCACAAAAGCAAACAGGAGCAGGAGGGGGAGGTAAGGATGTGGGGAATAGGAGAGATAGGAACATATAAAAGGAAATTGCATGTGCCCATCCTGTGTTTTCATTTCATGTTTTCCACAAGGTCCACAAACACAAGATGAAGCTATTTCTCCTAAGCTCCTTGCTGGTTTCTTGCTATTGCCAAGCTGGGGCAGTGAACCGGGAGTACTACATTGGCATCACAGAGACTGTCTGGAACTATGCACCTGGCAACGCCGATGCCATCTCTGGGCAGCTTTTTGCAGAAGAAGAGTAAGTAAAGCAGTGTCGCTGGTTGAGTTTTATTTTACAACTTAGACACCAGGGCTGTACTGAAAATGTAGTGAAGGCAGTGAAATGAGTCTTGTTGGTGTCAGTGGGTTTTCTGTAAGACATATAATGGAATTTCGATTTTCTTCCCGGCTTGCTTGAGAATTGCATTCCAACGTTCTGCTAATTCAAAGCATTGGAATATGCAGTAGAGTGTGAATTTGTTGTAATGAAATATTTACTAAATAGAGATTAGAATAAGACCATGAACATCTAATGGTGTTTGATTTTGAATGTCTAAGGTGCTAGTGCTGAAGAGATGATTTTTGTTTTTAAATGCAGAATCCTGATGAATTTAAAATTTTCCCACTGAGCACAGGTTCCCTTTTTAGTTATTCATGGTTGGTTGGCAGGGATGGTTTTTACTGGTGCAGAAGCACAGCCAGGTGCTTCCACCCACAGTGGAGGAGCTGGGTTGCTCATGACAAGGCAAAGAGGGTCCTGGGCAGAGTGAGAGCAGTAAGTAGGCTGAAGGAAGAGGGAAGCACCCTGGAGATCTGAATAATCAATAAAGAAAACCCAGATATAAAAGGCGTCAGAAAAATAATTGAGAGGGAACACCTGTTCCTTTCTTCTCTTTTTTCAGTGCCTTTAAAATTAGATAGGACTATATAAAAGCAAAAACAACGATGAGAGAAATCAGAAATTAGAAAAGTCTCAAAAAGGCCATCCTCATTTAGTCTGTGGATAAGGGATTACAAGACATCCTGTGGCTTCTTTTCTTTAGTGACATCCTCAGCCATGACTGCCACTTGTTCAGGTATGAGATGAAGCAGTCAGCCTTTTACTTTTTCCACTCACAGACTTCATGAGGTGTAAGGCAGGGATTCAGGAGGCTAGTAATTCTGATTAGGGGTAGAAACAGAGCATCTGAGCATCTGAGGATTGCAGAGCTGTGTTGTAATACAACAAACCACTGTATTCACTGCACTTTCACTGCTTTTCTCAGGTCTGTGGTGAACTGCAGCATGCTACCTTAATTTCAGGTTTTCAGTGCAATGAAGCCAGTCCCTTGTATTATACTTTTCAATTTCAGCATCTCTGATTCACCTTCTCTTCTGGATGCTTTTTGAGGCTGTGCTTGTGTGGAGATTGATGTTTATAGGGGCAGGGAAAGGCACAGTGCAGAGTGAAAACTCTACCGCTAAATGGTAAACGGACCAAGATGAGCCATACCATACATGTTCGATTTAGGCTGCATCTCAAAACCTCATGCACTCAGAATTAGAGTAACTGAGCCTTTGCTCCCCAGGTGAAGCTCTGGACTGGCATTTTCATTACACCTCAGACTGCACTTGCCAGGCTACCTCCAATTCCTTCCCCACGCGATCAAACAACACTCCACCTCGTAGAAAATGCTTTGCATTTTGGGGCAGTACCAACTTTTTTCACCACAAGGCTTGCAGGTAGCTGTGTACGGCATCGCAGAGGCCTGGTCTTTATCTGAGACTATTAATTAAAAACCATATGACAGATGCATTTGTGTGGTTTTTTTACAGGCAGGCTGAAGTCTTTCTTAAAAGAGGACCACACAGGATAGGAAGCACCTACAAGAAGGCTGTCTACATTCAGTATACCAATCATTTATATGATGTGATAGTTGAAAAACCTTCCTGGCTGGGTTTTTTAGGTCCTGTAATTAAGGGAGAAGTTGGAGATTCCATTACTATTCACTTGAAAAACTTTGCTTCCAGAAACTACACTCTGCATCCACATGGTGTAAGATACACAAAAGAAAATGAAGGTAAGCTTGATTCCATTCTGTGCCAGAATTTGTTGAAAGTTAATTGTCCCTCTGGGTGTAAGTGATATTCTTCCATCAGAGAGAAGAATGGTCAAGAGATTTAAATTAGGACACAATCAATTTAAAATAGGAGCTAAGTTTGACAATTTTTCAAGAGTAAAATACAAAGCCAAAAGTGGAGTGTATGAAGAAGGCAATTTTAGATCAACATTTTACCTGAAATAAGAGTTTTCGTGTTTCAACCAAAATAAGTGTAAAAAAAGGTGTGTAAGAGAATCAGATATGGAGGGTATATAAAAATTTGATACTGTGAGGAAGACATTGTTAACAGTAATAATGTACTGTTCCAAATTCTTAACACTAAATTTGTGTATATGGTATAAAAGATACACAAGAGTTTCTTAAAATGGAGTAACAGATAGTGCTTAGTAATTAGTTTTCATTACAACTGGTATGTGCCTTGGTGGAGACCCACTCTGTCAGATCAGAGCAGTGTCTTGTGCAGCAGTACGTACACTTCTTGGAAGTTTTTCTGTTGCTATCATTCCAGCAACATCTATATTCCTTCAGGGCATATGCAGTTTTTTAGAACAGTTTCCAAGATTAATATTTAACAAATGTTTTACAAATACTTGAATTGTTAGCTTTTTACAAGTACATAGTCCTCTCCGAATAAAGGATTAACTTTAATGGGCCATTAATCGAAATACTCTTATGGACTTCAAAAGCAAATGGAAAGATTCCTAAAGAGAAAGAAAACATCTACTCGTCTGATTTAAAAGTTGTGTTTTTAACCTGTATTCAGATGTTCAGTCCATTTTACTGCAGCAGGTAGTCAACTTGCAGGATGGCAGGTGCTGTCCTGGCACTGCTGTGAATGCCTTGTGCCAGTGGTGCTGTGTGGAATCCTTCAGGTGCTTTTTACCCTGACACCACCAAAGATTTGCAAAAGCGAGATGATGCTGTGGAGCCTGGCGGCCAGTACACTTACACATGGGATGTGACAGAAGATCAAGGTCCAGCTGAAGCAGATGCAGACTGCATAACCAGGGCTTACCACTCCCATATAGATGCTCCAAGAGATGTTGCCTCAGGGCTTGTTGGGCCTCTAATAATTTGCAGGAAAGGTAAACCATAAATTATTAAGTAAATAAATACATATGCAAGGTGATTGATAATTTATTGTTGATAAATATCAGTGAAATAACTTTGTGGAAGAAGAGAAGATTACAATTGATTTTTAAATAACTGCTTTTGGTCTTTTCAACCAGCTGCCTTCAATACTGTAGGAAGTAGTTTGATTTTGTATATGAGAGTGAATATAATTTGCAGAATACTTTGTTCACAAATCCATATGAGTGAGATATGCTATGCTAGCAATGTGATAGGAATTGTAAATACTAGTATAAGAAAGAGGTTAACATGCTGTATTTATCCTCAGTAATTTTATAGAATCTATCTAAAAGGATTTTTGTTTCCTAAGTGTGTCTGTAAGTTTCTGCATACAGTAATGCTCAAGGAAAGTGTCAAAACATTAAGCAAACAGGGTCCGACCCTACTGACACTAGAATTAAAATTGACCAAAAAAAAAAGTCTGTTACCAAAGATTTTGAATATACTGCTTTATTTCTCAGATACAATGACTGTGGACAGTGATCAACACTTCGATGCTGAATTTATCCTTATGTTTTCTGTGGTGGATGAAAATCTCAGTTGGTATCTAGAGGACAACATCAGAACATACTGTTTTGAGCCTTCCAAAGTGGACAAGGATGATGAGGACTTCCAGGAAAGCAATAAAATGCACTGTGAGAGAACATTATATTAATGTTACTTGTCACCTATATTATGAAGTAATATTTTTCTGTCTTGTCTCTTTTAAAGATGAATTGTAGATTTTAATTTTTTTTTTTTATCGGGGATTTTTCTTAGAGGATTAATACAAATTCTTTAAAATAAAATTAAAAAAATTAAAAAGTGATGGCAAGTCAAACCTTTGGAGTTATATAAAATTCTTAGCAGCCAAGCAGCTCTTTCTTTGTCAGTGTAATTTTCCCAGGCATTCTAAAGAGAGCTGTGTTATTTTGTTCTGTTTTTCAGTCTTGAAATCTGTTTAGAAAAATATTTATAGCTGTTAGTCTAAACAGATGAGATACCTCTGGCTCTGGCATGTATTCCAGAATCATGGCTATGTCGAGGAAGCAGGTGTCTGATAGTGACAGTGATTTTCAAGGGTGGCGCTTTCTTTCAAAGCCCTTTCTATTTTGTAGAATAGAGAAATGGTTGTAAAATACCCGCATTTGAAGAAAAAATCCTAAGGTCTGTGAAGTTAACTGTAATAAACAACATTTATTTTAGCAATCAATGGGTTCATGTATGGATACCTCCCAAACCTTACAATGTGTGTGGAAGATAAGATAAAATGGCATCTTTTTGGCATGGGTAATGAAGCTGATATCCATTCAGCCTACTTTCATGGACAGACCTTAATAGAAAGGCATCATCGAGTTGACACCATCAGCCTCTTCCCAGCCACGTTCGTGGATGCTGTCATGGTACCCAGGAGCCCTGGGGAATGGCTGCTCAGCTGCCAAGTGAATGACCATATTGAAGGTACAGTACAGGTTGCATTGATCAGAAATTTTTAGCTTGAGCTAAGAGTCTACTGAGTAATTTTTCCAGGGTTCTTTACCTGGTGATATGTCTGGCAACATTCTCCTCTAAGTAATAAAACTCTCAGAGTAATTGAAATGCCTACAAGTGCATTGGATGGGTTTGAGCCTTGGGAATCAAGGGATTCTTTTCCCTAATTGCCATCATCTTCACCTGGCAGGAATTAGTACAGCTGCATTCTCGCATGCCTCACCTTTGGACAAAATCTAGCATGATGTTTGCCTCCAGCTGGAGATAACTAACCACAATTTTCTGTTTGCCAACAAAGTTGTGGCTCATGGCATGTTTGCCAAGGGGCACAGGACAGGCAGGCTAACTTGCCTGCTGACAAATACATGTTCTGGAAAGTGCATTCATGGATAAGCAGAGATGTTCTTTTCTCTTCCCTGCATTATCCTTTATTTTCAGTTTTAATAGCCATATGAAATACTTAGAAGCTAATTCCATGCTTTTGAATTATCTATATTCATGCAAGTGAGAGAAGTAATTTGTCACAGAAGTGGGGAAAAAAGCACAGAATTGAAAATCATTCTCCAAGATTTGAAAACTTTGAAATAAAAAGAAGTGTGTAACCTACAGATACAACTACACAGTGGTTCCAAGCTTTATCAGATCAAGCAACATCCTGATATAGCTGAGCCATGCTGGCCAAGGCTTAAATCCTACAAATTGACCTGTATTTATAGCTCTAAAAGGGTTCTCTTCACTATATTATTTGTATCTCCAGCAAGCAGATTTGCTAATGCTTCTTTCAGGATGCAGACTTGGGACTTCCACAAGTAAGCTGTTGATTATATTCAGATAGGCAATAATAAATCTGGTAACATCTCACCTTGGCTGGATTGCTCGCTGACAGCACTGTGTCCACCCTAATCTTCTCTGCCACGTCAGTGGCAGCTTCACAAGCAGAATGCCCTTTACCACACCTGTTGCCTGCTGTAGATACCACAGCTGTGTTTCTATATCCTAGCTCAGCTGGCATGCCTCCTTTTATAGCACTTATCTCCCACTTTGGGAATTGTCCAGGGAACAGAAGAGCTGTTGGATGAAGGGAAAGAGAAAATAAAATGCAGTTCCTTCTCCCTAGATTTCTGTACCTCTTTTTTTTCCCAGGTGGTATGCAGGCCCTTTTTAAAGTAGAAGATTGTAAGAAATCCACACGAAGTCACAAGGCGAGCACAAAGATAAGACAGTACTTCATTGCTGCTGAAGAGATCATCTGGAATTATGGCCCATCTGCAGTGAACCATTTTACAGGACAAGAATTAATTGTTGACAGGTACCTGCCTCTGATTAGAGAATTTTTATTTTCCAAGCAGAATTTATTTAAGCATGCTAAATAAGGTAATCCATATGGTAGAACTGACTTTTAAACAGAATTGCTCATTGTCCTCACCTGTGCTTAAACATTAATGCCAGAATAAATATCAGACCAAATTAGACCATTAGTTTTCCTTGTAATCATATCTTAAATTTTGCTGCCATATTAGTCATTTCACTGGGATTAAGATTAATTATTATGTCATACGTAGGCTGTCACTCCTGATTATTCAAGATGGTCGGTTATTCTGACTTAGGGAACAAAGATGCCACAGATGATGAAACTCATGCAAACGGTACCTCATCTACAAAACAACTTGCATGAGATAGTTTTGCCTTTCGCACTGTGTTTGCACATTTAGGATCTGGATCAATTCATTGAATACATTGATTCCTCAAGTTTTTAATATGTAAGTTAAAGCATACTTACCTCTTCCACAAGCAATGAGGCACAGTTAATTCTTTGAATAGTTCTTGGAAAACATTGAAAGGTCTTTTCTTAAAGAGTAGAATTGTAGACTGAATCTTCTCACTTTATATATAGATGTTACATATTCTTGGTGTTTGTATCTGCTTCTGCTGAATTTTTGTAACTTCTAATTAGAAGAAGACTAAACTCAAGGTTATGGAATGTTGACTAGAAATCATTGTTAATGAGTCTCAAAGCATACTGGCTTTTTAAGGGCAGTCCAGTACAGTGGCTTTTTCTTAATGAGAAGGTAGTGAAGGATAATGGATTCCAGCACATCTTCTACTACATATAAGTGTGTGACCATACCACTGAAAAGAAATCCAAAAGACAAACTCAGTATGTCATACCTCAGAAAACAGGGTTAAGGTCCGACTGCCTTTATACACCTAAGCATTTTGACTTGAAGTGCTTGCATTTACTACGATTTCTTTTACACAGTGAATCTCACACCTTTTTTGAACAAAGTGAGACAAGAATTGGTGGCTCTTACAAAAAAGCAGTTTACAAAGAATACACAGATGGTTCTTTCACTGAACATAAAAAAAGGCTTGCAGAGGAAGCACATCTTGGACTTCTAGGTAAGAAAGTCTAAAAATTTTTCATGTAAAATATTTATGAGAGTAATGGGTTGTGCTGGTTAGTGAGCAGTGCCCCCACCTCCAAGGAGAAGCCCTTAGCTCTCTGTGCCTCCCGCAGTCTCTAGTGCCTGTGGTTTCCCCCAGGGTGTAAAGAAGCTCTTGAATTCAACACTGTCATGGTGCCCAGCTTCCCTGTAGGAGCATGCCATGGTCTCCAAAGGTCAGGCTCTTAATTACAAGGACTGGCAGATCTAGTGCTACTGATAACCTTGCTGCTCCTGGCATGGGCTGGTGCTAATGTCTGTAAATCCCTTTCCAAAGGGAGAAATTGTCCTGGAAGTCAATGGGCCTCCACATGAGCTGAAATTGGTTGCTGCTGGGCTGTTGTGCGATTCAGGCCAAGGACCTGGTCTGTGGCCACAGAGGTCCAGGGGCATTCCTTGTGCAAGGCGAAGAGCAGCCAGCCACTGAGCACCATAAGTTCATGTGGCCTGTACACCATTGGATAGAAATATCCTGTAATTAGACCATGCACACTTTGCCAGGACCTGTGATCAAAGCTGAAGTGGGTGAGCGCATCAGGGTGACGTTTCGCAACAACAGCAGCCGCCCGTTCAGCATGCAGCCCCACGGAGTGAGCTACCACAGCACAGGTGAGCTACTGCGGCACAGGTGAGCTACCGCAGCACAGGTGAGCTACTGCAGCACAGGTGAGCTACTGCGGCACAGGTGAGCTACTGCAGCACAGGTGAGCTGGCCCCGCGCTGGCCCACTGCCCACCAGGGACAGCGGAGACCAGGTAACATCACGCACTTGGCCTGATTCCCAGCGCTGATTTCCCTAACAGGTAGCGGATCGCCAGCCTCTCATGTGAGTCCCGGCACCACGTTTACCTATGAATGGGATGTGCCAGAAGATGTGGGTCCCACAGAGCAAGACCCAGACTGTTTAACCTGGCTTTATTACTCAGCTGTGGATGCAGTCAGAGATACCAGTTCTGGTCTTGTGGGTCCTCTCCTAGTATGCAGGAAAGGAGCTCTGCTTTCTTCTGGGAAACAGGTCAGTCTAAGAAGAAAAATGGAAATATTTGCATCATCACAGCTGAATCTGCTTTCTCTTCCCAGACTGCACCATCTCCTCTCCATATCACAGTTTCACCTGTATCCCAAGCGGAATAAATAACATGAAAAAAGGGGGGTGGGGGTTGGTTTTCAATCTGGCTCCAGATAGACAGTCACTGCAATGTGAAAACATCATTGTCATGAACAGCTGCTGGCATTTAAGTATCAGCTATGATGAGAATCTCCAGGAAAATGTAGAAATTTTAGAGACCAAATACAAACTCACTTTCAGAGGTCGTCCCTGCTGGTAGAAAGAGCTTTAGCAGTAGATAGTTAACAGATACAGCAACTTCAGAGCTTTGAGATTATCACAATGAAGTGTCATTGTATGCATTTACTTTGTTTTGTACTCATAAATTATTATGAACATAGATCTTTTTTCCCCTGACATTTTCTGTTCACTCACTTCTGTTTTCCCTTCTACTATTTATTCTCGACAGAAAAATGTGAACATGGAGTTTTTTCTACTTGCCACAGTATTTGATGAGAATCTGAGCTGGTATTTGGATGATAATATTTTGATGTTTACACTAAGTCCTGATAAAATTGACAAAGATGATGAAGACTTCCGAGAGTCTAACAAAATGCACTGTAAGAAAATTATTTAGTGGCCAAATATTAATTTCTACAATAAGGTTTTTCCTTTTATGGTTTCACATTTCAGGCAGGAAAGCTGGATAGTGCAGAGACATTTCATTCCCTTTCAGTGGGAAAAAACTCCCAAAACATTTCAGTTCCAATTCAGTTTCAACTAAATGTGGTAGTTGAAAATATAATGCCAACTGTTCAGTGTCTTGCATGGCAGTTGAGGATTTAGCATGGCTGTGTACCACTTTGAGCAGATAGAAGGAGGAATTAGGTCTTTAGCTTGTGTGCAACCACTACGAGTGCAGCCAGGCAGCAGGACTAAACTGACCTCTGCTTTGCAGATGATGTAGCTGAAAGGAGGTTTTTCACAGAGTTACAAAGAAGTTGAGGTTGGACAGGACCTCTGGAGATCACCTGGCCCAACCTCTTGCTCAAGTAGGGCCACCCAGAGCCACTTGCCCAAGATCAAGTCCTGATGACATCCGAGTACCTTAAAGGATAGAGCCCACCACCTTCGTGGGCAGCCTCTGCCAGTGGTCAGCCTCACAGTAACAGTGTTCCTGATGTTTGGAGGGAACCTCCTGTGTGTCAGCTGGTGTCTGTTAGTGTCATTAGGATTCCGTCCCTGTCACTGGGAAGAGCCTGGCTCCATCCCCTTGGCACTCTCCCTGAAGGTGTTTGTACAGGTGGGTGAGATCCACTGAGCTGTCCCTTCAGCCTGAAGGCTCATCACAGCCTTTCCTCCTAGGAGAGATGCTTTCTTGTCCCTTCACCATCCTTGTGACCCTTTGTTGCCCTCTCTGCAGCGTGTTCCTGTCTTCCATAAAGAGGAGCCCAGAGCAGCAGGTGTGGCCTCAGCAGTGTTGTGAGCAGAGGGCAGGGATCCTTTGACCTGCCAGCTGGACTTGGCTTCAGAATGGCTCTGCTTCTTTAATAGGGCAGAACTGAGTTTCACACTGATTGTGTTTTTGTACTGCATAAATGTTTTTCAAGTTCCATGTAAAAAAGATGTTTTTATCCTCAGACCCTGTCAGTAAGTCCTCATCTTCCACATACATTTGTACATTTTGAAAAATTTTCCCCTCAAGGCCATTTCCTGTTTACAGACTCTTGGTGCTGAGCATTCAATGGTACCTGAGAAGACCAGGACTTGAAAATTTTGCAAAGGAATATCTAGAAATGAGTTGAGTTAGTAACTCAAACTAAAAACCCCTTCAAATTGCCTCCACTATATGGCTGGAGAATGCTGCAGGGTATAAAAAAGGATCCTTTATACATCCTGTATATATGATGAGTAGAAAGCAGGGAAATTTCCAGCTGGCCAAGGCAGCGATATGTGCTGTAGATACTGAAAAGAAAAACAGTTAGAAGTTATTTTTAAACACTGAGGTTTGAAAGTTGCTTTGCTTGAATTGGTTTAGTTTTATTGATATGATAAAGTATTTTATTATTGATATTTCTGTCAGTCTAAGGCATGACTTCTGAAGTGTGTATTAATTAATCTCTATTGCAGAATTAAGTAACATATTAATCAAGGTGGATTTTGCTTTCTCAAATCTTCTATAGCCATTAATGGTTATATGTATGGAAATCAGCCTGGTCTTGAGATGTGTAAAGGAAGTGTTGTTTCCTGGCATTTGATGGGCTTGGGTTCAGAAGTCGATGTCCATGGGATCTACTTCTCAGAAAACACATTTGTAACTAAAGGAACAAGAAGGGATACAGCAAATCTGTTTCCACACACAGCTCTTACAGCTGTTATGAAGCCAGATTCTGAAGGTAAATGTCTTACTTAAAAATCCTGTTGCTAATGCAGAAACTGTTACCTATGAGTGTTTTGTGCACAGAGACAAGCTTTAAGTAGCTGGTATATTGATCCTGGTGCTAAAACAGTGTACAGCTGTGTTTGAAGGGCAGCAAACTGTGAGGACACATGTTCTTAATGCTTGATTCTACTAGCTCCTCTGTATGCTGAATTTTTTACTACAAGTAGCCATACTGCACAAAGATTGTGGACCTTATATGAGCAATAGCCCGTGTCTCAGTCTCCTCAAGTCTTTGTTTCTTATATGACCCCCTAGGAGTTTTTGAAGTGTCCTGCCTGACAACAGACCACTACACTGGGGGCATGAAACAGAACTACAAAGTGAAAAAATGCCACTGGTGGAATGTAGATGTATCTATGTATTTGCACGAAAAGATTTACTACATTGCTGCAGTGGAAATTGAATGGGACTACTCTCCCAACAGGACATGGGAATTTGAGCGGCATCAGTACAATGAGGAAAGGTACTTCGGAATATACACAGGGGAAAAAATGCAAAAAAAGCAGAGGATCAACTCACTTCTCCCCTCTGAACCTTTTCCTTTTCCAGTCATCTTTTTTGGGCTCACTTGAATTTGTCCTTCCCAGTTGTGTTGCCATTTAAATGAGCCAGACAGTACAATATTTGAGAAATCGTCCAGCACAGATCTTCTGTGGGACAGGTGTAGATTTTAATGGATCCTGGATCATGCATATGTATTTATTATTTACTGATGTTGGTAGTCCTTGATGTGGAAAGCTTAAAATGTTAATTGTCATCTTATCTATGATGACTGTGTCCGGATAAACAAGGTCTATGTCTCATGTTTATTGTAGTCTGAGTAAGGCTCTTTTTGACCCCTCTCAGTTTCATGAGTTTACACAAGATACATCCATGATTGAATCCACTTACCATGAAGCTTATTGCTGTTCTATTTCCAGTATTCAAATCTCAACGAGAGAAAACTGATTGGATCAAATAATTCATGCCACTTAGCAGAAAAGGCTAAATAAGCATGATGAATTTCTCTGTTCCACCTGAATAACCTGAGTAGCAGATTATAACTGTATTCTGTTATTAACTTAACTGTGTTTTCTTCTTTTTCCTCCATTTGATAGTACATTTCTTTGCCCTGTGTACCAGTGAGCTCTGACTTATCCCTAAGCACAAGTAATATGGACTGTGCTGTTACCAGACTTCTTCCCCCGCTAATGTGTCCAGCCCCCATGATCTCAGCAGAGAATCCCTCCCATTTAATGTCAGCAAGACACTTAAGCTTTACACGTTTTAGGCTTCATTTCAGATGTACACAAGCTGCCAAAGGCTCTGTTTTTCAGTATGCAAGTTGCTGTGTGTCTTCTTGCAATTTGAAGCATTTGCCAGGCCAAGTGCTCATGGTTTTTTCAAGTACCATAGAGACTTGATGTATTTATAGTGGGTTTTTTAACCTTCTAAAGAGGAGCCTTCCAGCTTACCAAGAATGTTTTCATGTTGAAGATACTAGCAGTTTATGAGATTAATTTTTCACTGAACCAGATTCTTGCTTGATAGTTAACTGACATACCTGCAAAAGATGTTCTAAAACACATGATGGAATGAATTTCTTTCTTCTTTTGGCAGCCCTGGCAATCCATTTTTAAATAAAGATGAAAAATTCATTGGCTCAAAGTATAAAAAGGTAATATATCGTGAATACACTGATCAGACATTCAGTACTCTCAAAAACAGAGGAAAGGAGCAGCAACACCTGGAAATTCAAGGTAAAGTCATGTTCCGTTTTGAAAATGCAAAAAATGCAGCGACACAAATCAAAATACACTATTTGAATAATATTGAGTACAGTTCCACCCACAAAAATTGCCTCAATCTAAATGGAAAACCAACTTGAAATTGCTTTGATTGCAGTGCTCTCCATGCAACATTGCTTGCTCTAGAAGGAAAAAAAAAGTCTTTTGCTTTTTTGCTTTGCCTGATCAGAGCTCAGTTTTCCAAAGTCAGTAACAACATCCAAATTGACTTCAGGTACACAGCAGGCACTCAGAACTAGAGATGTAGAGGCCTAACTTTAACATGTCAAGTTATATGTCGTAGTGAGCATTTTCTTTACACAGTTTTCAGCTTAATTATAAGCCAACGTTGTGAATTTGAATACAAGTTGGCTCTCTGTCTGCTCTGATGTTTTGTAAAACCAAGTTATTTTTTCTTTTCAATCCAACAGGGCCACTGCTTGTGTCAAATATTGGAGATAAAATTAAAATAGTTTTTAAGAACTTGGCATCAAGGCCTTATTCTATCCATGCCCATGGAGTGAAAACAGACAGTTCTGTTGTTGCTGTAACTAACCCAGGTATCAAACCACCCTTTTTTATTTCCAGCATTTAACATTAAGACTTCTGGTAAGATTTAGCAAGCTTCCAGAGAGCAGGAAAAGACATCATTTTTGTTTGTCTTGCCTCAAGTTCTTAAATTTTTGATGCTGATTATGACCAATATTTCTACAGTTCAAATGCCCCTTGCCAATTATTGCTGTGTATCTTAGTCCTTGACTGGTCAGTAATTTTTTTGACCCAACGTGGCTGCACCTTTCATGAAAGCAGATCTGGCTCCATAGGGAAAGCACAGCCTTATGCTATTACTTCTCTATAATCTTTACAGAAGATACAATCGACTTTATTAAGTATGGTGAACTGGACAGTGCAGACACACTCACACACACACAAAACCATTGTCAAGAAGAATCAGGGATCTGCAGAAGGGGCCATCAGCTAGCCAGTGCAGTAAATGGGAAGACAACTTCAAGAAAAAATATAAGCTGTTAATGGAGATAATATCTGCATCAGGATGACCTCCTGTAGGTCAGCACACTTGAAAACTTTAAAAATTAATTGATACTTATTTAATTCAGGTGAAACAAAAATATATGTCTGGAAAATCCCAGAGAGATCTAGTCCTGAGAGAGGAGATTCACATTGTATTGCATGGGCATACCATTCAACAGTGGACATTGTTAAGGTATATTATTGATATCACTTTTGTTCATGTCTCCAACAGAGGTATAGCCAAAAGAGATGAGTTTGAAACTTTTTCTGCTTTCTCTGCCAAATTATTTTCCCTGTTACCATACCTTTGAATTTAAATGTTTCTTGAAGGCAAATTGCAAAAAAGTCAGGGCAGAAATTCAAAGATACAGACATTCATGGTTTTGCTTCCTGATTGTTCTGCTGTTGGTATAGATAAACTCATATTCCCTTCTTAAAGCTAACACTTTTTAGCTTGCTTAATATCTAAACAGCCATTTGTGGGAAAACTGAAAGGCAACTGTGAAACACAACTCTTCTATTTTTTACCAAGCATGAATTAGCTTAACATAGTATTTTTAATGGAGATGAGTGTATTTTTGCCCTTGTCTCAACAAATACAAAAGTGTCAAGAAGTATATTTTGAATGGAAATCAAGCTCAAAACTTAAAAATAGTTTGAAAAAAGAGCAATAAATTAATATTGAAAAAATGTTTATTTACAGCAAGAGATGAAAATGAAGTAGTCTTCATTGAACATAATTCCTGGGTAGCATACAGCAGTGGAGCAAAAACTTCATTTGACCCTGGGTACCCATATTCTCATATACTGACAGCTGTGGAGATAGTAAAAGGATTCATGTATGTCATTAAAAATACTTCTGCTTAGTTACATTTGCAATTATGTGGGTTTTCATTTGTCATTTCAGGACACTTACAGCGGATTAATAGGCACACTTGTTGTGTGTCATAGACACTACCTGCCATCGTTTCATACTAAAAACAAAGTTCAATTTGCTCTTCTCTTCATGGTTTTTGATGAAAATGAGTCATGGTACTTGGATGAAAACATTAAAACGTATTCTACCAACCCACACCTTGTTGACAAAGAGGATGAGGAATTCCTTGAGAGTAATAAAATGCACGGTATGTTTCCCAATATAGTTCTTACAGCTCTGCGAATTCTATAAAACCACATATTTGAAACTACTGCATATAAATTCAACTTTCTCAGCCCCCTGGATTTCCAGTTCCAGGGCAGAAAGCCTGAAAAAATACTACTCAAAACAGTTTGAAAACACTGCTAATGCCAGTGAATTACTTTTTTTTTTCTCAAGTTAAAAGGCCCATAAGAACAACAACAAAATGCCAAAACAACAACAAAACCCCCTAGTATATTCCCATGTTGAAGTTTTGAGTAGAGAAAGAACAAAAATGAAATTTGAAGTTCTGATTTGATGTCAGTAAATAACTGTTTTGGATATATTGGAAAGGCTACGTGCATCCTGAAAGTGTGTCTTTGTGAAGCTAACTCTTTTACAAAGCCCTACAGCTCTTTAAAACTTGCAATATTAGCAATGGTGTACAGCAAAGAAATTTTCTTTATTATGTCTTTCTTTCTAGTTTCACGTGGAATGTAAACACAATCACTCATAATGCTCTGCCCAAAGCCATTACTTTCATATGGCATTGGCTTTCAAATCTTTCAATTTTTATTATATTAGAATCAACAATACACATTATCTTATTTCTTTTCCCTGTCTTACTTTCGTTCTTTTTAGCCATTAATGGAAAGGTGTTTGGAAATTTGCATGGCCTGACTATGCATGTTGGAGATAATGTCAGCTGGTATCTGATGGGAATGGGCAATGAGATAGACATTCACACAGCACACTTCCACGGCCACAGCTTTGACTACAAGGTATCAGGTCTTTTTCTCTTAGTTCTTGCTGTGTAAAGAATGAGAGGTAAGTCAAATACCAAGGACTGTTATCTATGGTGAAAAGCCATATTACAATGTTAAGCAGCGCTTGTACTTTGACCGTAGGGGTTTTATGCCTCAAACCTGTATTTGATCAACATACAAGAGCCAGAGAGTATCTGCCAGTAGCATTTGCTCACTGGTAACCTCAGAAGTTACTTCAACAAGGTAGTTGTGAATTTTTTCATGGCTATGGTAAGACAAAAGCTATAGTTTTCTTTCATTTCCACTTAGTTGCTAGTTTATTAAACTTTGGAGCATGAGGTGGATGTACAAAATGATGCTTCAGTAGAAATGATACACAGAAAGTGTGTTTAACACAGTTTAAATGTTGCTTCTTTTTGCTTAGCAATCAGGGATTTACCGGGCAGACGTCTTTGATCTTTTCCCTGGGACA
The DNA here is from genome assembly GCA_009812075.1 of Sialia sialis. Classification (NCBI taxonomy): domain Eukaryota; kingdom Metazoa; phylum Chordata; class Aves; order Passeriformes; family Turdidae; genus Sialia; species Sialia sialis. The sequence continues at coordinate 85,554 of VRYO01002781.1, read as the reverse complement.
TCTCAAACTGTGGAAATGACCCCACAGAACCCTGGAACCTGGCTGTTGCACTGTCATGTCACTGACCACATCCATGCAGGCATGGAAACCACCTACACTGTGCTCCCAAAGGAAGGTAAGAGCCATCTAGATTAGTAATGTTTGTCATGTTTTAAGCTGCACAATGGGGCTCACAGACAGGCCAGTGAGCTTAGAACCAGTTCAGGCACCCAGCAATATTCCATGTCTAGAAGCCAAGATGTTGCAGGCTACCTGGTCATACTTCTCGCAGTGCTGCTCAGGAAAATGAAGTAACTAAAGGACTGGATGACAACTGAATTATTACTTCAGTTTACCATCCATGAAATCCAAGTGACAGATTTTTTTATTTTAAAATAATTCTTCATGAGACAGAGTATTTCGGTACCCAAAAAGCGCCAGTAGTGTCAGACTTCATCTCAATCTTTGTTCAAAACAAGCACAGCTGATAAAAACAGCTGAATTAATTATCCCCATTCAGCTGAAGTACTGAAAAACTAAAACAGTGTTTACTTTCTCAAGGGCATGCTGTAGCTTTACAGACACTATTACCTTGCTCAAGCAATATTACAGACTTTCAACTTGGATCAGCCACATGTCAGACTTTTTATTAATAGCTATCGACTGCACTAAAATGTATACTTCAATGAATCTTCAAGCTGTTTTTTAAATCTAACTCACAATGTCCAGAAGGTACTTGTGCTCCTTTTGGACTCTGTTGGCCACGTTCACCGACTACTTTTTTGATGAAATGCAACAAAAAACTGTTTTCCCCCTTCTAGACAAACTGTTCCCAAGACTATTCAATCAATTCAAGTGTAAAGGCATACCAGGCACTCAAGAATGATGAAAGCGTTCTAACACAGTGATCATTCAAGGTCTTCCTCCATTTCCTGGAAAATACTCTCTTCTGGACCACTCATCTCCACACGTTTTGGAAGATTTCGCATAGTGGCCATGACTAAGAAGACAGCTGAATGGATGTAACAGCTTATAAATATATCTTTCCATAAATGAAAGTAGTACCTTGCAAATGAAACTTTCTAGGTGATGGCTAATGCATGTTATTTAGCAGCTGAGTTTGCAAATAACTCTGAGTAACAGCAAAATTTGGGGTATCAATCATCATACTATCACATTTTACTAGACAGGAATTTGGTTATCACTTTATCCGTAGGTTCACACTGAGAGGATACACAGTACTGTATAACTGAGCAGTGAACAAAATACTTCTACTATTTTTGTTGAGTTAATTTACAATTTTATTCAGTATTTAAATAATATTTTATTCAGTACATTTAAGAGATTTGGTTTTCTGTTATGAAAAGAGTTTTCAGCTGGATTTATGGCCTAGTGATACTTCAAATACTGCCTACTGATTGAGCATAAGAGAAGAAAGAATACAAAGACCAGCAAGACAACTGTAGTCCATATCTTCCACTTCTGTTTCTTTTTGATTAACAGCCTTTCTTGTGAAGTGCTAAATTAAAACGTTTTCAGTATAACACTTGCCTGGGTAGAAAACTGTGACAGATGACAGAGCAGCGGCCTGATTTTCCAAGCTAGAATTCAAGGAAATGTCTGTTTTGCAATATCAAGTCAGTTGGCCCCAATTCCACTTAGAAGAGTAAGGGACTCACGTTTTACTCGTACAGTTAGACACATGCCTGAACTTCCCTAGGTCAGTGATCCAACTAACAAAGACAGAAGACTGACTTTCTACTTTACTTTCAGTGAACACTTTATGTTCAGTTGTACTGTGGAATCTATATTGCCAAGCTGCTTTGACACCAGAATTAGCTTCAAAACAGATGCTTTGCCTCAGGAAACAGCTGTCCTTCAGTAGCTGACGTAAGATGTATGCGAAGGGAGTCCCACAGTACCTTGTAAGGAGTTCTGCTTGTTTCATTTACTTTTTTATTATGGCACATTCTTTGTAGTTGAGTGGATAGCAGATCCACAGGTCATTTTCTTAGGTCAGCAGCTTCCTCTGGCTGCAGTGAAGAAGATGTGGCAGAAAAAATTTTGCGGTTCCATCCTCTGGTAGAAGACTGAGGAAATCCCTTAGCTCCAGTTCCATTGCAACAATCGATAACGTTTCTGCTCAGAGCAGGGGAAAAAATATTGTTCAAGTATTTTGAGTTTAGAACAAAGAAAAAACCCTAAAGCATTAACAATGTAATTATTTAAAAATTATTTAAATATTGCAACTGGAATGAAATTTGAGACATAGCCATTTGGGTGCAAACACAACTATGGGAAATCTAAAAAGTAAACTGAAATTATAACTTCAATCAAAACCATACCTGTGTCCTGACTCACCAGATCTACACATGGCACTAACACCAATGAAGTCTGATTTAGTATTTCACACTTCGTGTTAAATGCAAAGCAAGCCCTAGAAATCTTATTAGTATCCAAACCCAATACTATCTGTAAAACTGGAAGCTTTGCAAGAAGCTTCTCAGACCAAGCTGCGTAATGTTATGTTCTTAGGCAATTACAGCATAGTTACTGCATGAAAATAAATCCAAAGAAAACCTGCTGGAACTGGAAACTAGAACTTTATGATAGAGTGTGGCAACCTGTGCTGCACAATGCAACCTCACAATGCTGCTCTTCTCAGGCATTCCAATGGCACACTTTTAACAATATGTGCTTTATCTAATATTCCTAATTTGTCAAAACAATCACACTGACCCCTCACAATACACAATACTATTAACTTCCTACAAACACATAGTGATAGGACTACAGGATTATTAGGGTGGATTTCTCTACTTCTAGTATTAACACCATGTTTTTTTCAGTCTATGACCTAATCATCAATACACACTTAAGCCTCCCCTGCTGTGTTATCAATAGCAGCCTAATACCTAAGAACCATACAGGCACTTAGCCTTGAAAAAAACCAACCACAATTAATTCTGTTTAGTAGGTTTTTGAATGGTGTTAATTTTAATTAATGGTGTTAATTTAATTTTTTAATTAATTCCTGACCTATACAGAAAGAGTATGATTACAACAATTTACCTGTTTTCCACACAAAATGAATGCCATGATTTTTATGAGGCTACACTGCCTATGTTGCAGAATTCTGTGATAATGACCACAAAGGCTGGTAAACTGCATTAATTTTAATTGAAGCTTTAATTGAAGTAAAAGCCCCCCTTTTTTTCTAAATTATCGTATCAGTAATCCTTAGTTCGAACAGTTATTAAGAATGTTAGCTGATGTACAAAGCCTTCTAGAGCTGAGTTACAACCAACTGATTTACCTTTGAGTGATGAAATAAGAACAGGGCAGTCATTTCCAGTAAGTCTAGTTCTCTTGCAAAGTTCAGGAAGCAGCTTGTTCCACCACAGAGCCTAATCCACAAAACCCCATAGTAAAAGTGTAAATCAACGAGGACTGCAATTAAAAGCATGAAAGACCTGCTAACAATACCATCAACCAAGCTCAGATGTGTACAAATACAGGCCAGTTATTATGAACTCAGTAATTAGTTTATATCATGCTTTGAAATACAGTGATTTTGCACGTGTTGTGTTTTTCAATCTTCAGTGCAACTTCTTTTCTGCTCAAAAATCTTTACACAGTGTCCCTCATACCTTTATAGAAAAAAGTTTAGAAGACAAGAAAGCCACATAACTAGCAATACTAACACAGTCAGAGAATTTTTTTCTCTCAAAACAGCTCCATGGAAAGTGGTGAATAGCATTGCTCTGTCTCCTGACCTGATTTGTCTCATTCCAACAACTGTAGTGGTAAATTAGGTTTTGTGTACAATTTTGCAGATAAGAATGGAGAGATGGAAAGGGATTTCTTTCCTCCTTTAAAACTTGGTAGCTACTTTCTTTCACATGTGTTTATATTCAGTACTGAAACCTCAATTCTACTCTAATGTGGAAACAATCACAGAAAGTATTTTCAGATCTGAATAAAAGCTCAAATCTGGCTCTGAATAGAGTTCTAGTACATCTGTCTGGTGGAGATCACCTTTGCTGATTCTGGTCAGCAGAGCTGCATACAATTAATTATTACAATTCCCAACTGTGTTGGGAAATGGAAATAAACTCCTGTATTCCTGGAAGAGTAGAATAAAATCAGTTCCAACACTAAAACTGTATAGAGGCCTAATGGGAAAATGGGACGTAAGGACATCATCTTTCCACTAGTGTACTGGTAACATTCAGATTGCTAGGTCAGAAGATGTCACTAGAACACAGGAAGAACATATTTAAGTGCAATTTTGTTTGAAGGACCACGTTCTCTCATCAGTTAGCTTATTACTAAGACTTCACATTATAAACACTGACAAACAATTTAGAACATAGTCAGTTAGTGAGAAACTAGGTAGCTTTTAATTTACAGCAGAAAAAAGAACATATCACTCTCTTTTCTGAGGCACTCTGCCATCTGAAAAGACTGCTTTAAGTTTACTATAATGAATAGAGTAAGTGGCAGAAGAAACTGGAGGAAAAAATATTCCATTACTATCACTGGGGACTGAGTTAAGGAATTAAAATGCCAAGGAAGAGGCTAAACACAAGCTAAGCAATTTACTTTGCCTGAAAGCTAGGCTATGTGATCCATCCAGAGTCCATATGTATGTACAGCACTTCAGTTAGACAAAAATCCCCAACTGTATTGAAAATATCCCACCTGACTGTCACCTTTCAGCTCATGCTCAGCATAGAACACAAGTGCTTCAGGACACCTTCTGAGGAGCTGGTCAATGGCTTCCTCATACTTGCCCAGACGGGTATTGCAGAGAACACGGACGGTGAGGCCGACACTATCAGCCTCTGTCAGGGGCTCCAAAACAGGCAGAGCTGAAGCTATATTGATTGACTGACTACATAAAAGAGACTAAGGATAAAAAAGAAAAGTATTATTTGGATTTAAGAAAAAAGCTGCAAAAAATGCTAACCATAACAGAACAGGAACAGAACAGAAGCTCTTACTCATTGGAATAATCCTGAAATAATACTTCCTCTAATAAATATTGCTGAGAACTGAGAAAGCAAGTTTAGAGTAGATGCAAATATAAATACTGCTATCAACAGAACTCTTCAGAAGTTTTTTCTTCCATCATTTCAGTCAACCTTTTATTTTTACTTGAATAATTTAGGGGGGAAAAAGGAAGAGAGTCTGCTGGAGAACGTTGTTCATACAAATATGAACATTTGCAGAATGATCTAAGATTTAACAATATAAAGCAGTAAGATGTAATACCTGTTTCATACCTGTAGTCTTGAGATGTCTTCATGGTAATCTTTGTCACATGAACGTCCCACTGACATTATGGAAGTTACCCATGGGACTATCAACCCAAAATGACTACAGGAGTTTATCTATACAAGACAGAATCAAGTTTGAATAAAAGAAACAATTCTATTAGTGAAAGTTCCACATGAAACTCACTGTGAGTAAAGAAAATTTTAATCTCAAATAGCATAATTTAGAATAGTACCTACCTGTTCTTTCCTGGTTCATGCAATTTAATAACAAATAAACAGGAAACTTCTATTTAGTTCTGTATTTCAGCTTTCCCATTATAATTCTTTAGAATTCATCATTCATACAATTTTCTCATTTACTTGGCTTTGTAAAATTGTAAATAATTTACCTGACAAGTTCTCATTGTTTAGTTTTAACCCTTATTTCTATCCAGAGCTGAGATTCTTGTTGGAAGTATATTTGCTCCCCAAGGAGCAGGACTGGCCAAAGACACAAATATTAATTTGTAACTGCACACCACCTTATTTGATTTCAGCCATGAGATAAACTGTCTAGAATTAAAATATTAAGGATGGTTTTAGGACAGATTCTGGAGGAACACTGCAGTCCTAAAACTTCCTCTGTGTGGTTTACAACTTACTAGATCTTCTGTTGTTTTCAATGGCTTAGTCTCAGGAAGTTGCTTCCTTGATATTCTCCAAACATACTGAGAAGTAACTCTCAGCAGGAGCTCTTGAAGTATATCTTCCTTAGAGGACACTACAAGAAGAGCTTCCCAGAAATCCATCAGGAGCTGGGGAATGGTGTTTTCACTGCTATTACACAACATCTAAGAACAAACATGATAGAAGACAGCAACTTAGACTATGACGATTATTAGCAGCAAAAGTTCAAAAGGACAGGAACAGTTTTTCACTTTTACTAGAAGCAGAATTTTGATTCCTTTTTGGTCCTGTGATTCTATGTATTACACTGCTATGCAAAGTATAAAGTCTATTAAATTATTCCAAGGCAATCAGTTCTGACCAACAGATTTGAATTTCTTCTTCAAGATTTACTCCACTGCCAGTAAAGTCAGTACAACTGTCAGGAAGTATTCACAGACTGCTGATGAGGAGGATTTTTACATATGCCAATAGACAACTAGGTGTCTCCAAAAGAAGTCTCTACAGTACATGATAAGATCAGCTGTGTAGCTCAGCTGGGTATCAGGGTAGGACCCATAAGGAAGATGCTTTAAGATTTGCTGTATCAGCAAAAGGATTTTTACTTGGTTTCCAAATGGTTTCGAAAAACAACTCTTGTTCTAATTGGAACTTTATGACTTGCCCTTTTTTAATACGGGTCTTTCACAGTAAAAGATACTGTAAAGACTGCAACACATACATTTTAGCCCAAGTATTACTATTCATTGTAGATAAAAGAAAAAAAAAGGTTTGTCTATTCCCAGTTGAAAGAAAGAAAACTTCAGGGACACTAGAAAAACTATTAATATTTCTTCTTACAAATTGCAGACACACACTTTTCTCTCATCTATTTATACAGATCATCAGAACATTACATACCTTTATATTTGAGCCTGATTCATTTGAAATATGCTTTAATTCTAAAGAATTCTTTAGAAGAAGCTTATGGAATTAACTTATCTGAATTCTGTTACATTTCAGTGGCCTTAGGAAGCTCAGTCACTAGGAAGCCACTGAAAGGGCTCTGAGATCAGGGTATTTCCCATCCAAATGATAGAGTAAAAGCAAAGAGCTTAATGGATATTTTTTCTTTTTGCTTGACTTAACCAGTTTTTTGTTCAGAAGGTCCAGTTTCTGACTCTGTAACCATCTATCATGACTAGAGTATCTCCAACCCTCATTTTGCTCTTTCTGAAGAAATGCTGAAATGTGAGTGAAGGAGCAACTGAGGCTGCTTTTTTTTCCCCTCAACAATGTCACTATGAAATAAAATAAAAGCAAAAACATGACCACAGGCCAACCTTGAAGAAGGTTGCTGCTTCCTCTAGTTCAATTTTACTGTTCTCATGTAAAGCCACAGTGGCAGCCACCAGTAAACCAGGCTGCATCTCCTTCAGGTGAACAGCAAATTCAGTTGGCGTAACAATTCCTTCCTTACGCTGCTGCAGGAGTCGTGGCTGCCCAATGAAGCCACAAGCCAGTGTTGTCTACAAACATAATTAGACATAAATCAGGTGAAGAATTCAATATAGAGATTATTCTACTCAGTAAACAGTATTTTCTCAGGCAGTGAAATTTAGATGGTAGTAGTCTGGGAAGAAAGTAAATCCCTTCTGTAATTCATAGACTTGCTCTCCAGAGACAGAGATCCAAAACACTTTTTGGAGAAGCAACCCCTGAAAAACAGGCCTGGTGCCTGAACACTGAAGGCAATACACTGTTGAAAGATGGAGTTAGCACGCACATAAAATGGATTTCACTAAGAAATCCAAGATATTTGATATACAGGGCAGTTTGAAAAATCACTGCTTGACTTTGCAAGAGGCTACTTTGCTAAATTTCAGTAGACTACTTTCCTAAAGTGTGATTTTTATTTTGAAAATACCCATGAAACAATGACCAATTTGTGCAACCAGAAGCTATTCTGAGTTATGTCAGTGCTTTTGAGGGCAAGCATAACAACATATTACTCCAATTTTAAAAACAGTGGAAAAAATAATGCCTAAGTAAATTAAATTAATTACACAAGCACTATAAGGCAGACCTAGGAAAAAAAATCAGAATGGCTTTCTGAAAGGCTTTTTTTCCTATTTTGAAATAAAATGCTTTTTTAAAGTTGAAGTCCAATAGAACATATTTAATAGATCAGATTAGAAAGGAAGAAAATCCAACCAAAACCACTGAAGCCTAAGCCAGCTTATTCTCAAAATAACATCCATGCAGTGTATGTTTGCTCACAACATAGAAATTTCACTTGATCATGCTGCAAAAGCAGGTGGTGCTGAATATAATTTTTGAAATAGCTCCCCACAGCTCCCACCTTGCAACTCAAAAACAGCTTACTTTAAAAACTCTGCAGAACTTCTTTCACCAAAGCAGAGTATCTTGCTCAGAAACAATTATCCATTTATTTTGAAAGTGTTCAGACTCCCAATATCCCACTATAAGAAGTCTCTGTTTCAAACTCTATCACCTTTGAATACTCCACAGTCTTGAACAAACTCAACATGAAGTAATTTACAGACTGGTCTCACATGTGAACATCTATGGCAGAGACAGCTCCACTAACATTTTTGCTCCCAGTTACAAGGAATTCTTACTTTAATAGCTCTGAAGTAGGTTTTGATCTGATCTTAATAAGAGTTATGTGCTTGATTCCACTGAAGATGTGAAATTGTATACAGAAACTTCATTCTGTGAGCACAATGGACAAATATTTAGTTGAAGAGCCATTTTATAATGACTATTTGCATACAGATGGTATTTTGACGCGCATGTCACATATTACTTTCAGATGGAGAGATGCAGAAATGCTACTATACAATCCTCCCATGCAGCTGAAGAGCACTGGCAGAGCTGGTTACATCCCAGTAAAACAGCATCTAATTGATCGAGAATTAAGAGCTTCAAAACTTGCTAATTTTGTAAGTCTCCGCCAAGACAAGACTACCCTACCCGCAGGGCAAACTGTACAGTCCCACCGTATGTCAGCCCTCCATTCTACTGTTGCTGTAGACACTCAGTGGAGCCTACACAACATGTCGGGGGGAAGAGGAGTGATTGAAAGTTTCTTTTACTGTAAAATGCAACTACAAGTCAAACTACTGACTTGGACTTTGTAAAGCATGAATAGCTCATGCTCTTTGCATACTTTACCTCCTTATAGGAGTCCATTTCATGTTCATACATGGTCAGGTCTCCCATTTTCAGAGCCAAGAAAGCCTTAGTAAGTGTCAGGACTACTGATGGCATCATCTTTTCTACCTTCTGAAGATACTTCACAGCTGTCAAAGGACATACGTTTCTCATGCTGGGACTGCAAAGGATATGAGGCAGCTGCACAGGGTCTGCATGATAGAATATCTGGAGAACTTTATTTCCTGATTCCTATTGAAATAAAAGGCATTTGACAGTTTAGACCTTTTCATATATACTCTTCTGTAGCATATGAAAGCAGTGCAGTTCTGTTGGGGATTTTTTTGTGGTTTGTTTGTATTTTTTTAAAACAAACAAGTTCAGCTTAGTTATCAAATCACTGCGCTTTTCCTGCCTCTCTCCTCCCTAAAAGTAAAGGATTTCTACCTGGCAGTAATTCAACCCATATTCTTGCAATCTAGGAGAAACATCAACCACCATGAATTGTTTTTAGCAAACTGTACAATTTAGCAATGATCAATGTTTTGCTACAGAAATGAGAGATTACATAAATTTGAGGCAGGGCTTTCCTAAAACAGAAGTGTCTTTGTGCAGGTGGCAACCAGATCATAGCAACATGCCTCATGAAACCTGTAAGATGTTGCCTGAATGCAGTCCAAAGCATCACAGGTACTGCTGGCTATTCAACAAAAACAGGAAAATAAAAATAATGTGAAAAAGAATAGCTGTAAAAAAGCAGCTCAACATTTGCAATGGGAAAGCGATTAATATTTGATACACAATTCTAAAAAACTGAACTAAATTAGCAGATTACAAATAAACCGATTTATTTCTACCTTACTTAATTCTTCATTTGAGTCTTCATTAAGAGAATGACTTAAGTAAAATATAAATCCTCTCTCGTATGTCTGTATTTCATCACCTTCTGAAACTAGTCTCTTTAAAACTTCAGTCATGGATAAACCTGACATTCTGTAGTATGGCAAAGCAAGGTGATAATCCTTTGTGTCAAACCTGAAGGAAATAGAGAGGAAGGAAACAAAATAAAACAACTAAGGGCAATGCTTTTGCCATCACTCTTTGTAAGAACTAAAACTACATCAAACAAAGTCGCAGGAACATCACTTATCTGCATATATTGCTCACATTCGACATAATTCTGTTGAATTCAACATAATTCTGAATAATTGAATTCTGTTTAATGATAATAAAGACAAGCAGTGAGTGAAGAGAGGAATACAAAAAAGTTTGTATTACATATGCAATATTAATACAAAATAGCAAGCATTACTAATATAAAATAGCAGAGCATTATGGATTTTCATTTAAAGATTACTCTACTGGAAACACAGCTCACCTACACCACTTTGGCATCTAAAACCTACCTGCTGTAGCAGTCTCCTAAGAAGGCACAACTTTCTCTGAAAGCTCTTAGAAGATCTTCCTTCTCATCTGACTTCAGGAAATGAGGGTCCATTATAGCTGCTCTGACCAGTAAGTGAGCCTCACTTAGAAGATGGATGCAACTCTGAGTTTTAACATTTTCATAAGTTCTACTATAATCTACCTAGAACAGACACAAGATATACTTAGGCTGCTGACAAAAATTAAGAATATACAGGAACAATTCTAATGAGGACAGTAGCCATTTGAAACAGGATTATGGGCTAGTCACAAAAAATACATTACACTAGATTCAGGAATGACACGCATCGGAGATTAATTAACAGAACTTATTTTTAGTTAGCAAATAACAAAAGCAGGAGTTGGGCAATACCATTTCTCTGTAAAGCTGAATTGTTGAAACAGTGTTTATAATATATAAATTCCAACCAGGCTCTGACTCCGAATTTGTTCTCGATTTGATGCTGTCAGCCTTTCTGGAACTAGAGAAAAGAGTTGAGTTGTCAATGTTGAAATAGACACTAGGCAACCAAAAAAAACCCCAAAAAACCCACTCATTTCATAATTCAAATGCATAAATAGGTATGTTTGCAGACCAGTAAGTGCTGGGGAGTTAAGCTGTGCATTTAAGTTATACTGGCTAATAGCTGACCAAGGATATGCATGTTCATACATAACAGTCATCATCAGAACTGTCCACTACATCTCCTGTGCTTAACACCAGGGAGTATCAGGAATCACAGAATCATCAAATGGCATGGCTTGGACCTTAAAGATCATCTAGTTCTAATCCCCCTGTCATAGGCATGGGATGCCACCCACCAAAAACGTCAAACTGCCCAGGGCCTTATCCAACCAGACCTTGCACAGTCAAGTAATTTAAATTAGCTGTTTAATCTCCTGTAAGGACTTAGTGCATGTTTGCCCCTGCAACTCTATCAAAGTGTTTGCCAAGACATGGCATAAAGAGGTATCAGAATACTTTCATTCTAAAATGTTGTCTCGGTCTATAAAGCCCTGAGGGTTAAAAACACTGTAGGAAAACACACTCTTTTTGTTCTGGTTTTTAATTTTATTTTAACTGTACAGATGTAAAGATGTTTACATCTTTATTTTCAAATTATGATGCTACGTAGCTTAGTATTTGTTCAACTTACGTTCTTTACAGAAGGCAAAGATGTACCTTCTTCAAATGCCAATAGGATATTTGAAACAACACAACTGGCAGAAAACGGGCTTTATACAAGAAAATTACAGTATTTTAAATAGTCATTTTTCCTGACAGGCTTCTCCTTATCTTCTTCTGAATAATGTCTGCTCTAGACATTAAGAAATACTGGTCCTCATTCAACTAAAGCTGTCTCCCACTCTTGTTAAATTAAACTGACTTTTATAAATGTGGTTTCTGAATAGCTGTTTAGAATAACTGCTTAGCTGTTTTATTAAAAGCCCCCATAAATGGAAAGGCAATAGCAGTTTCTCTAGAAACCTGTAAAAAGTCACACGTGCCTCATGCTACACACATGCTACAACAGTAACTTGGGGCAAGGTCTGATCCAACTTTTGTCATGGATTGCTACAGTGATGTTCTCAACTTTCTTGGAAAGAACCATCAGACAAAGATAAGACATTTAATTTTGTGCTGCAACATATTTTGTAACCTATAGCTTTGGCACTACATATTTTGGTACTCTACATTTTTTTCTTAAGATAATTATTATTTAATACTCAGGACAAATTCTTAGTGATGCTATTTTAACATTTTTGTTGATTTCAAGCATTTGTGACTTTATGCTCATTTCTTCTATTTCAGTAAATGCAATAGAATTAAAAACAAAAAGCTTGACTGTTCTTCTCAATCACTAAGAAGGCAATTATTTCTGAAGAGCTTTTCAACAGAGAAATCACTCTTAAATTGCAATATCCACAGGTTCAGCACTGCACGCAGAGCTATAAGTACCATCTCCCTAAAAGACACAAATTCTTACAGCATCCTTCTTGTAGGCTTTCTTCTTTCAGTAATATCTTCAGTGTCTGCCTTAGTCAAAAGAATTATATGGTTTTTAAAATGACAGATAGCTCTCGGTCCTATAAAAAGCTGCATTCTTAATGTACAGACATCCAGTGTGACAGGTGGACAAGCCTACAAAAGAAAGTGACTGTTCTGTAATTTCACTTGGTAATGCACGTTAAGTTTTTTAATAAATCAGAAAAAAAGTAACTTTTGTACAATAAAAACATCCATTGTCTTTCCTGAGTGCTTCATTTAAGCACGAATAAAAATACTCATAAATGCCTAAGAAGAATAATTTAATAACGAGCGGTGAAAAAGTTATTTCACTCTTCAAAGCAACTGCACGGTTTCAGCTATGTTTCTCAAAATAATTGAACTTGAGGTAAATGCCTAATGCAGAAAACTTTATCCTGAATAGTTTGAATTTGGCGAAGTTTTAAAGACCGCCTGGTTATAAAAGTCTCGATTTCGGTTGCTTATAAAAAGCAATTACAGATACAGTAGTATTACAGTATTACAGTAGTATTACATTTGCTGATCTATTGTTACCTCACATAGACAGTACTATTTCCCCAATTTGCTCTACATGCACTTTTTATGTAAAACATATGCTATCATCTATACCGGACTAAAAATTGAAAAATGCAACTTCATTTGCACAGAAATACTCTAAATGTACAGCTTTAAAAAGATAAAATGCTACATTTACAAATTAACATACACAGTGAAACAAGACAACACAGCATTATATATAACCTGCTTTTTGAAGACACCTCAACATCTCTTGTAAGAGATGGAGATCTACAGTGGTCTAGACTGCCCTGGGCTAGTGAGACCCAGAATGAGGCAGCTCTAAAAAGCTCTGGTTTAAAAAAACAGCAGGAAAAATTCTAATAGCAAATAATAAAAATAACCATCATAACACTTCAAACTCCACTCCATGCGGGAACTGGCCCATGAAGGACTCACACCAGCGCAGGGTCACCCCTGAGGGACTATAGCCCATGAAGGGATCCATGCCAGAATGAGTGGGCATACTGTGGACGGCAAGCTGCAGCAGAGAAATCTGCCCAGGACTGCAGCCTTCACACCTCTCCAAAACTCCTACACACAGGAGGCAGCCTTTTGACTGACTGAAGGAACTGTGATGGATTTCAATGTAATCCACAGCGAAAACGCAGAAAATTGACACTGGAGAATGGACAGGTGAGATTGTGTCACATGCTAGTATTAGCTATCCAGAGCAGAGAATATATGTTTGGGTCTTGAAAACATATAAACTTCTACTGTCCTACGGCTTCTTTATGTCTGCTGTCAACATGCTCAGAAGAAATCCTTAAAAGCTATCTTAAAATACATCTCCATCTAACTTTCCTACTACTTCCATTAATGTGTATCACAACCTGTACATTCAATAGATTTTTACTGATGAGCAATTTAAAGGGGAAAAGTTTAGACCTCCAAGGATCAAAAGCCCTCCTCCTAAAAAAACATGCCCTAAGTATCTGGTAACAGACTTGTTCGATTGCCTACATGCCTCTTAAAGAAACTGGTTTTTCAAGGATACCTAAGAGAGAGAAACATCATACAATAAAAGAAAACTCTGCAATCTTTATTCAGTTTTATAGAAAAAAGCATGGAATTTAGTTTAAAAAATAAGTGATTTTATAGCTTTTGATGTTTTTGAAAATATTCTACTAATGGTCTAGAATTTGATATGGCAGTAACAGATTGTTTCACTGGGACATCTGCAGACCACCAAAATACAACATGCCATTTATTCTGGATGTTATTTTATTTGTTCAGCCACCAGAAACAGCATTTCAAAACGTAAGTCAACTAAGTGCCATAGCACTATCCCTACTCTATCAGTGAGGCAATGAGAAGCGTACCTTCACTATATGATACATGGCATGATGTATGATATGTGATATTATATATTATATGATACATTATATTATATGTGATATATGATATATGATTGATATATGATGTATGATATACGGTATATATTATATACCTTTATGGTTGTGTCAATATACGGATCTTCACCACGAGCTGCTGCTGCACTGCATCGCACTGTGAAGCACTGCAGGTTCTGACTAGAGGAAAAGAAGAAAACACAACAACGAAGGAAAGAAATTAAGATTTTTAAAAATCAAGTGGCCAAGGCTACAGTGAATCAGCTCTTTTACCTCTGAAGCAATGGGCTAAAAAGCCCAAACAGGAGTGGTATGCTGAACTAGCACATGAGCCTGCCCAGAGATTTCCAGGAGGCTATGAAGGATGTATCAGAAGGTAAAATAAAAATTTAGAAAGGACAGCAGCATAGAGAAGCATAGTAATATTATCAGTAAACACATAAACTTAGTACCTTGTAATGACGTGCAGAAACTGTGGAGTGAGGACTGCCTGCTCTGACTTCTCTGAATATTGGTATGTAGAAATTAGTTCTACCAACTTCCCAATAGAGTAGAGATATCCAACATGAGGTAAAGAGAAAAAGCAGAAGAGACTCAGCAGTTTTCTCTTGTTCTCCGTTTCCTCATAGGCTGTCGGAGAAATTCCTAGATGTAACAATGAGAAAGGCATTTTATGTACTTCATAAATAAAAAACCTGACAATACTATTCCAAGCCTGACACCTAAAAGATACAATCATACCTGCCCAAGTTGCAGACTAGTTTTCTTAGTAGCTAGTAAAAGAAGTTTTATATGAAGCTCAGTGCACATGTCACAAAACTGAGTAACATGTTATGTCATTTAGAGGCATTTTTACATAGACTTCACTCATGAAGATGTGAAGAAATTCTATAGATGTAACAGCATTAGAGTCCTAAATTCACAACTAAGCATCCATGGACCGAAAGCCTGATCTTAGACAATTACTTTTAAATTGGAATGAATTGTCATCCAGAGCTGCAGCTCACAAAATAATAGGTCACTTCTTAGGAGAAGGAAAGGCTGGAAATGGCAGAATTTATTAGGATGCCACTTTAGCAGGTAACAGCTGTGTTCATATTCTACAGATCCTCTTGTTAAAGCCTGTAAATCACACAAGAGCATAAGACAGCTGGAGTTAAATTGCATGTAGCTCATTGTTTTCAGTCAGCTGCAAGTTAAATGAGACATTGCTACTTAGCAGACAGTAAACCATCTAACTGAGTGAACAGTCAGCAAAAGTCAAGGACCATATCCTGGGATGCATCAGGGACAGCACTGCTGAGAGGCAGAGATGGGATTGTCCCACTCTGCTCTGCAATGAGGCAGCATTACCTTGAGTCCTGGGGGAAGTTTGGGACACCACAACACAAGGAGAATATAAAACTATTAGAGAAGAGACTAAGGGAGGGCTACGAAGATGCAGAGCGTCTGGAGGGGAGGCCATAGGAGGAGTGTCTGAGGGGACTTGGTTTGTTCAGCCTAGAGGAGACTGAGCAGAGACCTAAGAGCATTCTGTGTGCAGTTCCTGAGGCAATGGCCTAAACCCGTGTCAGGGGAGGTTTAGGCTGGGTATTAGGAAAATGTTCTTCCCCCAAATGGTGGTTGAGCACTGGAACAGGCTCCCCAGGGCAGTGGTCACGGCCCGTCAGAGTTCAAGGAGCATTTGGAAAATGTTTTCAGGCACTTGGTGGGATTCTTGGGGTTCTCCTCTGCAGGAGCAGGAATTGGATTTGATGGTCCTTTTGAGTCCCTTCCAACTCAGGACATTCAGTGATTCTATGAAATCTGATTGCTAACACACAAGTCTTTTGGGGCTTGAGCTAGTGAACCCCTAAAATCTGCATTCATCCCTTTCAGTTTTAATTAAGGCCCCTCAGAAAGCTAACCAGTATATTAGTGATTATTAAGGTTTACTACGCTGATTTCCTTGGCTGGCTGAGTGGCAGTCAAGTACCTTGTAACACTAAGGAGAATTTTATTAATGCAATGTAAAGGGTGACTGTTTTGCAACATGAAATTTTTTTGCAACATACAATTTATCTGTAATGAACTGATAAAAGCTGATTTAGTCACACTTTTGGTGTGTTGAATTGGTGTTTTAGTTCAAGGTTCACGTAGAACTCAGAGAAATTAAAAGACTATTTTGTTAACAGAAGCTCGGTTTAAAACACTGAAAAGGGAGAAAATATCTCAATTTAAAAAGCAATCATATAGAAATCACACAGTGTACAAAACCGGATACACAAAGAAGCTCTTTCCTTGACACAGTCCATTGTACATTCATGCATATCCATCTACCTGTCTGGTATACAGGAAGCAGTTGAATAGAGTGCAACTTTGTCTCTTCACAAAGCCCAAAAGGCGACTGGTCGGGTGCAAAACGTCTAGGAAAGAAGTCCAAAACAACGTGGGACTACAGTGAGAAATTATGACGATATAGCTTGGACAAGTAAACAGCACTGGCTACATAACTCGTGTTTTAACGCTCAACAAGAATGCACACTCCTACTACCAATGTCATTAGCACAGCAATGACAAGAAGAACATGGCACAGCTAGATAGAACTCTATTGAGTTCCTGCAACCAAAATCCTCTTTGCTTGTCTGCAAGATGCATGTCAAAGTCTGACATCCTGAAGAAATCCCACAATTGATTTTGACCTAAATTTAACTTTTTTTTCCTCTTTCTTTTTAATACACTGAGCTATGCAGAACATCATGCCTCTCTAATACTATTTTTTTCATATTATGTGTCATTCTTTTCCCTACTTTGCTTTGGAATTCACTGTTGGACCCTGACATCAATTCTTCCTCAGCTTTTGATAGAAATTTTGATGAAAAAGGAAGACTAAATCAGCTTCTGGAGCAGGGGACTTGCAGAGGCAGGAGCTGAACTTCCCTCCCTGGGATAAGACACCTGGGAAAGGCTCAAAGCTGTGCCAGGGGACATTCAGACTTGACATGAGGAAGCATTTTCTTACCAAGGATGGTGAAACACTGAATAGGCTTCCTAGGGAGGTCGTTGATGCCCTAGATCTGTCACTGTTAAAGGGACGTTTGGACTGTGCCTTTAATAATACACTTTAACAGTGGTTCACCCCAGAAGTGCTCGGGCAGTGGCACTAGATGATTACTGCAGATCCCTTCCAAGTGAAATATTCCAATACACTAAAAAATGGGGTTTCTTTGGCATCCCATAATTTACTCTGTTCAAAAGAAACAGCAAACCTTATAAAACCCCCAGAAGTCAAAATACAAGGAGTTTCCTTTCAAAAAGACAAAACACACAACTCAGTTTGGTTTTTTGTAGTAAATTAACCCATGAAAGAGAAAATGCACCTGTAATACCTGAAAAGCAGATACTGCACTTGGAAATGCTTTGTGTCTTCTGTAGGTAACTCTGTGGATTCCAGCGTGACGGGTATCTCACATAGCTTACTTTCTTCCCCAAGCAGCTCCACTGGCTTCTGACATATGATGAAGTCATCTAATTCAAGCTGTAAAGGATGTGTTGAAGGACTTTCACCTTTCACACCTGAGCAATGAAAATGTTGTCTTAATCGTTCAAACCATTCCATGCAGCAGTAAAAAAATGGTATGGCAATATCAATTAAATGGTCCAATTACAGCTACCCTGCTAGCACTGGCTTCCTCAAACCACAAGATTTTGAAAACAGCTGTACTAGGAGGCGGGAACAACTCCTACTTAAGCCTCAACAGTCTAAATACTTAAGAGTTAAGACTTCTGGGGGGAAAAATAAACCAAACAGGTAAACTGTACATTAGAAGGTGAGTCAAAGGCAACCAATGTCGCAAATGGCTGGTCATCAAAAAATATTGACTTTTGACTGAAGAGAAGGCAAAGGCAGCTATCACAGGAAATTGTGTTATCTTCAATCCTGGAAAGCAAATCCTAATAACACTGAGAAAGTAACTGAAACTTTTCTATGTAGTTTTTAGTAATAAAAAACACTAGGAGCAGGATGCTTTTAGCTGACAAAAGAGCCATCTTCATTCAGTGAAGAACACTGCATTTATATTGTCCCTAATGTGAAAAGTCTTATTTACCTTTAAATTTTTTCTAGGAACAGTTTCCATTTCTAAAGGACCATCCTTTTAAGTTTCTTTAATTGTAAAGAAAGGACTTTCCTAAGGTTTTTTGGCGTTGATCTGATACATAAACATTTGGAAAAGTGGGAATTGATAATTGACTACATATGGATTGATATCCTGTAATACACAGGAATGAAACATCCTGAGTACATCTATTTCTGGGATTTCTAGAATTCTAAGATAAATCCTCAAATAAGATAAAGGACTGAAAAAGGAGAATTTGCTTGATTATGGCAGGTTCTGAGCCTAACAGTTACAAAAGTACACAGGCATCACAACAGAAACATGTTTAATTGTGTAAGCCAGTTACTTAGGCAGTGACACTGATAGAATAATTTTTCTGGACACAGCACACTGAATTACTGCCCCTTTAACTTGGCCCATCCTAAAAAGGGACTTAATTCAGCATCTGAGAGGCTGTACTATCCTTTAAGTGTGCAGCATGATGCCATATTTGTTTGAAATGTTACCTCCAACTGCAGGTTGGTACTGCAGGTTGGTTCATGCTCTAGAACACTCAGATGACAGTCAGTGATTGGACAATCTGGAAATACTTCCTGAAAGTCAAAGACCTTGTTCGAGACTACCTTCAGAACAACGAGAATAAATTAGCAGATTCTTGGAGATTAAAAAAAAAAAAAAAGAATTTAAATTATTCCAGCACCTACCTCCATCCCCAGCCTTTTCTGGTGCACTGACTTCCTGTGTCCCATCCGCACTTTGCTGGACCAGTTCCAGTTTCAGGATTAGAACATGCAGCTCTGTTATTATGGCTATATGTCTGGCACAAAATGCAACTTCAGCAGGAATGAGGTTATCAATGTGCAAAATTAAGGAGCGTTCAAAATCTAACACAGTCAAATTCTGGTTTATGACCCGGTGTTTCAAACAGAACATGACTAGTTTATTCTTGCAGCCCACAAGAAGATCTCCATTCACAGAACAACATGAAATGCACAGTGGAGGATCTGAGAGTGGCATTTCAACAACTGACATCTGCTCTTTTAAGGTTTCACTGTATGACTCTTCCATCTTGTGACCAACCATCCGAACACACACACGTGAACTCCCTGCAGACATGCATCTCCAGTTCATATATGCTCTTAGGAAAGTTGTTTTGCTTTTTTCTTCGATTGTCACCAGATAGTCTCCTTAAAAGAAAGCAGTCATAGTGATACATCATTTAAAAACAGATGACAGTTTCTGAGCTCTTTACCTGCTGTAGTATGCTACAAAGAATATCTTCAAGTCTCAACTCTTACAAAAAATTCCAGAACAAGTTTTCACCAATTTTTCTCTAAAAGTGCAAGTTTCTTTGCTGGGTAGCACACACTTCATGCATCACTAAAAGCAACAAGGACGTAGATGTAGGTCCAGAGTAACTCCTATGTGAATCTTCCCTATAAGCTGTGGTTGCATATGAGGTTACTCCCAACCTCCGCCTTCGCATATGCATTAATGAAGGAAATGTTTTGTTCTGTAGAACCTTGGAAAGCAACAGACCAATAGACTCATGAAGAGCTGTGGAATGGGCTAGAACGACGACCCACTCCGTGCTCTGAAAACATAAAATAAATAAAACCGAACCAAAAAACCAAAAGCGGAGTCGAGAGCACAGACCGCAAGCGAGGCGGAGGCAGACGACGAAGAGAGGGGCGGCTCCAGCCTCCCTCGGCAGGGCCGGGCGCAGCCGGCGCCAGGAGCGGCCCAAGCTTCCATGCTCGGCCTGCCGGCCAGCACGCTCCAGCAGGCGCGCCCCGCCTCCGGCTTGGAAGGAGCTTGAGAGGGAGCCTGAGAGGGAGCCTGAGGGGTACGCGGGTGGTAGGGCCAGGTCCTTATCCCACGGCGGAGCCAGAGCGACTTTGTTCGCCGCGCGCCTCCCGCAGCCCGCCCGCCCCGGGCCCGGCCGGCCTTCCATCCCCGCCCGGCGGAGCCCTAGGGCCGCTCCACGCACTCGAGCGTGACCCGTCCTGATCTCCCCGGCCGAGCACTCACGGACCCAGCAATCGTCAGGACTGACCTGCCGAGCTGTGCGCCATGCGCAGCACCGGACCCAGCGTGGCGAAAGAGCCCAGGGCCTCGCAGCGGCCCTGTTCGCGCACAGCGAACACCTCCACCCTGCAGCTAGCCGCCGTGCTGGCCACGAATAGCACGTCTTGGCCGCAGCAGAAGTGCGCCGGTTCTTGCTTGCAAGGCACTACTCGCTGCGACCCGAAAGGGTGCAGGTTGTAAAGCTGCACCATGGTCCCGGAAAGTTGCGCTGCAGCAGAGAGCATCCGCAGCGTCCCGGGGCGGCGCCCGGCACTTCCGCGCTGGGCAGAGCCGGGGGCGGGCTCGCCGGCGGCGTGCGGCTGCCGCGGCACCGGTACCCTCGTCCGAGGTTCCGCGTGGCCTTGGCGTGGCTCCGTTGCTGGGCGAGCACCCCCGGCAACCCTCCGTCACGGCAGAGCAGCGCCGTACACTAGTGGAGCTCTCGAGGGGGAAGAGGGACTGGAAGTGATCCTTGAGGAGTGTGCCACGGGCTGGGAACTGTGGCTCAAATGGAAGACTGCTGACGGGTGTTGGGTCGATGGGTTATGTGTGGAGCAGTTTTCACTTGGGCTCGGTTTGGAGCCGCTTCCGCTGGCAGGAGTATGCCTAATGTATTAGGCTGCTGAAAGCTGGGTTCTTCCAATCTCTCAGTGTGAAAAAGAGACTTCTTTATACTTAAATACAGCAATTCTTAACCAACCAAAAAAAACCCAATAAAATCACCCAAACTATGAAACTCCCAAAACAGAAGTGTAGTTATTTCACAGAATATTCCCAGCTGGAAGGGTCCCACAAGGATCACTCTTAGTTGAAGGACCTACATGGGGATTAAAACCACAATCTTGGCATTGTTGGCCCCATGCTGTAACCAGCTGGGTCAGTACTTCTTACACAAGGCAAGTGTCCTATGATAGAAGTCCTTCCCTGTGTCTCTAAAGCTCTATTCATGTAACTATACTAGTAAAGAATATTAGTTTTTGGTGGTTTTTTACTATGCTAATGCAGAAAGGCAAAAATTACTATGCATTTTTAAAACAGGTAACAGATCCACTACCAAAACCTGCAATCTCAAATTGTCCATGAATACACACATTAATAGTGAAGAAGAAAAAAAAAATTGCAGCAGTATAATCTTTGGAACTTTATTTGGAAGCACATTTGAAAGCAAACAAACAGGGTTCTGCACTTTATTTTTTTTTTCTGGTAAATAGATTTTTCCGGGCTTTTGTTTTCTCAATATTCATCTCCTTCTTCAGCCTCTGCTTCTACTGAGTCTAGGCCAACTTCTTCATAATCTTTCTCAAGAGCAGCCAGGTCTTCCCGAGCTTCAGAAAATTCTCCTTCCTCCATTCCCTCCCCAACATACCAATGCACAAAGGCACGCTTAGTATACATGAGATCAAATTTGTGGTCAAGCCGAGCCCATGCTTCTGCAATAGCAGTTGTGTTACTCAGCATACACACAGCCCGCTGCACCTTGGCAAGATCAGCACCTGGCACCACAGTTGGAGGCTGGTAATTAATGCCCACCTTCAAGAAAACAAATATGAACTTTCCTTAGAAATGCTAAGGCTTAAAGACTCATTTCTGTTAACAATCAAAAATCACCATGATTACAAATAAATAAAATAGCTTAGAGTTGTTTTGCACGTTATCAAAATATTTAACAAGGACATTACAACATTTTAGCATGACTGTCACCTCTGAAGACTACGCAATTCCTAATCATTTAGGTGTCAAGCACTTAAAAGGCTCCGTACCTTGAATCCAGTTGGGCACCAATCCACAAACTGAATGGTACGTTTAGTCTTGATAGTGGCAATGGCTGCATTGACGTCTTTGGGCACAACATCACCTCTGTATAACATGCAGCAGGCCATGTACTTGCCATGGCGAGGGTCACATTTCACCATCTGGTTGGCTGGTTCAAAGCAAGCATGGGTAATTTCAGCCACAGATAACTGCTCATGATACGCTTTTTCAGCAGAGATTATAGGGGCATATGTTACCAAGGGGAAATGGATTCGTGGGTATGGAACCAGGTTAGTTTGAAATTCTGTCAGATCTACATTGAGGGCTCCATCAAAACGCAGTGAGGCTGTGATGGATGAAACAATTTGTCCAATTAATCGGTTTAAATTGGTGTAAGTAGGACGGCCGATGTCCAGGTTACGACGACATATGTCATAAATGGCTTCATTATCGACCATAAAGGCACAGTCTGAATGCTCTAATGTTGTGTGGGTAGTTAGAATTGAGTTGTAGGGTTCCACTACAGCAGTGGAAACTTGTGGTGCTGGATAAATTGCAAACTCCAGTTTAGATTTCTTGCCATAGTCAACAGACAGCCTTTCCATGAGCAGCGATGCAAACCCTGAACCAGTGCCTCCTCCAAAACTATGAAAGATAAGGAAGCCCTGCAGCCCTGTGCACAGATCAGCCTATAATGAGGTGGAAAAAAATGGGAGAAAAAAAATTATTGATGGTTTTGGAGAAATCAGTATTAAAATAATAATTCAAAAGCATTTCTGTCATAGGTTTGCTAGTTTTACATTGTTATTATTAAAAAAAAAAAAAAAGTTTAACAGTTTAACTGATTGAAATTTTTTTTTAAAGGGTGGACAGGGTAGGCCAGGAAATGAAAAGGTTTATTTTGTTTTGAACAATTAACTATGCACAAAATTCTTAATGAAAAAACAGCAAACCACCAATATAGCCAGCTGTAGAGCTGTATCGATTATTTTAAATACTAACTTGCAGCATGAATCCTTACCAGTTTGCGAATGCGGTCTAGCACTAGATCAACAATCTCTTTTCCAATGGTATAATGGCCTCTGGCGTAATTATTGGCAGCATCTTCTTTCCCAGTAATGAGCTGCTCGGGATGGAATAACTGCCTATATGTGCCTGTACGTACTTCATCTACAAAAAACCCCAAAATACCACATCATAAATTTGATCAGTTCTCTGTGTGTTGCCTAGTGACTATATACGAAGCAAACGTGCCAAAAGACTGCAAACAGCTTGTCTGACTAGTCTAAGAAAGTTAGCACAACTTCCGCCCCTTTGTCTCAGGGTAAATATCAGGCACACACTATTTGTACTCAAGGAACTCAGACATCACTCAGTAAACCACATTATAGGTACAGACATGATACTGAACAGCACGCAAACGAAATTCTGTATGCAGTACAGCAGTCTGGAAAGATGATCCAGATTGTTAAAGAGTTCTCTTGTTTTCCAGATATCATTACCTGTAGACCATTATTTAATTTCTTTCAAGTAACAATAACTGCAAATGTCAAAACAGCATTGAGACACATGTTTTAAAATCTATAGTGTTCTAAACAAACAAAAAATGACAGTAGGGAATCTATAAAGGATCCTCACTTTTTCACTTAAAACCTTCAATGTTAGGTACATACCAACTACTGTTGGCTCGAGGTCTACAAACACTGCTCTCGGAACATGTTTACCAGCTCCCGTCTCACTGAAGAAAGTGTTAAATGAATCATCTCCACGTCCCATAGTATTATCACTAGGCACTTGACCATCAGGCTGGATCCCATGTTCAAGACAATACAATTCCCAACATGCATTGCCAATCTGAACACCAGCCTGGCCAACGTGGATGGATATGCATTCACGCTGAAAAGTAAAAAGAGAATAATAATGAGCTACCCGCCTATGGGTTGTGCTTTCCATAATCTTCGTCTGCTGCAATATTCGATGGTCGCTCTTAGGTAACAATTCAAGAGAACAAGTTGTCTGCTGCTGGCAAGACACTACTCACCTTTGCTGGCCTGTACTGACTTTGTGAATAATGAAAGATCTTAAAGACAACATAGTCTATGTGGGTGAATACAAATTTATTATCCCTTAAAATGCTGCACATATATTAATATTCAGCCTAATCTCTTTTTCACCTTCTTTCAGTTTTTGGAAGACCTCTTTATATAATATCCCCTCAATTTTCTTGTTTCCAGACCATGTATTGGGTAATTGTTGCAGGAGTCTTTCCTGCACAGGACCATTCAGTACATTTCCCTTTATAATAAGCATACCACTATCTAGGCCCTAGTAATTAGTACATATGTTTTTCATACACATTCCTATGTGAAATCGTCTTAGAATCGCAATGAAATCTGCCCCCTTTAAGTTAGCTCTTTTGATTCTAAGCAATGCGCCATGTGTGTTAAATCTCCCAATACCTCAATTGTCTTAGACACCTGAGTTGGAAATAAGCTGCTTTTCTAGTTTATTGTTAGAGTGCATCTAGAAAAAAGCAGAGGTGGGAAAGAAAAAGCAAGATGTCTGGGTTGCTCTTTCCCGTTTCCTCGGCAGCTTAATGAAATTCCACGGCCTCCGCTCCCACCCCCGCAGATCCGGCACGACACTGGCGCCGCCCGCCGGGCCCGTCACAGCCCCCCCGGCCACACCCCCTTCTTTGATTGGCAACAGCCAGGGGGCGGCTCCCGGCGCGCGCCGCCTGCCCTGTCTCTCACAACCGCCGGCCACACCCCCTGCCCTGAATGGCTACCCTCAGCGAGCGGCTCCCGGCGCGCGCCACCCGCCCCGTCCCTCGAGCACGCGATGGGCCCTCCACAGCTTCACGCGTCAAGGCAGCCCAAAAGCCGCATATAGATCCGGCCGGTGGCCACCATGCTCTGTGCCACTATCTCCCCGCCGCCGGCACAGAGGTTTCAGTTCGTCCCTCGCCTCTTCGCGCAGGAGGTGCCTGTTCCGAACAGACTTCCCCTGCACATATCTCGTCTTGCTCGCTATCGGCCGGTTTCTCCGCCTCACCTCCCCTAAAATTAATAAACTTTCGCACTAATGTCTCTCCTTCTCCCAATCCTTCTGCGTTACAGCTACCGCAGGGACTTCAAGCAGAGAATGCCTGAGAGTCCTGCCGCAACAAGTGCAGTCATAAACTCCCCTGAAGTGCCGCAATAGAAGCGGTCCCACATGCCCTTTCTCCCCCCACAACCACAAGGATCCCATCTCCCAAAAGCCCTTTCTCCCGCCGCAGCCATCTCCCACCATGGTGCCTCGCTAAGGTGACGAACTCCGACTGTGCCACAACGCGTCTGCCGCTGCGACCGCTCAGCACCAACTGCCGACCGTTAACGGCCTCGAACCCCTCCCTCGCCTCAGGCGCTGCCTTCCCATTGGCCATTGCCCGCGCGGACTGGCGCGAGGGAAAGCCTCTGATTGGCCGAGAGCGCTCTGCTCCCGGCGAGGGCGACGATTGCCACAGGGCCGGCGCGTGTCCGGAGACGGGGCTTGAGGAGCCCAGGCCGGGGCGTGCGCGTCCCGTGCTCTCGAGGCGGGAAACCGCCGTGAGGGGCCGTGAGGGGCCGTGAGGGGCCGTGAGGGGCCGTGAGGGGCCGGGGTCTCGCTGCCGAGGCTTGCGGTAAAAATGGAGTGGTACCATAGTGCTAAGCAGTTCTCGTACGTACACCTGATCTATACTGGTCATGGTGATATAGAAGCACTACTTCCTATAGGCTCTCTTGATTGTAAGAGGATACAGATCTGCTTTCCCAAGGGAGATTTATTTGATAGAAATACAAGACTGGAGTGGTATTGTAATTACAGTACCACTCTATGAGTAGTGAGCACTTTCCATTCCCTGCTTTCGACTAGGCAGATTCGCTGTGGGACCTCCGAAAATTGTGTGATTTACTCCTCAAACCAGCTGAGGAAGGGGGAGGAGACAGGTGCCTTCTTGCTTACATGCTCAGAATGAAATATTACTGAGAATGTCAAATAAAGTGACAAAGAAATGTATTGCTCTTGAAATATAAGAATACTAGGGTATTTCAAAGAAATAGGCCAAAATATAACATCTTCACCCCTTTGAACATTAGTTAGTTACAGTTTTGTGAGACAGCAAGGAGGACACGCTTGTTAATTTTTCAGGATTCCAGAAGACCAGTAAGATATGGTCAGAACCTTTTTTAGAAGTTTGTTGTTTATTTTCCTGAAGAATACAAGATGGAAATAGTATTTGAAAATTGTTCAATAATTATTTTGAGCCTAATTATTAACTAAGTATGACTTGGATTTCTTTACTTACAATATAAAGCAATCTTAACTATAAATAGTATCACATCCATAGTATTGCGGCTACTTGAACAGGTGCCACGTGAAAATTGCTTATTCCTATTAGGAATTGTTTTGCATACATACTTATCACTGAGCATACAGTTGAGGTACTTTAAGTTCAAATTACCATTTTTCCAGGTAGGATTAGTCTTAATATATTTTGAAATAGTAGGCCAGAATTTTCTGTAGTATGGGGCAGCTTGTATTTTTATGTATGGTAGACTATATCCTTATTGTGTAGCAACTGTTCTGATTGTATTTTGATTAATGGAACTGTTTTGAAGCATGAGAGATCAGAATGTTTCCTGTATGGAAATCTCTGGGCTTAAGTATCTTTCTGGATTTGCAAATGATAAAACTCCTGAAGAATTGCGTGAGACATTACTAAGTAAAATTAAGTTGGTTCTCAGCTCTGGTTCAGATGAAGAATGTACAGTTTGTTTGGAATCACCGACTTGTCCTGTGACAACATACTGTGCACATGTGTTTTTTAAGTGCTCAGAAATGAACAGGTTGGTTGTTCTATGGTTAAAAGTAATTGTAATAACTATTTGAAAGCGATGAACTGCTATCACCAGAAGGCCATCTAGCTATTGTTTGTTTAAATTGTGAAGAGTGTAAACCTACTTATCATCTGGCCTGCAAAAACTACTGGCCTGAAGTCAGTCTATGGAGAGAGTAGCTGTCAAACTGAACAGTGGTAAGGTCCATCAGTACTTGTTCTGTAGTTCTTACCTTACTTTTTCCCTGGGTTAAAAGGGTGCAGCATTGTATGCCTCCATATGGCTGTGTGCCTTTTCACTGCTTGTATGTGATGTGATGCTCATATATATTATTGTGCTTATAAGAGACCAAAGCTGTGTATTGAAGTTGACTGTTGAATTAAAATCATGTCTACACTCCTTTTTCCAAGCTGATAAACTTTGACAGTGAAATTGCTGTCTTGCTCAAGGGCCATCTTTATGACCCTTCTCTGCACTCTATCCAGAAAAAGCTTGAGGATGAGTATACTTGGATTGCTCTTTTGAAAAACATAGTATTTCTTCTTCTTGCTTCTAAGATAAAATTTTTCTTTGCCCTTTTCTTTCTAGGGCAATATAATGGCATGGTAGTCTCACCGTCTGTATCCAGTGCTGCTGCCCTTACTCTTGGGAATTGTTCTAACTCCCCCTCAGCCAAAATAGAGCTGCAAATGTTAGCACAGGTTAGTCCCTACTTGTGCATAGTCAGTCAACCTAAGGAGACAGAGGTGGGAAGTGTGGTCTGCCTGGCTTCTGGACTGACATTGTTCCATTGCCACATGCACAAAATTCTGATGCAACTATCCCACTCCATAGAGTTTCTGAGAAATTTGAGAGAAACTAGTAAAGGAAAGAGCATTTGCAGAGCCCTTTTTCCGGTGCAGAGCTTCTTGATGTGTCTGTAGCAGTCAGTGCCCCTACAACCTTCTGGTGCTTTAACATGCAGAGAAATAAACTGGGTTATGATGTGTTGGAATTGCCATTATTATATACTGCTTGATTGTAAAGTAGTATGTAACTTTTGAACTATCATAAGTTTCTAAAAGTGTGAGTGAATAAGCTTTCTTACCTTCAAAATTATTCCTAATTTCAGTCAATTGCCAAGGAAGTTTTTGCAGCTTTTAGACAAAATTCTGATGTGCATCTAAATCCCAAAGTTGGGGTATTCACTATTTCCACATGGTAGATATTTGTACTAGTACTGCATCTGAGCTGGGTAGTTTCTGTGCCTGAATTGCTACACTGCAATTCTCTCCTAGTAAATAACATGGAAAAGTACTTTAGGTATCAGCTTGAAAACAAAGAGACCAACAAACTGCATATCCTCTCCCCAAAGCAGCTTGGGTTCAAGCAGGATTCTTCCAGGCAAGATAATTGTTTCCATTATTAATACAAATGACAGCATCAGTGAGAAATGAGATCTGAAGCTGCAAACACACAACTGCTGAGTGAAGTTTGGTCTCTCATGGTATAACAAACTTGGAAATAATTTTATCTTTCTAATTTTAACCTAAAAGCATTTAACAAAATTGGAAAAACTTCTTGGTATTTAACAGCTTGAAAATGAATATTACCTTAATTTCAGTCTTCTGTTGAGACTAAATTTAGAGTTGTGCAAGTAAGCAGAAGCCACAATAAAGCTATAAGATCTCTATAGTAATCTAATGTCTAACTGCAGTCATATAAAAGCTTGCCAGATTTGCATTCAAACACTTTTTTCTTCTTCTAGCTGTTCACTGCGAGATGGTTTTTGTCACTTTCATATGCTTTTACCGTAAGTCTTCAGTATCTGTGTTGGCAATGTTCAGCTGACTTTTGTTGTTTCTAATTACAGTGCTATAGTGGAGAAGGGATGCAGAAAGATGGGAGCTTTTTATTTTTAAAAGTCTTTATGAGCACTGAGAGGTTTTTTTTCCTGGGAAAATTTTCTCAGATTTAATAGAATTAATTTATTTTTTCTTGTCACTGAAGGATTTTTGGTTTGGTGTCAAATCAGGAATGGCTCATTCATTCACTATGTTTGGAAAACTGTTATTTCAAATTTGTTTGTGTTAAAGAATCTGTCCCTTGAAAAGATATCTCTATTGCTGCAATAAATTAATGTATCAGACTTTTGACTGCCAGTCTCTATAATTGGCTAGTGATTCATTCCAGATTAGCAGCCCCCAGTGTTCATGTGCTTTATGAGGTCTGCTTTGTAGCCTCTCTAAAGATGCCTTGGTTCCATGGCCAGATTTCTAAATAAGCAGAGTTAGCTAATTTTAAAGGGTTGCTCTGATAGACAGAAGTTTTTCATGTCTGTCATTTTTGCTTCACGAAGTTGTCCATTTGTACAGTGCACACAGTCTATTATTAAATTTTCTCAGTAGTCCTATGAAAGTGCTATTGTATAAATTTTGCTTTATCTAGAATGTACTTCAGAGAAAAATGCTTTTGGTGTTAAATTATGTCTCATTTCATGTGTCTATTGGGGAAAAAGAGAAGATACCCCGTGTCTGGTCCTGACAAAGCATATTTCATCAGACTGCTATTATTTCTGTGCAGGCTTTGAGAAAAAAAGGGTAAAAGGTCATTCTTTTGTTTGTGACTAAGAAAGATATTGTGTTTGAAAGATGGTTTACTTTTTGCACATTTTAAATAATATTACTCTCATAGCCAAAATATATCCTTGCTTTAAAATCTTGAGCTACTTATTTCAGTATAAATATGCACTTCACTTTTAAGGAAGGCTGAGTATTTATGAAATGTGCAATGTTTAATATTAAATTAATATTCTTGCAAATCAAATATTTTGACTGTCACATCAGAAATGATAAAGTGTGTTTACAAGAATGAATCCTTGAGGACTTTTTTACATGAACATCAATATAATAAATGCATAAAGGTGGTATTTATCATTCACTATAGATAACTAAATTTAATAAATTTCTTTCAATATTGCAAGGGCTTTTGCACAGGCAAATACCTTCTCTGTAGGAACTAGACAGCTTGATGGAATGGTCCCCTAGAAGAGGAAATAGACTCCAGTAATGGAAAGAAGCCTGATCAGGAGTGAATATCTTGTTCAAATGTGCTTTCTATTGTGTTTGATTTAGCTTTCATTATGGTTTTGTAGAGCATACTCTGTAATTGTGTACGTATACTGAACATATTATATATGTGGATAACATACCTCAAGGTATTATTTAGAAGTCTGTCCAGCATGTGTAGCCAGCACAGAAGAAAATGCATGCTAAAATCACACCACAAATAATTTTGCAGCAGGAAAACAAGAGAAAAGAAAACACCGACTGTAATTTGATGCTGGTCATTGTCAGGTACATAGTCGTGCGTTAATTAAATAAAACTTCCTATAAAGAGATTTGCTTTTTGTTTCAGTTTCTGAAGACAGAGCAGTTTTATAACCACTGAAACTTATTCAAATATTAATTTCCTTTGGAAACAAAATCTAAATAAATCCTTCTTTCTTAAATCTTATTTAAGCAATATATATTCTGCTCTAGAGGAGAAGACTAAATGGGCATATGTTCAATACAACATTTGTCAGTAAAAACACTGTAATATTGTTATTTTACTTTGTAGACTTGTTTCTCAAGGTCTGCCATATCATTTTTCTTTGCCTCACTCTCCTTTGCTGCCAGAATTTGTATCCTCCTGCTCATACTTTGACCTTTTCATTTTGAGATTGCTTTTCTGAAACATTAAGTTTTTAACTTTTTATTAAGAAATTGTTCTTTCAAATGCTGGTTACAAATTTATTTCCTAAAAATCTTTTGGTGGAGACCTAAGAATTAATTTCAGACATTATGCTCTAGAATAAGTCAAGATTTTTATTGTTGCCTTTTTTTTTAACTGGTGCAGTTATTTTCATTCTCTTGTTAGTGGTTCTTTATGTCATCATAGCTAAACCTTATTGAGAGTCAGCATTCTGCCTCAAATCCAATTTCTTGTTCCTTTTGTTCTCATGTTTGTTCCAAGACAGCTTCTTGCCACCTTATTCCCTGTCATACTTAGCCAAGGGTCTTGCACACCTTACTTGCCTCAGCATTTCTCAGGGAAGACTTTCTCATTTCTTGAGTATTGCTATGGTAGATCACTTGCCCTTGGGCTGTTCATTGCTCAAGCCTTATTCTCTGAAGTTCCAGTACTTTGTTCCTATTTTCAATATACCCTGGAGACAGGGAACTTGCAGACCTTTGACAATGTGAAGTATGTCTGGAAAATGGATTGTGAATCCTTCTTCCCACCCTTTAGTTTGTAACTATAAAAAATGCAGAACCCTTAGTTTCCCATGGAAATTAGAGGAAAGCCTACCCACAGAATTCAAGATTAGTTCTTTTAAAAGATAATACTGAACAGTGATTTTTCTCTATTATGTGAATTTTATCAAAGCCATCTGTAGGAATGGACTCTAGCCAAGTCAGAATAAGTTCCTTTCATTTCAGATAAATACTTTATTTGATTTCAGATAAATGCTCTTATGCATGCTTGAGTAGAACTGCAGAGGAATAAGTCCAGCTGCTAAATGTCTGGTTGTTTCTCAGTTCACAACTTTCTTGTCACTGATAGAAAACAGTTGAAGCAAGTAGAACTGATGTTATTTTTAATAAACATGTGCTTTTATGGTGTTTTAGAAAGATCTCTCAGAGAAAACAGAATTTTAAATACACATTTCAAAGCAGAGGTCAGGATTTTAGTGTATTTATTTCCTGTTGTCACCAAAAATGGATTCTTAAATTGAACATTTTTACTTTCTCTTTAGAGAGTCAGGGTTTGCCTTTACTGATTTGGATGGGTCAGTGACACAGAACAAAAGAATGGAAGCAATTTGTGGTTTCCAAAGCAACCAGGCAGGGTCCTGAACTATAATGCTTTTGTCTGTGAAAGTGGGTGGAGTTGGATTAAATGTGACAGCAGCTTTCCTAGTGTTTTTAATGGATCCTGTGAATAATGGGTTGTTCATAATGATATGGCCTAATCTAGGTGAAGCTTCTTTGGTGTTTTCCTAAGAGGCAGAAGGAAAGCCCATCTGAGAAAGAATGCCACTGATGAGTATCTATTTAAAAGACAAATAAGACTTTTCTTCATTTGTTTCCCTAGCATCTTCTTGTCTTGACACTGTATTTTAGTGCTGTCCATTTATATTTTAGTAGCTAGTAGTACTACTAACAGAGCGCTATGACATCTTACAGTGTAGCATATACTATCTATCTGTTCTTCATACCTCTCTTTCTTTGTGATAATTTTGAATGAGGTTTTCTGTTTGTTGTTTATGAACTTCAAAAGCCATGAAGTGGGATTCGAGGAACAGTGTATATTTAATGTGGTGTTGTCTGTTCTAGTCTCTTCTGTTATTACAGAGAATTTATTTATAAATTAAGACATTAGACTGAGGTTACCTTTTGTGGTCATAGGAGACTGGTAATACCTACATTTAGGAAGTTGTTTTCCTTTCATTAAAGCACTCAGAAATGCAAAATTATTTGTAAGGAATACAAATGTAAATTACCTTTATTAATAGCAAAATGGTATTCATAGCAAAATTGGTTCTTGTGTTGTGTTATTATACCAGATTAAGGGTATTCACTTCCTGCCTTCCCCAGTTCACTCCTCTCCTGTAATTGCCAAGTATTTTTGGCAGTTGGAAACTGAAACAAAATCTGCATTAGAAAGAAACAGAGCAAATTAAAACAATAGTTTCGCTTTGGACTTGGGCATCTGTCACTGCCAATAGCAAAGGTACTAGCATGGACATCAGTTCAGTGATAGTAACAATATGAAGATAAAGGCTATTTATTTAATAAATGAAAGAAATTAAGTATGAGTTCAGAGTATGGAGAAGCTGCCATGAAGGATTTTTTTCATTAATTGCAATGTGTCTTCACGAATATTGTCTGTGTATGGACTGCATTGATCTGTTCATTTGGAAGGGGGACCTACACTACCATAATGCCATCGAATATGACTGCTGGTTTTTTGGGTTTTTTTTGTTTGTTTTGGTTTTTTTAACAATTATCTGGATACTTGTGGAAACTTCAAGAGAATTGTAATATTCTGTGAAGATAATGAATGAGGTATAATGAATTAATCGTTTTGTGGCAAGCAGTTGTAAGAAAATAAGCTAAGCATTGCCAAAACTGAGTCATCACTGAGTCTATAGGTATACCTAACAACACAGGGCCAAATATATTTGCTGCTTTTATACACACTGAACAGCATCTTCTCATCCTGCTGGTAGCCACCCTGTGTTGGTAATCATCCCAGATGGCAGTGGCTGACCGCTTGTGTTTGGCGTGACAAGGTGAGCCCATTTGCACAAGACTTGCTTATCACAGACAGAACATTATTACAGTTGATATAGATTTAAGTACCTTTTGTCTGAGAACTGGTAGTACTGCACCTTTAGATAGATAAAACATGCTGGGAAAATACAGAGCACAGACTTGGCATTTCACAGATGCTTACATTTAATGTTACATCCAAAGTATAAGTAGTAACAGATACACTATCTTTTGTGTTCAGCAAAATTTCTTGTTTATTTAACATGGTGATTATTGAAAGCATACGTGGGCTTTCTCAACAGTCCAGTTTACTGTTAAGTAACTGCCTGCGTCCAGCTGATTTAGATTTTGTCATCAGGTACTGAGGCAGTATATGCAGTGTTTGTTTCAGAATTAAAATAACAGGATTGTTTTGATGTCTCCTAGACTCCTGACAAACTCTGTTTTTAAAGCATTTACCTGAAGTTCCTGCTTATTATGAACATATAACCAGAAGTTCTCAAAGCTTTCTTTATTGTGGGATACTTGAAGAGTAGACTTTAGGCAGAGAGTAATTAATCTGCAGGCAATATTTGTTCAAGAGGTGATGGTACAACATCTGCTTTGTGATGCCATGCGCATACTACTCTGTTTTGAAGGAAGAGTATTTAACTTGTTCATTGCTGCTACTAATAGCTTGGAATCCCACTGCAGAAGACCAGTTTTGACAGGTGTCACATGCTGGGTCAGAGGCATAATGCTGTTATTACTAAGGTGAGTTGAAAGATAATCCCAACAGTTTTCTGTTGTGAATAAGAATTATTTTCCAAGAAGCTTTACAGTATTTTAAAATAATTGTGCCATCGATCTCAGCAGTAAAACTAAATTATGGAGTGACTGTTGAAGTGTGCTTTAGATTGTGAGATTTTAATATTAGAAATAAAATGTTTGAGCTATTGGAGGTATAAAATTGAGCTATTTGGAGTGACTCAAATGGGGTAGTATAGTTGTTGGTCTTCCTGGCTATTACAATTCATTGTCTTGAAGGTATTTAGAATGCTTTTGTCATTGTCATAGCAGCTTGTTTAGCTGCGGAAGAGCAGCTAGCTTGCCTCATTAATATTCCATCACAAAAATATTTGGAAAATTGAAGCCAGGTTCTCTTCTAATTAAAGGAGCAAAGAAGAGATATATATTAGGGTGGTTTTTTTCACCTTTTCCTCCAACTGCTCTATAACCCTTTTCTCTGTGTTTACAAAGTAATATCTGAATAATGTAACTGTTCTTAGGACACTCAGCTCTCTAGCATTTTTTCCAGAATACCTAAACAACTCAACCTTAACTTTTATTTAGAGAAAAATAACATCTTCATTTCAGTGTTTTGGGTGGGGATTTTTTGTGGGGTTTTTTTTGTTTGTTTTTTTGTTGTTGTTGTTGTTTTTTGGTTTTGGGGTTTTTTTGGTTTTTTTGTTTGTTTGTTTGTGGTTTTTTTTTTGTTTGGTTGGTTTTGGTTTTGGTTTGGTTTTGGTTGTGAAGGATTCAGTGGAAGAAAATATCCTGAAAATTCAGAACAACAAGAGGGAACATGCAGCAGGAGTATTTGCTACCCAAAAGCCTTCAGCAAGTAAAATAAAACAAAAAATATTTCTCAAAATTAAGGGTCTGATTGATTTATAGCTTGATCCTGTGATATTTTCATAATTAACATATTTAATATTTTGAATAATACTTCTCTTCAAGTTACAGGTCCCATGCTAATTTTCAGTTTTTCTGTCTTTGTGCATGCTCAAAATAGAAATGCTTCAAATAAATTCTAAAAATTAATTTGCTCCTAAATGTTAATTTAGAAGCACACAAACTCATAAAATTTTTCAAGTGTTTATTTCTTCAAAAGGTTGCTTATTTCTAAGAGCACAAAAAAAGCTCTCAAAACCAAAATGCGTATTCATGCATTCTAACCTGCAAGTGTTTAATCTTATTTTAGAGGTGAAAAGGTAATAAAAAGTAAATAATGTGCTTTCTCCTTTAGACAAAACCCTCTATAGTTGAATTAGTTCCATGTTTCTATCTTAGCATTGCCTGATAAACAAACAGATCATCTGGACCGATTGGGGAAAATGTGGTAAGTGACAGCTTGTAAAGAATTCTTACTTTTGCAAGCTATGTCCAAAGATGGTATTTAATTCAAAATTTTAAAGTATTTTTTACTATTTCTGAATAGTACACAAGTGAAGGAGGGAGTTCCTCTGATGATTACTTCCCAGGAGTTAGAAAAAAGGAAGTACAGTAGTTTCACGATTATAAACCGCACCTGAATATAAGCCGCACTTCCGGGTAGCCAGGACGGTCACAGGATTTGTCCATATATAAGCCGCACCCGAATATAAGCCGCACTCCTGGGGTAGGCTGGATTCTTCAGTGAAAAAGGTGCGGCTTATATTCGTGAAACTACTGTACTTAAATTTGTGAAACACTTTCTTTTAATACTTTACTTATCATAACCCTAATGGTTTTTGTAAAAGTAAAGGGTTTTTTTTATAAAATGCTAGAATCATAGGCATATATTGACAGCATGCTATCTAGTAATTTCAATAGACACTTTGAACAATAAGACCATGCTATGTGTAAAGTAGAATCTAATCCGCTCGTGTCAGTGAACGAGTTAGTCCTTCCAAAATAAAACAAACAAATTATTTTATAGCTGCTAGCTTTCTAACAGTTTTCCTGACTGCTTTTTCCTCTTTCCAGTGGAAAAATGACATGTTTTTCACTCCCATACATATGTCCTCACGGAATGCTGATCTGCATGCTGCTTGACTTACGGAGGAAGAATTTGGCAAACTACCCCTGTTCAAGTACCACAGAGTAACAAATAGCACTGAAGGATCTCAGTTGAGTATTAGTTGAATATTTATGTCTGTTCCTTTCTTTCCATTTGATTCTCGTCTTCTGATATGTGTTTTCCTAAGAGTCTGCTCCCTTCACTGTCATGCTCAAACTTCAAATTTGAGGCAGAGATTGCTATGTCTAAGTCCTGTTTAGATTTGGGAAGTGTAGTTGGCAGCGGAGAAATGAAGTCTGTAAAGCTTGTAAAGACTTTCACTTCTTATGTCTGAGAATAGCAGCCTGCTGATTGTAAGATGAATTGCAAACAAAGATGAATTGCAAAAATGGAAAAGGACTGAGAAATAAAGGGAAGATGTCTATTATTTGGAAAAAGCAAGCTAATGAAAGGAGTGAGAAAGGAATTAAAAACAGGCAAAGTAACAAACTGATGCAGTTTTTGGAGAGCGAGCACCTCAACTATTGGGAAGGGCATACTTTAAGACTGTTAAAGAATTACACGGACACGAATGATGGAAGACAGCATGAACCCCAGTATCTGATTGTCACTGGAAATCTGAGAGAACAAGAAAAAAAAAGTTGATTGAAGTTGGGTTTTGAGTGGGATTTTTTGGGTTGGGTTTTTTTGTTTGTTTGTTTGTTTTGTGGTTTTGTTAGTTTGTTTTTTGGTTTTTTTTGCATAGAGTTTGTGTAAGTTGAACTTTCTTTGAGTTGTTCTGGTGCAGATTTTCATATTTAGAGATAAGCTGGAAAAATAATTTGCAATTATGAAGGGGGAATTTGGCCTTTTTTTGTTATGCCCATTTCCCAAGTAAAAATTTCACAGACACAAGAACCATTTCTGTGGCTAGTCAAGCTACATTATTACTTATGTGAAAATATGCTGACATTTTGTGAAATGGCTTGTGATTATGAAAACAACTGTAAATAATTACTAGTACTTTTTTTTTGTCTATTAGATTATGATTTCCATGTTCCAAAGCCACATATAACTTAATGAAGGTAGCACAAAGCTTTATGGTCTCTCCCAAGAAAGCCATTTATGTATCTCGGAGAAAAGAGGTAAAAGCGGAGCAAAGACCTGTCTGATTTGATGGAGTTGTTCAGTAAGCAAGTGGTTAAACGCCTTGGTGTTCTGGCTACTTGGGCTTTTTTTCTGCTTTTTGTGATTTGTAAGTGGTCTTTGGCTTTTGGCATTCTCTTTTGCGGAGTTTGAACAGTATGTTCTGGAAGTGATCATTTGGAATTATTTTTAATTCCAAAGATTGAGTTAGTAGTCTATCATTCTGGTTTTGGTTGGAATTTGTTTGCTTGTTTGGGGGTCTTTTGTTGTTGTTGTTTCTTTTTCTTTTTTTTTCCCCCATGCATAAAATAAAGATGTATATGGTGAAAATGCTTCTTAAGCTTTTAAGAGCTGCTCTGAGTTGTCACCATTTAAGGAACACCTTATATTATTGGCTTCATAATGACAAGTGAAGTTCTAATATTTGAGTTGCAATCTAAGCAGGGCTGTGATTGTTCTGAATAATGATGTTTAGAGCATAGTGCTGTTTTGAGTACCTTTAGAAAAATTCTTGATGTATCAAGTGATGCTATTGCAAGGGATAAAAAGGGATCTCTGCTTTTCTGGAAAAGCTGCCTGCAGCAATTGTGAAGGAAATGGTGGCAAATAATGACATAAAGGTCATTTTATTGAAAATAAGCTGCATAGAATTTGTTATAGATGTCATACCTTTCCTGAGGCTGTGGTAAACACTTGATCATAGTATGAGTTACAGAGGCTACAACAGAATTATTTTCAATGGTTATCTTTCTTCACTAACTGTATTTGTTAACCCAAAATATGCTGGTTTTCATCTTATCAGCATCTCTCCTTATCTTATTGTATTAACGTAACAAAACTTACATGCTAAACCAAATTTTCAGGCAGGTAATAAGTATCAAACTTTTATACTTTCTTGGTTCTCTCCAACTAAGCTTAAAAAGAAGGAATGAGCCTATTCTCAAGCAAGGGGAGAAAAAATTAGACTGTTTAGCTTAAAAAGAGTATTTTACCATTTTTCATAGAGCAGTCTTTGAATATGCAGAACTCTCCAATATTTGTTTGATAAAGTATATTTTTTTCATTACAGACTTTAACTAGTAATCCCTCATGCTTTCACACAACTTCAAATTTATCTGTTAAAAAAACAAACAAACAAACAAACAAACAAAAAAAAAACCCAAAAAAAACAAACCAAAAAAAACCAACAACCAAAAAACAAAAACACAGCAAAAGAAAAACCCATACAAGAAAGGGCTAGGTACAACTGGGAGTTCAGCTATTATGTTCTTTTAAGTAGCTACAAGCTACTTTGGTTTTGGACCCCATCTTTTAGCATTTTTCCTAAATGGTGATCAACTAAATCATAGAACAATTAAGTAGTGAAAACAAGTTAAAATAGACCAACCCTTATACTCGTATTATGTCTTCTGCTTTACCAGCAAATGGTGAGAGCTTGTTGGTTGTTTATTTTATCTCTAGGCTAAAGGGTTAGCACCCTCACTAGATTGCAGCCAAAATACTCGACTAGGAAATAATGAAGTAATATTTTCTTAGACTTTCTGGATTAGTGCAAGGTACAGCTATCAAAGAACACTAATTTTGTTCTGTTTAGACTTTTGGCTAAAGATAGATCTAAACCTTAGTACAGATGACAGCCAATCTGTCTGTCATCATCATGCTTTATTTTTACTGCATTTCCATGTGTCTTGGAGTACATGTAGCCTGAGTGTGGCAAAAAAAGGACTTTCTTTTACTGTCTTTACAAGTGGAAAGAGTAGTTTTTTTATCAGGGTAGGTACAGTTACTTAAGCAGCTATGTAATCTTTCTTTGCCGAAGTAGTATCATGGTTGTGTTTAAGACTAAGTCCAGCGTACAGGGCTTACATTACAGATGATGTTTCTTTAGTCACTTGAAAGAAAGATGCCCTCTTACCAAACTTCGAGTTATTAAGGTAAGCAGCTTCAGCAGCTACTTCCTCCAGTGCCCTGTCCTATATTTATGGCAATCTATTACAGGGATTGGCCCTAAACAGCATCCTGGCAAATGACTAAGTACTTCTAAATAATTATGAACTAAAAGCTGAACATTTGCTAATGAGAGCTTGAGTATTATCAGCAAAGCTTAAGGGGTATTTATATCTGCTGAATATTTTAGTTAGACTGCTTTGGAGTTCCTTTTTTTTTTTTTAATCGCTCAAGAGTTTAGGGAAGACAGAAATGCATGACAACTTTTTATTTTTGTATCAAGTGCAACATTGCAAGGAACAGATAAAACTCAGTTTACTAGTCCCATAGTATACAGAACTGAAAAACGCATTCTGCCATGCTGCAGGCACTGTGCGTAAGAACCTGGTCAAAATTTCAGTGCAATTGTGACTGGAAGAGCAAAGCAGTGCTATTACTGTTACAACTGTATGTATTCCCAGTGTCCTTAATACATTTATGGTAAAGCAGAATGGCTACCACTCCAGTGTATGAACAATCCCATGAATTAGATATTACATCTAAAACAGCAAGCAAAGGAATCAATGCTAATCACCTTAATGAGGTGAAGTAACAAACCCAGTTTAAATAATATGTTGAGCCAATTTATCAGAACAGAAGAAGTTTTAGGCTGAAAATACCTGGTTTTGTCTAGTAGGGAGAATTGGAAATTGGGCAGCAATAGGTGGCCCAAGGATTCTGCTTCCTAGCTTTTGCTCAGTCTTCATCTGTAGCACTGCAGAGGCCTTCAGCCAAGAAGTTTTTCCTCAAGCTACTAGCAAGTGTAACTGACCACCATCTATACCTCTCTAGCTGTTAGTTCTGGAACAAGTCCTTGCATCACCACTGTTTGAGACAGGCACTTCTACTGAAGGTAGGTATCAAGTTTCTTCTTGATGTTGTCAAAGGAATCCACTCCCATATAGTCAGCTTGGCCCTGTTCCCATCGTTCCTTGCGTTCTTCTGAAGATTCAGTCGGTAATAGTGGCGATACTGATACGTGGGAGACTGCCTCTGTAACTTCTGCCTAAAAGGAAAGGCAGAGTAAAAATACAGAAATACCTTGTGCAGCTAAAGCGAGCAACAGGCCATAGAATGGGGCAACAAAGTAGATGTTATCATGAACAGAAGCAAGCATTGCCAATGGGTAGGGATTGTGCTGCTTTCCTAGCAAAATAACAAAGCAGAGTTACAGAAGTTAACAAGGCAAAAAAAAAAAAGAAAAAAGCAAAGTTTAATTTCTTCATACCTCTCTACAGAAGCCACAAGAGAAAGCCAGAGTATAGACCAAGCCCGATAGCTGCAAATAGTTTGTTAGAAAGATGCAAGATTACCAAGAAAAGCACATCTTAAAAGGTCAGTAATTTTGGTCTTAGGCTGAGAACTTAAACTGGTCCATGCACTAAGCTAAGACTAAGAAGTCTGCAGTCAGATGCAGGCCACTAAACTTTGTGAATGAGAATTAGAGTTAGAAGCATTACTTTGGTTTTAATAAGTATTGGCATTCATCACTGCCTGTTGATATAAGTATCGATTCCCAAGTTATCCTAGGCTTACCTAAATGTGATTCACCATGCAAGATCTGTATGTACATATTTGCATGCTGAACTGGGGCTCTTCTGCTTGAGAACCTCATTAGCAGCAACACATTAAGAGTTAGGCCCTTCTCTGTATACATTAAAGAAGTTATTACACCCAAGAAGTTACTGCAGTATAAGACCCGGTGCAACATTAACTACGTACATAGTTTGTTTTGGGCAAGCTATGTCCGAGACCTGTCTAGCATGCTTCCCTTTTGTAGTATTATTTATTCCAAGCTTAAAAGGACGAAACTAAAAGACCCTGCATCCCACAAACTAAACCACACCCATGCATTGAGATGGACAGAGGGAAGGGAAATTGATGCAATGGTAAATAACCTGCCATCCATACTTGGGTATGGATGTACAAGATTATTAAAGCACGCACCATATTTACTCCTGTAGGAGTTTCTTTAACAATTCCGTGCTGTTCTAGTAATGGTAAAACATCAGCTATGTAGGTATCCCACCACATATTGAGGAATTCTGGGTGAACTATTTTAGGCTCGTCCATGTTGCCCTTTATGCTTTTTGTTCTGGAGTCATATGTATAGTTCCACGGCTTTGTACTTCCCAGGAAATGCACCACCTTAGTATTTGCACCAAACCTGTTGGGCAGAAAAATTTTAGAAGTCAGTTTGTACATGTGTTTAGAAAATGAGTTTTTACTGGCAGACATAATTTTTTTTCACCTGCTAATTTCTGTATTTGTCCAGAAACAGAAATATGAATATATTTAGGAGGCTAAATGCTAAATTATCAAACTGCCAGTGCCTATTGGGACTGAAAGCATTGCGATACAACAGAAAA
The DNA here is from genome assembly GCA_009812075.1 of Sialia sialis. NCBI lineage: Eukaryota > Metazoa > Chordata > Aves > Passeriformes > Turdidae > Sialia > Sialia sialis. The sequence goes on along the minus strand of VRYO01002781.1, from coordinate 43,792 downwards.
AATGCAAACTGAATTCTACATTACACTAGTCAGAATACAGCCAAAACCTAGTGGTCTGGGCTATTTAAATACTTACAGACAACTCAAGTCTTTAGGGTGATGTCCATAGCTCAGGAGAGAGCAGTCGCAAGCAGCCGTTGCAATCGGAACTGGTTTTAAAAGTGAAAAAGATTCTACTCCAAAGTCAGCAAGCTAGAGAGTTAAGCATTACAAGTATTATGTGAAAAAGGGTCAGTGTTAAGAGTTACCCTTTCAGCTTTATAGCCCTGTAGAAACAGATCATTGGCTGGCCCTGCTGCAAGGAGACCACGTTCCTGCAAAATAATAACTTTGTATAACCAAGGCATTTCAGAAGACTCCTGATCTTCCTGCAGCAGGGTCTTGCTGGACAACCCTTACTTCCTAAATAATCATGCGTGGGCAGCCATGCATGGGTGCAGTAGTGGGTTGTTTATTTTTGAAATAGTTTAAACTCCATTTTCAATATGAACTTCTAGCTTTGTCCCAACTGTTATCAGTATGTTCTTCTGTGTAAAAGTAGAGATGAGATGCACCTCTTCTTAAGTAAAGAACTTAACACTGAACGAGACAACATTTATGTCATTCTCCTACAGTTCCAGAACTAGGTTTCAGCTTGATTTAGTTTTGTGAATAATCAATACTATCCTCTCTGCTAGCAGTGACTATCTCCCCTAGTTCAGTCTGTATCACATTACGCTTTCCTGTCAACACAATATGACTGAAATAGAGACTAACATCAAGTAGCTTGTCTAACATTTTATTAAGCAGATGCTGGTCATTTTGATCAGGACTTAGGTGTTAAAAGAGTTTTATGTGTGGACAATACAGATGTGTTTCAAAAGCCATAGAATATTCAAACTAAGTATGCTTTTGGATGGAGTTGTGGGTTTCATAGTATTTTAAGGTCCTTGACTGTATTTCAGTGTTCATGTTCAATGTTTTGACTACAACTGATCTCATTGCAGAATGAAGACTTATGTGTGCATGAAAGGCCAAGTATTTGTATTAACCGCATGAAAAAAGTGTCTTCAAGAGGTCAGTTATTGTGCTTTAACTTTAAACCCCAAAAGTCAAGATTTAGCATAAGGTCACTACCTTAGTTTTATTAGATGTCACAGTACTAAACAACCTGAATTTTCTTCATCCTAGGCTGCTGCTGTTCTGAAGAAACTTATTGTTCAAAAATCAAGGGATGTTAAGTTAGGGAACAGAATGCATAAGAAGTTTCATATGACATTTGCTGCAAATGGAGAAGTGTACTCTTGTCCACTTACAGTCAGAACAACAGATGCCAAGTTTCTGCAATGTTTTCAGCATCTGCTTTCTAGATACTTTCTGGACCTGCAATACTTTATTTTGACATTTGAGCTCAGCTGTTAGGAAGCTTTATGTCCACACTGGCCTCAGCAACTAATCTGTCTTTCCACATCTCCCAGAAAGGTCCTTCATGAATGTTTTGAAGTTAGAGAGCATTTGTCATGAATTGGCATTTTCCTTTGGAAAAAGGATTACTGAGACTGCTGTGAAATCTAGTCTCGCTATACAAAGCTGCAAAAAACTTAGCTATTGCTGTCAGTAGGTTTAAATTTCACTATATTCCAACTGCTGATTATCAGGAGTGTAGCTGCTGATCTAACCAAGGGAACTTGTTCCAACTATTGAGGGCTACACTTCCAGCATTCTATTTTTGAAGGTCTGATTAATTCAGTTAAGCAATTGATTCAATCAGGTAAAGAGATTTTTTGTCAGGAGCTCTCAGATCCAATTAGTTTTTTGTGGCAACAAAGTAATTTGTAAAATTAAGGTCACATGACTAACAGCCAGCCATGGAAAGAGGGCATTCTTTACAATAGACGTTAAAGTTTATCTAATGCTATCCAGCTACTTAGTCATTCTGAGGCTCGCATATATTTCTTTAAATAAGCGTTCTATTTTTAGCATGACAAGATTCCAAATAGTATTCTGATCACAAGACATAGTTTGATCTTGAGCCAGCAAGCCCTGCTTATGCTAGCTGCTACTTTAGACACTAGTAACCTGATGTCATTCAGAGATCAGATTGTTTTTATGCACTCGGCACTTTCCCTTGCCTTCAACTTCTGTAGCTCCTAACAGATAAAGAGTTTCTGCGTAACACTTCAGTTTCCCTTCTTTCCCCCCCACCCCCGCTCCCTTTCTCCTGGATTGTTGTAAGACTGAGCAACCCTGCCTCTGACATAGTTTACTCACATGCTAGACTAATGTTGCTAGCTAGGGAGGATACAGATTTTCTCAGAGGAAACATGCACTGAGAGGTGGTTGGCTGTATTCTTTGGTCTAGCTTGCTGTTACTTAAGGAACTGAAAAAGGTCTAGAAAGACTGTTAGGAGAGAATTCTAGCTTGATACAAATCTTTGTTCACCACACTTACTTGAATGGTGTGGGTTGATTAGATGAAACTGTAACTACTGGTGATTTAATACCCTAAGTAATTGGAGTGAAAAAAGGGCACCAGTGACATGCTGAAATTCAACTCAAGTTGATTAAAGAGCCTACTGCCATTGGTTAGAACTGTATTAGACTCTTATCCTATACTGGAAGAGTGTTTTTTCCTTTGGCAAGTGACCTATCAAATGTGCTTACTCTAAATCAATTTCAGTGTTATCACCAGGGATGACTGAACTACAGATACAGCCATCTCTCCGTGTTTATCTTGAGATGATTCATTTGACTTCCATGAATTCAACCTTTGTTTTTAAGAGAAGAAATTATGATATTTTGAGTGACAGGAACAGTCTCCTTCTAGAAAACCTGCGTAAGCGCACATCATGCCTGTTCATTCTGTTACAAGAAATTAGTTTATGTAAGCTCTGAAAGTCTTCAACTTACGCTTTAAATGCTGGAAGGTAGGAATATACAGAAGTGCTGCTCAAATTATAAATAAACGGTAGATGCTTGCTCATGTCTGTTGTTGCCCAGCTGCTGAAGAAGGTGTTTAATAACCCCTGATCTGCACCTAAAAGAGAAAGCATTAATAGGCTAGGAGCATCAGACAGCTGTTTGAGGATCTTTTTCAGTCACTTTAGTAAGAGTTGGTAATGCAGTTATCCTGTCCTGTAGTAGTCTGGCACAGAGCACTGCAGTTCTATTTGTGAACAGCCCTGTAAACCTTGCAGCCTTTGAATATTCAAAAAAATGCAGAGAACAAAATAGTATATATGGGGTTACTTTTATTAAAAGATAGGAAGCTGCTCACAAACTCTGCCATTCACTTTCTTTTACAGCTGAAGTTCAATCTCTATAAGGCAGCAAAAGAACCCCACAATAGAAGCAGTACAACTGAGCACTGTTCAGCTTCAGGAAAACTAGCTCAGGAGATCAAATGGCAACAATTAGTTTTATTACTTATGCTTACAGATGCACAACCAACATCATCTCACTGACAGAGTGTCAGCAGCTGTTAGACCTGCAGTCCCAGATGCATCTCCTTCCACTGTTCTGATAAGAAAAAAGACATGTAATCTTGGCGACAACTAATCTAGTAAAACTCCATCAAATTCCTTAAGAGACAATAGGTGTTCCTAGTTCTGTACTTAAAAGCTCCTGACTAACCACTAAATGAGGATAATAATCTGTATTCAGAGGGGACACCTCTTAGTTTGCAAGTGGAGGTTGTTACAAGGTTAAATGAGTCTGAAGTTGTTTTGTATCTCAGTAGATTAGCTAAAAAAAACAAAACAAAACATAGCGTTAAGACCAGAGCAGACCAGTTTATAAGCAGCAACTGAGAGGTAAAAACCTGTTTATTTATATCCATTCATTCTTTATCACAATGAATACAATTAGTCTTTAAATGGTAGCAAGTCCTCCAACTTTCACTTGCTGTATTTTTTCACCTATCACTGCATTCACAAGTAGAGTAGGTAAATGGGGAGCTTAATTAGTAGACAATGTTTCATTCTAATATTTCATTTTCTCAACCACTCAGTCTCTGCTGACTCAGGAAAAGGTTTTTATTGGCCTATGATTCGATTTAGGGCAGTATTAAGGTTTATACCATCTGTTGTTTGAGCAGAGTTTGCTTTTTGCAGCTGATGTATCTAGACACTGAGCATAAACTTAGATGTACGGACAGTACACTGACAAATATAAAATCAGGGTATCCTGTTACAGCTGTCAGCATACATGCAGATTGCAGAGTGAGAAACAGCCTGGAGACTCAGTCCAATAACTTCAAACCTCTGATTTGCCTCTCAACCCATAAAGGAAGGAAAGCACTTTTGAAGAATTTGTATCCATCATAAGAGAACAAAAGGGGCAGCAACACTATACTCTGCAGGACTTTCTCTCACCAACATTGTTTTACATACTCTGCTTTTTTTTCAGATTGCATGCATTTGTGCCAAAGCAGACAATGAAAGCAGCATCTAGCTGTCCTAATTCAGACTTCAACAGGAGTATTACATAAACAGGATCTCAGACATAAGGTGAAAAATCAGGCAGTACTTACATTAACTACATGTTTATAGACACATGTGAAGGTTACAATACAGTAAGACTGTAAAAGCAACTATTTTGGATCCCAGGCAAGAGTCGGAAGATTGTCTAAGCAATAGCAACATTCTTAAGGTAGCAGTGATACCAGATTTCTTCTAAGACCAAACTTTACTTTCCCATCCATGACTTTTAGATGCTATCTAGAGTAGTTGCATGACAAGTTCTTTATCATCTAGAAAGGTGAAGTTCAGACAAACAGAGCCGATATTTACACAAATAGCCATCATTCTGCCATTTCTGGACAACAGCACTACATAGGAGGCAGCTGTCTGCTGTTACATGCAAGAAATATTCTGGAAGGTCTTCCATTCCCCTAGTTACTCCTACTTGGACAAGGTACTTGCAAGCTTCACTTCAACTACACATAGTTTTTTCGGTTAAGTTTGCATCCCTGTCCTGTTAAAAGCAGTAACCCTTCACAGGTTTATCTTACTAAGTTTCCTAGACCCTTTTATTACTCTCTAAGTCAATTTAATTTTCAATTCCCTTTCTCCCTGCCAAGTTCCTGAGCTCAGCAGTAGTTTGTAGCCTGCAGCTCGGCAGTCGGCTGGTTGTTTTTGGGGGGTTTTGTTTGTTTTAATGCAACAATTCAGAATTATGCCATAGATTTTCCCATAGCTGGTGATCAATTTGCACAGCAAGGTCCAGACCTTTATTATATAGCAGAACGCATTTTCATTGGGTAGCATTGAGCATGCAACTGTGACTAATGTTCTTTAGAAGGCCACACACAAGAGCCCCTACAGTAACAAGGACTATTCTGCAGACTAGGAGTGAAAACTGGATATTTTACTTTTCACAAAGTACTGAGAGGTAAGGCAACAGGTAGGTCATTACCTTCTATCTGAGAGTTCCATTTTATGATCTCATTTACATAGTTTTCTGTAGTTTTTAAAGTCAGACTTTGTTTTGTACCACAGTGGTTAAACAATGAAATTAGGTGACAGGGGACAGTGATATTCAGAAGCCTTTAACTATAGCCATCTCCAAGTGACATATATGCTCTTACTGCAACTGTAACAGAGTTTGTAGACTTACAGGACAGCAGAACTTGGCTTCTCAAGCTTACACCTGGTACAGTGGCCAATCCCAAGTAACCTATTGTGGGAAGCAGCCAAGGCCACTACATGCACTTGAAATTGGGAAAGAGACAGTCACCACCCTATAATGACAGGAAGCCATCACATAGCATATGAAGAGAGAGCTGTGTCTTCAAATGTTTCATTCTCTGAAGCTGTGCTCAAGTTGACTAGTACTATTTTTTCTATAGCAGCTTGAGTTAGTATAGATAGAACATCCAAGCCTGAAATGTTAGGAATATCTGAAGCATGGTACTGGAATTTCATTTCTTATTATGTGATTTCTCATTATATGATTCTACACCTGTTAGCCTGGAGGCCCAACTCAGTTTTTATTTTATGAAGACTGAAAAAAGTAGTTTTACTACATATTGTAATGATAGCCTCTGTTTCTGAGAAGGATACAATTTTTGAATAGTTACATGGAGAATTCTATCAGCATTCCCATGAGAAGTATGTAGTTGCTGAGCCATTCCAACTACTGTCACCATTTTGGTGTATCTTACACCAAAATACAAATTAATACATACCATCGAAGCTGCCTTTCTCTGTGGCAAACTGCAGCAGCTGACTGTATGTTTCAATGGAAGGTCGGTAAACAAAAACTCCTGAATTAAAACAGTCAGGCCAGCCTGGATCTGGTGCTGCAGACAGCTCTTCTCTCTCAAAAAGCTCATCTATATTTGACAAAACCTAATTGTAAAGGAGTTTAAAAAAAACACTTTTAGGTTAGGAATTGTGGTATCACGCTTCAATGGATTTTTGCATCAACATTAAGACATGAAAGAAAGTTCTTGTATCAGTGTCCATCTTACATAAGACAATATACAGAAATAGTCCCCACAGACTTCATTACAGTTAATTTAGTTTAAAAGGTAGATACATTCTTACTGTTACTAGTCCATCTCTAAAAGGCTTTACTACCTCTACTTGTTTAAAAAAAAAAATCCAACAACCCTGATACTAGGTCTTTAAGAGGTACCATGAGACACAGCCACTTACCATTGTGTCTGCATCCATGAAAACACACTTTGAAAACTGTGTCAGTTCCCAGCAGTGAAGCTTTGTTAGTGTGATGCCCAACTCAGGTCTTTTCATTAATGCCAAGTGTGCTGAATCCCCACTATCCAAGACATTTACCAATATGACTTCATCAAAGACTTTTTCCAGCACTCTCCTAGGGAAGAGTCAATTGGCAAGATTTAGTTCTACTGTTACTCCAACAACAGGCCACATGACAGATTCCATAAAGAGAAGTGGAATAACAGGGTACCTAGCAGCATCTCTTGCTGAAAAATAGTAAGAATTGACTGTATAGGTAATATACAAGTACACCTGTGTGCCGCAAAGTTTGTAACGTGAACATTTTGGGGAGTAGAGTAGTCTCTTGGGAGTTTTGTTTGTGTTGTTTTGTTCCACAGAGTTTTAGTTGCCATCGCTATCAAGTTCAGTAAGTCATAGCTATGTAGTACAAACTTGGCACAGAACTTTTTTTTCATCCAGACTCTGATTTCTGGCAACAGGCTACTCTGAGCAGGCAATTAAGAAATGGGAAGCTTGAGCAGGACTGTAGCTGAATCCCAAACAGCTGAGACAATTTTATGCAATAGTTAGACTGCTCTGGATTTGTGACACCTGGGACACTTGAGACATCTGACTAGAGCCAGTTGCTAAAACTTGCTTTATCCCATAAAGTCTTTTCAAGACTGACTTAGTTATGGCTGTGGGTACAAAAATATTTTGAGCCACTATCATATTTGCTAAAGAGTGACAAATGTTCAGTCAGTGTAGTGAAATTTTGCGGCAAATATCCAACCTTTGCTTTACCATCGATACAGCATTGCCAGTAGTTCAAGAGATTAAAGTGTTCATGATGCTTAAAACAGGAAACAACAGTAAAGACTTACTGTTCTACAGCATATTATTTTGAATGCTCAGCAATTACCAGTACAGTTTGAGACACAGAGCTTGTGAGTGAGTTTTGGAACTCTGCCTTGCAGAGTTTATACTGACAGTTTGGGTGGACAGTGCCTCTGAACTTCAGGCATACTTTGTTAGCAGAGACAGGGTGAGAAATGCAAGTTTCAATTACACCACTATGTACGAAGGTATCACTGGTCTAAGGGGATAGCATAGCTGACTTGCACTAGCACATGGGTACAATTAGGGCTCATCTTAGAAGAGAACACTCACCTAGAAGGCTGGAGTGGATGTTTCTATATGCAACATCTTAATATTGACATGACCATTCAGCTGCCAGGAGACTCCAGAAAGAGTCACTGCATTTTTCCATTGAGTCACCTCTCTATTGTGTCTATATATTGATAACTCTTTTCAATTACTTTCCCATGCAGAGAATCTCGACCTATCATCTGTATTCCCATAGTTACTGTTTCATTGTTTGTCTTTTTTTTTTTTTTTTTTTTACTCTATTACATGCGAAAAGAGAATCCAGTCCACTCCATAGTGAGACTACTCTAATGAGGCTGTAGGAAGCAGTTGCCTGTCACTTTCATTTGATGTACTGTGGTAACCTTGTTAGATGCCTCTGGTTAAGCTGCTGATTTGACATATTTGGTGCTACTTTAGTTCTGCTCTCTTTCTTCTCCCATGATAAAATTTGATTTGAAGTGTCTGCTAGATTTCAAGAGAGCTTGTATTATATTATCTTGAGAATACTTCTGTGAAACAAATACCAATTCCCTGCTTCCACCTCCATACACATAGCATTAAGAAATGTACTGACAACACCATATTGTTGGACGATTCTAAGTAAGACTGCAAAAGAGCATAGATCCAGCAGAAATATCAGTATCAAGTCATGGTTTAGAGCGCTAACTGCCAACTATTTAACTCATTGTAGGGAAGAAAAAAAAAAAAAACCACACCAAAACAAACAATTTCATGTTTAAGAACTTACAGAACTCCAGGTAGCATAGAGTTCTGCTGAAATCAGCTGTTTAGCTCCCAGAGTTTTGAAAGGTTACTATCAAGAAATTTAACTTCCATTTTTCAACCTGCACATCTGCAGGAACTGTTGCAGTCTGAAGTATGTAAGTTGACCTTACCTCATAAGATCTGAGACCTGAGGAGTTATGAGTGCAGTCAGCTTCCTTGTTGTTCTGTACCGTTGCAAGGATGAACCAAGTACCAATGCTCCTTTCACATAGGAGTCATTTGTGGCTAGAGTCACAAAAGACTGGTCTGGAAGAAATTAACTTGGTCAAGTTAGCATGATCCACTACTTTATTCTGAGACAGATACATTAGAAACCTAGTATTGTTAGGTAATCATGCTGTGAGACCTCTAAGATGTACCCTTTAATTCTGTGTATAGGGCCTTCCTACGTGACTCAATGAAGCAGATGCCTTGCATAACTATATTTGCTATTGGTAACTTAACACATGGTAAAATGCAGTATAATGACTGCTGCAAGAGTACACCAGTTCAAATTTGCCCACAGGTTAAATAAGTCATGCAAAACGTAGAGACAATCCAAAATTCTAAGAGCCCTCCTTTGACCACTAATATGCTGTTATGCAAAAAGCGTTTGGAGTCTGTGGGCTTGCTTTTGGCCTGAAGTTAAGTAGGGTTTTGTAGAGTTTCTCTAGGTTCAGCTCTCAACCCTAAAGCTAAAGCAGCTTAAAACTTGCAATTCATTTTCAAATGAAAGCAAGCATTGAATTATATCTTAGACAACAGTTTGAAGTTTTGCTAGCTCAGGATTTTGCAGATGAGTTGTTCTGCAACCCATGATTGCAGCTCTGTCACAAGAATGCAAGATTTAAATGGGAAGTAACTAGTAATACAAAAAGCAATTTAAAATTTTCAGTAGCTATTTTTACTCTTTGAGCAGAAAGAGGTGCTTTTGCTCCAGCTGTATCTTAAATATAGCTTAAGACAGATTGTTTTGCCATATAGTACTTATTGAAGCCATATTATACAAGCTTTGCATTCTTTCATGCTGTTTTAAACTGCTGGAATGGGACTGACAAAAGCAAACAAGTAACTTACAAAAGTTCTTCAGTTCACTGTTAACTATTTTCATGTAGACCTCCTTTCAAAGTTATACCCCTTTACAAAGCATGCTCTTTTCTACCAATCCTTTTTTCACAATATCAGCAAAACAGTTCCTTCCTAAAAATTTCAAGAGTCAAGTTTATTTTAGCAACATTGACTCCTTTTCTTTACAGAAGGTATTAACTAGGTTGGATCAGAGTGAGTTCTGGGCACTTAAAGGCTTACTATGAAGCTTAGTAGTAAGATTGAAATACTGACTCCTTTCAGAAGTATTGTCAGCATAACTCTTAAGTTTATAAGGCAGTCATCATCAATATCTTTTTAACTTAATACCCCCTTTACAGTTGATGACAGACAATCACGTACCATAACTGCCTATAGCCTCTGCAAACCTGGTCTGCAAGATCTATAGACCAGCTACAAAACCTTTCTTTTTTGCTTAGCAGCAAAACCAACTAGTCCCAAGGGATTTAGATTATAGAGGTCAATCGTGAAGATCAAAAAAGCTTCTATAATGTTTCAATTCACTTTTAGCTGCCTAGTTGTACTAGTTCATATTCAGCAAGTCTGCAGAACAGCTTTGTTTCTTTGAAAGGGCAAGTCTAACATTTTAAGTTGTGGAAACATCCTCCTAATAGGACAGGGTTTTTCACTAGGTAATTTGCATGTTACTATTCAATACATGGAAGTCTGACACTATGCTCTCAGGCAGCTCACTGAAAATCCAGTATAGACAAAGCGGGATTGTGCCCAATATTCATCTGAATGTTGATTGTTTGTTTTTCCCCCTTCCTAGCAGTATAAGACTAATTCTTAAAGTGACCTTGCCACCAAAAGGCAGGTCTTTTCTTCATTGACCAGTTAGCGGGTATACTTCTACTCTGTCTTATCTTCTTGAAACTGAATATTCACGCACAAAGATCTTCAGAGAATTAAAGTTAATGTAATGATGGAGTAATGCTAAGAAGCCCCATAACTGCATCCCAGCTTTAGGAGGAACTTTACAACTGCTTGACAGGAAGTGAATTTTGCCAACTTGAAGACCATCTAAGTCAGTAGGACTTTCCAAAGTTTTGAATAACCTATGTTCTAGTCTATATCTAAAGTACATTCGTAAGTACATTAATCCATGCTACAGTTTGGGCAAGACCAGCTGGCGCTTATTATGGAAGTTATATCTGCAAAAGACTAGTCCAGTCTACCTAAACAACAGGTATTTCAGCTGTGGGGGTCTCCTTTCTTATCCTTTTATCCTTCTCTGTAAAGACTTTATCCATAGAATCTTCATGTTTACACAGCAGGCCTTGTTAGGCCTGAAGCAGAATGAACTCCTGGTGACACTGTGTCTGCAAAAGCAGATAGAATGAGAGGCAGTTGCACAGTTTCCTAATTGACTTACCCAGACAAAACCATGCTACTTCAGAGACTTCTTTGGCTGCCCAGTTCATAGGTTATGTCTTTGCAAGAGTTTTTGTGCTGGCCCTTACACACCCACAAGCATCCTGGAAGTCTGAGCTAGAAGCAATCTTTCATGTGATGGTGTGCAGGGGGTTACTGGAGTGTTTGTCCCAGATAATTTCAATATTCCCCTAGAAAATTTTTCATAGGCATAGCCAGAGTTCACAGGTGCTTGCCTTTCCACCTATTCTCTGAATTAGGTACTAGTATATCTGAATTTTTTTTGAGGATGGGATTCCTAGAGAGACAGGAACATCTTATGAAGACAGGCATAGGGGGTGGAGGGGGGGCAGACTTCCTGCAGGCTTTCAGACCTGAAAATGAAACCGACTCTGCTGACAACTTCAGGTGCAAATCGGCGGAGGACGGGGGGACGACGACACCAACAAAAAAACAGAGTGACATGTACGTGGAGAACCGGTAAGAAATACTGCACAACATCAAAATCACAGAAACCACATGCTCTTGCGGCGTTTCAGGAGGGAAACTGGGATTTCCCTTGTGAGCCGCTATAGCCCTACAGCAGCCTCTCCGACCCATGCTGCACCCCCATCACGCCGGCTACATCCCTCCCGTTAGGGGACGGAGCCTGGGGCGCGGAGAAAACCGGCACCGTGCGCGGGGTCTCAGACCGCACAGTAGTGCCCGGCGGGACGGCTCCGACCCCCCCGCGGGCAGCCCCTGCCCCCACCGGCCGGAGCCCGCCCGCCGCCAGGACGCTGCCCGCCAACAAACGAGCGCAGCCGCGGCGAGCTCCCGGTCCGGAGCGCGAGGCGGCTGCGCGAGCGCGGCCCGAGCCGGGCGGGAGCACACTGACCTGCCATGGTGCCCGAGCGCAGGTCGGCTGCGGGAGACGCTACGGCCGCGGTCGGGGCTGCGCGGAGGGGCATATATAGGGGCGGGGCCAGCAGCGGCACGTCCGTGCCGGCGGGAGGAGGCCCCGCCCCGAGGAATCCCCGCGGCGCCGCGGGCGGAGCCCCCGCCATGGCCTCCTGTGGCGGCGGCACGTCACCCCCCTCCTTCCGGGGCCGGCACCAGCACCGCGCCCTCTCCGGGAGGCCTCAAATCGCCCCCTGCCCCCCGGCCTACCCGCTCTAGTGCCTCTCGGATAAAGCGGTGCTTGAAAATGCTTCAAAATACTCCACTGCGCAAATAGAGGGTAGGACCGTGCCAGGGTGCTGTGGGTTAGGCTGGGAGCGGCGGTGGTACACTGGAGGAGCATTGCTCCTGTGGCCGCTAAGTCCTGCGGGAAGAAGGACTAAAACCAGTGGGAAGAGCCTGGCTCTGTCCTCTTGGCACTCTCCCTGAAGGTGTTAGTACAGGTGCATGCGATCCGCCGAGCTGCCTCTTCTCCAATGCTGAACGCTAGCAGCTCCGTCAGCCTTTCCTCCTAGGAGAGATGCTTTCTTGTCCCTTCACCATCCTTGTGACCCTTTGTTGCCCTCTCTGCAGCGTGTTCCTGTCTTCCATAAAGGGGAGCCCAGAGCAGCAGGTGTGGCCTCAGCAGTGTTGTGAGCAGAGGGCAGGGATCCCCCTCCCTCCATCTGCCCCGTGCAACCCAGAACACCATTCACCTTTTCAGCAGGGGCTCGTGTTCAATTTAGTGTCCCCCAGGATGCCCAGATCCTTTCCTGTGATCCATTACCTTCCTCAAGACAATGAAATATAACTGCCTTTTGATCACAATAAGCCGAGGCACGTCTGTTAGGAAGGGGATTTCCTTCTGTCTTGATATGGTGAATAAGCCATGAAAGGATTTTAAAAATAAACAAAATCTCAAATGCAAACTCATGAAGAAAGAACACTCCAACTCCTAATTTCCCCAGAATGAGGGATCACGTTTGAACAGAGACAGTTTTTGCAGAGCTATTTTGAAGTCAAATTACTTGCTTGTAGAAGTACCAAAATCAAGGGAGTGTTCCTTGTCCAACCACAAAATAACAACCCCAAAATCAAAATATACATTTAGAACGTGCCATTAATTTATAATTTATGCATCATACACGTGAGTCAGAATTGTAGACAATGTTGTACATGTAAAGGGATTACTAGTATTTTTTGGTACGCAGCCCTTTTTTCAGGTAGCCGTGGCTTTGACAAACTTTCTTTATGATGGTGTTAGGCATGGTTTGTGTCTGTCTCAGATGAAAGTTTTTGAGAAATTTTTAGCCAGCACATTTCAGCTGTGTCTAGCTTGTTGCTTTGCCAAGTTTTTGAGAGAAAACAATAGAATAGCTGGTGTTGGTGACTGCCCTCCCCCCTTCCCTTGGTTCCTTTGTGTTATGTTAGAGTGGAGCAAAAGAGCATAATTCCTTCTGGTTTCCACATTAAACAATCAGAAGAAAAAAAACCCCTGGATTGCCAATATTCAGCTTGAAAGTGTCACGGAGAAGTGCCACATCGACCCCTACGCTAATCTTGTTTGCTCATGCACATTTGAGATTTTTCTAATGCTCATGGTTGAACAGTCGGTAAATTTTATGGTTCCCTTGTGTGACTCGATTGCATATACACCTGTGCCTTTGTACTCACTGTTTACACTTCTTTCTCCATAACCTGAAGGGAAAAGTCACAGGAAGAACCTGAGAGAGAAACAGATATCCCATTGGCTTCCAGTACAAATGGAAGAAAAGATCATGTTACACGAAGATAGAAGGAAAAAAAAAACACAGAAAAGAGAAAATTACATCAGGAAAAGATGAGGGCGAGGATAGGAAAGCATCTAAGCCTAGGATAGGCTGAGCAAAAAACCAGCTAGGCCTTAGTTTTTATGGAAGGGAATAAACTTAAGTCTAGGTTAAGATAAGTAAGATACAAGGATGGGAACTAACCAGGGAAACTATTACTTGTTAGCACACAATAAGACTTGATAGAAACCTAGCGAGGAGGGAGAAGGAATAGATTTTGCTGGATAAAGAGGCAGCATTTGGAAATAATGGACAAAGTGCTGCATAGCAGCTCATTAGGTGAATACTGGCACACTGAACAAGGAGCAGGTCCTATGGAAAATGATCTTGTCATCATGCAATTAAAAAATTCCATCACCATGCATGTCATAGAAGTCCAATTACCCTTATACATTATAGAACATCGTATTTTTAATGACAGAAAATGTTATTTTAATGGGAACTTGTTTATAATGTAATTAAAAAAGGATTTCAAAACACCGAGTACGAAGGAGTAGCCTTGAAATATACTCAGGATTTACATAGCAGTAACAGAAACTGCTATCCCTGTAACAAGACTGTTTAGTGTAAACTTCTGAAGTACTAGAATAGCCACTTAAATTAATTGCACTTAATAATTTTGCAAATGTGCACAGTGAGTCCAACCATTAAGTTAATAAAACATTGTAGAGAAGGTTTCCGAATTAAACATTATTTCTTATTATTTTTTAAAAGCAACCCAGAAGAGTTGGTTCAATGTATCCAGTCCAAGTTTAAAGTACCAGAATTTAGTTTTTACGACATCTAAATGGTAACCTGTCTAGTTAGGAAAAAGGCCTCAATGGTGTGAAGTGTATTGATAGATAAAAAAAATTATATTGAGAGATTTGATTTCATTTTTGTCCAGCCATCTCTGTCTTGCCTGGAAGTTGTCACAAACTTCCCTGACAACAAAAACTGTTCTGGGTCATCCCCTTCTCTTCTTGAAGCTCTTCTCACGTTGACCTTACTGTGAAATAAGACTGAAGAGTTATTCAAAGTATTCAGAGTAGTCTGCATAAAATTTAAGAATTTGGCACAATTTTTTCCCGGTGCTAGGATTGCAATGTAATGTAACTTACTCCAGTAAGTCTGAAAAAGCTTTCATGTTTCTATTTGAATAATTAAAATATTTTATCACTCCAACTTATTTTAGCTTTTCACAATCTCCTTTCCTAATGGATATTTTCTTTGCCCGTCCCAGAGCCAATTATAGTTCTGGCCTTGTTTTCTTAAAAAAAGCCCACCTGCTACATAAATGTGATAATCTTCTAAAAAGCTAGGCTCTACAATTTGATTGGTTCATGTTACCTAATGCATTGCAGTGAGCAGATGTTTAGTGGATTGAGGAATTCTTGCAATTTCTTCTAGCTAGCACAATAAACATTCCTTTAAGCAAGGAAATTAGTAGGTCTCAGTTTCTCTTGTATTGTCTTTTGGATTGATTCTCAGTGGTCTCCCATGAAAGCAAGTTACAGTGGAAGCTGTTCTGCTTGCATGATTAACTTGGCATCTATTAGGAAGGAAATTGGTGGTGAACCTTTATTTCTCATTGGAGAAATAGTTCTCTCTCTCACCAGTCTTTACAAGACGGTTAAAAAGTTCTGATGCTGAGACCTCCCGCTCCCCTGAAAAGGTTAAATTATTAATGAAGAACATAGAACCACGTACAACTACTTTATAGGCCTCTTTTCCTTTGGCAAATAGGCTAAACGAGGCAGGTGTATGTGGTTTTTTTCTCCTAAGTTGCCTTCTGCTTCATCTTTGCCTGCTCCCCTTCTCTAGGGATTCTTTTGGGATGGAAGGCCACAGGACCTACTGATGAGGACATATGGCTGAGAGCAGAAAGCGGGAGTTTGTTACCTGTTCTGCTCGTCGTTTGCCGTGGTGGTAAGTACAGGCAGAACAGCTATGTATTTCTTTTTTTTCCCCTCTCTTTACCACGTGACTTGAAACAGTAGAACACTCTCTTGTTCTGTATTTGTATAGGGGAGGTGCAATAATGTATCCAAATTCTAGCTGTTTTCTACCTCAGTAGGTAGCAATAACTCTTATCATTTCTTACCTCCATGGACCAAAAATTCTAATGTCTCACCTGAGCAGGCATGTTCTTCCTTACTGCAGGAAGTGCTAGAACTCTTAATGCTTAAAAAACCTAGCAGATGATAGAATTCCTGAAGATGCAAAGTTCTCAAGAAATTTCAGCACAGATTTGAGAAGCAGTGGCAATACTTCCACCAAGTTACTTAGATTTACAGCAATGCTTCTGTTTCATGATAGATTTTTGTTGAATTTCAACCTAGTACTTCCTCTAGGCTAGGCCAAGTAATTAACTTTAGGGTTAGTCACATTAAAAATAAAACATAAAAAATCAAAATTAAAAAAAAAATTAAAAATCAGGACAATATACTGGGAAAGGCATTTATTATTAAGTGAATACAGTTACTCCGTTTGGAAAAATCTTAGTATCACCAAGCTGAGATGCTTTAGCCTCTTCCCTAGATAAAGACGTATAAGTGCATTAGGAACAGAATGGAACAGAATAGAATAGAATAGAATAGAATAGAATAGAATAGAATAGAATAGAATAGAATAGAATAGAATAGAATAGTATAGTTCATTTGGAAAAGATCAACATTGATCATCCGATTCAACTGACTGACCACTTCAGTGCTGAAACATTGTTAAAGCGTACTACTAAGGGCACAATTGAAATGTCTCTAAACACTGACATACCTGGGGCATCAACCAACTTTCAGGAAGTGTTTCACCACACTCTTGGTAAACAAATGCTTCCTAATAATGTCTAATCTGAATCTCCCCGGAAGAGCTTTGACCCATTCTCAGGCATTCTGTCCCTGGCTTCCAGGGAGAAGAGCCCAGCACCTTCCCCTCCACATCCCCTCCTCAGGAACCTTCAGGGAGCAATGAGGTTGCCGCTCAGCCTCCTCTTTGAGCTAGACAAAGCCAGAGTCTTTGTATAGGACTAGACTATTTCTATAGAGATGATGCACTAACAGTAATGCTCATCAATTATAGTTGTCAAAAATCTATATAAGCATTAATTCCCCATCTCTGAGCATTTAACCGTTACTACATTCATTTTTACGGAAGTGATCATAGGGTTCATTTAGATTAAACAGGCAGATAGTTTGCAGTTTCTGCTAGCAGGAAGCAACAGCAATATTGCTTGGGAGGTAATTTTATTTGATCTCAAAGAAACTGTTTCTGTCTGACTAAAACAATTCAAAATTGTTTCAGTTTGGGCAACATTTTCTCAGGGCTCCACAGAACATCCGCGCTATAGATCTGCGGTGTAACAAGTTCCACACCTGATCATCAGAGCTCAATGATGTGAACCTAGAAGGCACACATTCCTGAGTTTTTGACCCCAGTATACCAGTGTGCTCAAGGACTAGTAAGTAAGGTCTTCTTTAAGCAGAGTTTTATCTTAGGATGTGCGGGTTTGCATTAGAAAAAGGCCATTGAACTAGGTTATAAAATGATGATCAGAAGTCCTTGTTGTCAAAACCATCATAGCACAAAATAGTCTCCAGGCATGAAACCCCATCTCTCTGCTAAATCTGATGTCAAAAGTGCTGAAGGACAGATGTCTTGTCATGGTACTAAAAAATACTTAGGCTGGGCATAAAAAAGTATATCTAGTGAACTGTTAGAGGAGTGCTGACTCAGTCTTATGAGTGCCTCAATCACACTGATTGTGTGCTGTAAGTGCTGTAAATTTCACTTAAGAGATAAAGAATTGCTTTTCTGTAGAAAGCCTGGAGAAAACAACTTCTTGTTGGCTGTGCTGGGTACGTTCACTATCTCAGGTGTATCATTCCAAGAAAATGTCCATGTGTTAAAAGGTTAATCCTTAATTGTACACTCTCATAGTTACAATAGCTGTCAAATATTGCTGCCTTGCAGTATATGCTGTATGAATGGGTTTCTTAAAAATATTTTGGGGCTATGTTAGGAAGCTGGACATAAGTAGTTTGACAATACCTTATCTTATTAATTGGTCCACGTGTATCAGATGTGCCTCAATGATGATTTTCTATCTGCATAGTTCATACAAGCATTATTTATCCTGTGCAAACATTAAAACAACACTCATGCTTTTCTCACTGAACAGTCCGGTTATTTTTTCATTGTCTTTTATCAGGATTTTTATCAATGTTTCCCCACAGCTTCCAGATTGTTCGCAATGCAGATGCAGCAGTTCTGTTCACTGGGCTGGGCAACAGCAATCACGTTACCCATGCCCTGCATTCTTTACATTAGTTGCTCATAGGAAGATAAATTTAATAGCTAGTACTAACTGGGAATGGAAAGAGATTTGGTTGGTTGTTTTAAAATCCGACACAGTAAGAAAGCTCTGCTTTTTTTCCAATACTTTTGCTAATGACTGTTTATATTATGATGCAGCCTATTGCCTGTGAAGATCGGTTTGGTTGCTGTTGACACAGATATAGCTCTTGCGGGTGACACTTAAGATATTAAGCACGCAGATTCAAGTACATTTTGAACCTTAGAGGTTTTCAGTACTGTTTTTGTGGTTGAATTTATCTTTTCCATGATTATTTAAATTTTTTAGAAGCCCTGCGATGTTCTGACTATAATGTCTTAGGTATGAAGTGAATTCACTGGTTAACTTTAACATTTTGTCAGCACTAAATCAAGGCTACAGAGTTTTCTCATTCTGTATTCCCCAGTATCTTCTGGAGAAACCCTGCTTGAAGGGAAATTTTTATTGTTTCAGGAAAAGGTTAAGGCATTTTTTTTGTTATTTAAGGGATCCCGCATATTCTTCTAATAACCATTATCAAGGGTCGTTCTGAATATTTTAGATCCCATAGGGGTGACTACTATGAAGTTTCTGGGTTTTATTCCTGTATTCTCCATTATAAAAGGAATAAAAATTTTAGAGGTAGAAATTCCCAGCCAGTATTTTTCTTTTAAATGTTTTTTAAAGCGTTTTTTGAAAGTTGTAATACAGAATTATTTGTGGCATGACTCTTGCTGGGAAAAAAAAAACAAAGAAAGAAAAAAAAAAGACTACAAACATCCCACTTTGTACATAAGTTGAAATTTGGTTTTTTAAAGGTTTAATAGGTATAATGGTTCAGCTGAGAGACCATTTAGCTTATAGTTATTAGCTTGTAGTTATGAAGCACTTAACATCAATAAAGGTTATGTTCAAAAAGCCCATTTGGATGAAGCACAGAATCGTTTATATCAATATATGTTGAGGAAATGTGTTTCATTGAGAAAAAGGTATATCAAAGAGTAAACGTCTCTTTATGTAGCCAGTAACAATTATGCATAGCAATTTGGAACATCTGTGATAGATGAAAGGATTGCGACATATCAGATAATCAGTAAGAGGGCTTTTATGCACTGCAGAATCATGCTGGAGAATGTGGCCATTAAACTATTAAGATGATAAACAGAGATGGACAGGACTATAAACAATATTCTGAAGTAGGGGTCTTCTAATTTTTAATCTGGCTTTTTATGAGCTGCTTATATTAAACAACTCTGATAGGGAAATCTCTATAATTCTTGTTTTGTAACTGCTCATCACATGCTTAAAAAACCTGTGTCCAAGTGTATCTTCACGGATAATCATAGCTGGTACAAAGAGAGTTTTAGTGCTTGTTGCAGCATACGGGGGAGCAAGCTGTGGAATTCCCCTTACTTCAATATGATGTCTGTAACATTGAAACCTGACCATGGACAATACATCAGGATATAAGAAACAGAAATCAGACGTAGAGGTCTTTACAGGTCAGCTTTTGAACACGAGACATTCTTTAGTCTCAAATAAAACCATGGACTCAGTAGTACCCTTACTAGTTTTATGGCATATCACAATAAACCACCTATTTAGCTTCTCTGTTAATGAAGCAAATTACCTGTTTCTCTTCTCTAACACTGTCCCCATTGTCATCCCCTTACTAACTTCTCTTTTATTTCAAAGCTGTCTGCTCTTAGTTCCATCAGAGACGATCTAGCTGACACATACCTAGCTAAACTCTGAGCAATTGCCTTCAAGTTGTATATAGCTCAACTAACTTAATTTAGGTCTGCCACACCATTATTTGATCTGATGAAGACCTCTGATTTTTTTTAAAAGCTTGCCCTTCCCTTCCCTTCCCTTCCCTTCCCTTCCCTTCCCTTCCCTTCCCTTC